>VZRO01005607.1:1157839-1175317 GCA_013397915.1 Daphoenositta chrysoptera | reverse complement strand
TGGATATTGGGAAAAACTCCTTCATGGAAAGGTTATCAAACATTGGCACAGCTGCCCAGGGCAGTGGTGGAGTCCCCATCCCTGGAAGTGTCCCAAAACACGGGACGTGGCACTGGAGGACACGGATCAATGGTGAGCGTGGAGGCGGAGCTGGGTGGGCTCTTTGATTCTCCGTTCATGCATTTGTGGGCATCCTCAAGAAACAGAGGAAGAAAAATGTAAACCCAGCATTTTCTCAGTTTAGTTCAGCAGCTTCAAGGAAATCATGTTTATGAAGAATTTGTAGAGCTGTTGAAAACACACCATTGCTGGACAGCACCAGGATCCTTTTGGGGAATGAAGGATAAACTGGCACGGAAGCCTCAGAGGGGCTCGGTGGGCTTTGTGTGCTGCTGACTTTGGAGCAGAATCAGCCTTTTTCAGACACATGATATATTTGCTTTCTAAAGTTGCTTGCATTGTCTGGGGATGAGGATTAAGGCTTAGACTTTTTATGTTTGATCTGTCTGTGTCCAGGAGGTATTATTTATATGGCATGGGATTTAGTACACGATGCACATTTCCAGAAGGAATAAAATCATTTGTTTTCAGGAGGGAAGTTCAGCCTGTGAAGAGGCAGACTATAAAATTTTGATACAATTCTTTTGAAGGGAAAAAAAGTATATGTAAGAGCTTGTAGTTCGACTTGACAAGCTAATTAAATGCTGTCCAATTCTTAATTGCTGGTGTCCTGGTACAAAAGGAATGTAGAAGTATTTTGTAAATCCATATTTGAGCTAACAGTTTTATTTTTAAGGTTATACATATTTGGGGGGTTTTGTTTGTTTTCATTATGAGAAATACCTTAAAAACAAAGCAAAATTTGTGTTCACAAAAGAGAAGAATACTTTCCACTGATGAAATCATGAGGCAAAATATTTGAAGCAAAGTAATATAATGAAGTATGACTCGGTTAATCTTAGCTCTATTAAAAGCTTAAAATATTAGAAAAATTCTATAAAATGAAATTATAGCCTTGCAGTAACATTCTTTTTACCCAGCACTATTTCTCATTTATCAGGTTTCTGCTAATGGCCTTAGAGATTTAGAGGAAATAATCTGAGTGCTGTGCTTCCAAGGGAACTCAGTTAAGTCTGCCTTTTGGATTATTGTTTTGGGATCTGTATGATTTAAAATGAATAAAACCTCCCTGTATAGCCGTGATAAAGATTACATGGCTAGCACGGTATCTTTCAACATACAGCATTTAGGGGAATCTCAGAGTGTAAATTCCTCCAACATTTGTCATGAAATGAAATAAGGATTTGGATCTGGTCATAATGGAAAAAAAGAAATCAGCTTCTATAAAATTTTTAATAAAGAAAAGCTTTTTGTGCTCTTGCCCATACCCTAAATGTGTTACATTGTGCCTTTCTGTCAACACAACCTGCTCGTATTTGTCCTGAGAAAATGGAAATATTACACCGAAAAAAAAAAAATACTTTTGATTTTCATCTTCCAAATTTCAGTATAGAAAAAGGCGAAGTTTTTCTACCTAGCTCCAAATTGCTTTACCAATTAGTGGCAATTTTGGTGTTGTACCAGCTCTGGGGACCACCCTGCTGTGAGTTAAGGCAGAGCAGTGAGAACAGACTGGCCAAGAAGTGCTGGGTTACAGCAGGAGCTGGACAGCGTGGAAAATGCAGTAATCAGTGGGAAATTCACTGTTCTTTACGGAGCAGGTAGACACATAAATAATTTCCTATAAATAAATCAATAAATAACGTCCTTAATCAGGATATTGTGGGGATAATGTATTATTTTTATATGGTGCTACCTCCCTTGATGTCAGCCTGGGCTTTGTCTTTGATATTTTACGACATATAACATATTTTAGAGGTCTACAGCCTATTTTAGATGTATATTTTACTGTCAACAAGTGAGATATAGAGATGTATTTTACTGCCCATACAGTTTACTGCAATCTGCAGCTTTTAAATGGGGAATGTGCTGAGGATAATGAGTAACAGCTTTTTTCCCCAGGTTATTTATCAGAGGAAATTACTAGGTTTGTGCAGTCTGATACTTACATATTTTCAAATATTTAACAAGTCACACGTTCTTGGGGCTGAGACAGTTCAATCATTTTCTCCAGGACAGTCAGGGAACTAAAAGCAATAAAACAGAAAATTCAGCAGTAACTTTAATCAATGTGGCTGTTGTTGTACAATTCGCCTTACAGAATCCTTCCAGTATTTTGCTGTTTACATAAATGTTTCTATCCACTGTAAGTGTTGTAAACTATTTTCAGTAAATAATGTTATTTTTTTTTAGGTAACATAACTTAACAGCTTTCTTTTTGAAGTGCTTAGAGTGCCATTGTTTGTGATACAAAGCAATTTCTAAATATATTTACAAGCCACAAAGCAACTTGAAAGTTTTCTTTTGATCCATTTGAAGTTTTTATTCAGAACTGTGTGAAAATTATCATATATGACGGGTTCTTTGGCTGCAATGACAATATATTATGGAAAAGCTTGAAATGCTATGAAAGGCTGTCTCATCATGTTTTTGTACTACAAAAGGCTCTCATTTCAAGCTCAGTCTCTGAAAGTTTGCCTCATCCTGTGCTTCAACAAATTAAAGCCTACCTTTCTTTCCCTGCAACTACTTTATAATTCTTTAGGTATACAGCCTCTTGTAAAAATATATAATCTAATTTCAAGCTTAGTTTGCTTCTAATTATCTATTTATCAGCAAATGAGAGGTTTTTTTCTCTTTACTCATAAATTTAGGCTTTCAGAAGAAAACATCTGGTATTGAGAACAGAATGCATTAATTATCTAGCCTCTAATTTACTATTTAATTTAATTTTGCCTTTTTAAAAAATTATTAACATTTAATTTTGCCTTATTTTAATGACGGTCAGCACATAGTTTGTTTGGAGACTGCTGTTTCCAGTGTTCAATTTGCTCTCAAAAAGTAGGCTCTGAAATGGATGGAAGCTTTATGTGCTTGTGTATCATAAATCAATTTCTTGATAGAAGCTATGACTAATTCTTTCCCTAGCAAGCTAAGCCTCTTGGTGTTAGTGTGGAGGGTTTTATTTGATCCTTCTGGTGTGCTGCTCATAGTCAACGTAGCTGAACTCAAGATTTGGGGGATTTTTGGGGGGATTTCGGGGATTTTTTTTAAATTGTTTTTTGGTGAGTGAAAGGCACAGTGTGAAGAGAAATACAGTAATTTATTGCAATATTTTCCAATTTTATTGGAGATTTGGAGTTCTCTGTCCCCTAATTGATACTAAATTCTCCCACTAAAAGCGAGCCATGAAAGAGCTGAGTGACCAAATTTCACACCAGTCTGTTCCATGTCTCTAAAGTGTAATTACGAAAATCAAATCAGTTCTTTCTGAAAGATTCCCATTGTGAAAGAAAAGCCAGAACCCAGAGGTTAATCTCTGTTTTAACCTTCCCAGTTGCAAATTTCCAGTTGTGTGGGACATCAGGATAAACTGGGGGGATGTCAGGACAAACTGGTGAACAGTGGCTTTGGTAAACAGAGGGACTGGGTAGAATTTCCAATCTGTGAACTAATGTGTTGTATAACTACTAAAAAAACCAAAACAGAACAATAAATGAGCAAACAAACCTGTGGAGCAAAAGATAAAAACCCTGAATAACTTGCTAGACCAAGCAGAGAAAATCCCTCTGCATCCAAACCTGCTGCTTTGGCTGACAGGGTGGAGAGGTGTGTCCAAGAAGGGAATGGAATAAAATAAAGGTGGGATGATGCCTTGGAGTGGCTACCTGAAAACAGAGGCTGGAAAAGATTTGGAGAATAAAAGTTGGTATTTATTTGAAGGGCTTTCAAAGGTGCACCCTGGGCAGTCAAAAGGCTCCACCCAAGATGGACCCTGGGTCACGGGTTCTTCACACTTTTATAAGTTTGGTCTATTTGCATGTCGGGGTGAATTCTCCAACTATAATTTCAGTTAATGATGCAATTACCCCAAGTTTGTCCCTCCTCTCAAAGGCTTTAGTTTACACATTTTGGGGGCTGGGAGAACAAGGAGTCCTTGAAGTGCAAACCTGGAGAGGCTTTGCTATGTCTGACCAGCAGGAGAGAACAGCAGCTCACAGGACATGTGAAATTTCAGAGTTACACACCAGGCAGTGCAGGATTTGAAAAACAAAAATTAAAACTTAAGGCATCAATGGGACAGAGCAATTTCAGGTGTAAGACACCTTTCTGTACTTTTTTACACATATATCAGGAAATACTGAGGGAAAACAAAGAGAAGGACCAGAATCCAGGAGTTTGAGTGTCTCTGTATTCAGCTGAATGATTTGGAGAATGGTGAATATTTTTGTAGGAAAAACTTCTTAAGGGATGAACTCTGGATGACTCTAAGAAAAAAGTATAGGTTTGTAAGTTAAACATTTTGCAAAGATGAAGTTGTTTCTGCTGCCAAATCTTCATCATTAGCTCTGCTTTGGAAGAAGGGTGTAAAGTCTGTGTTCAAATATTCTCTCCCTTCTCAGGCTTGGCAGCACTAAAGCAAATGGCTTTGTAATTTTTGTGAGAAATCACATCAACCTTTTACATGATTTTGGAAAGTCAATTCAGTTCTGCTTCTGAAAAGAGAAGGAAGAAGATATAGTAAAAAATATGCAAAATATGATAGTGAAAATCATACAGAGGTAATCAGGTCCTCAAAATCCCTGGGCCAGTTTTAAGACTGTAAGGTCAGTTTTACTGAATTAAAAAACCCTTGGTTCTAAATGCCTTGAGATTTCTGATTTTATCACTTTAGGTGTTTTTAGTGGCCACAGTTAAAAATTGAAATATCTTTTCTATTTTAGCTTTCAACTCAATTAAATAGAGAGACTTACAGTTCAACAGGCCAATGTTTAAACAAGATTTGAATGTCAATTAAAGTTACAGACCCATTATCTCAGATAGACTTCTTGGCTTTTCTGCCATTATCCAGTGTATATCTTATCATCCATTACACCAAATATTGCCTCCTAGTTATTACTTTTAATATAACCTAAAAAACCTGGATTATTTTAATTTTCAAGCATTGAAATAACTTCATTTAACTGATATACTAGTCTTTGTCAAAATCTTGGTGATCCTTTCCCCTCTGCCTTTGGAGAACTCGCTGAAAAACAAATTACAAAGCACACAACTCACCTGGACAAGGAGTTATCACTTTCAGCAATAAATCCTCTCTGAACAGAAGTTTATTTCATGGTCTGCATGAACAATAATGCCTTCAAAATGTGTTTTGGGTGAGAGGGGCTGGTGAAGGAGAGCAGAGTTTGAGTGGCACTTGAGCTAAAATGTGCCAGGCAATTTCAGTTTATTCAGAACTTCATTGAGACAGAAATCAGATTAGAAGAGCCATGTTAATCTATTAAAATGGCTGTATGGGAAGAGAGGAAACAAACAGAAATAATGGACTGCAGAAGCAAAGGAGGTGACACCAATTGTGATTTTTGATGCATTACTGGAATCTGATGTGCTGGGTCATATAAATGGAATATTAATGAAAATGTGTAACTCAAGGAGCCATGTAAAGGTGAGATTTGGAATTTAATATTATGTCAAGAGAATCCTGGTTTTTGGCATGCAAAATGAACTTCCAGGGAAAAGAGCAGTGAAATCTTTGGGAAGTGGAAAAGAATGCACTGGAAAAAATCTGGGGTGTCATTTGCCTGTGACTGCTATTGCTGAAGGACACAGAAAATGGAATTGGAGGAGGTATCCGAAAATTTATGATGTTGTGCTTAGAATTGACCTTGTAAAATAACCAAGATCAAAGGAGGGAATATACAGAAAAGAAATTAATACTCATTTCTGAAAGTCCAGATTATGAGCATCCTTTGGGTATTAAGGAAATTAGCTAGAAATACCCTGCTGTACAACTGAGACTTTCGTTGTGAAAAGTCACATTTAACTGGGAAGGTAAGCAAATATTAGAACAAAGAAAATGAAGTGACAATTTTCCGAGGACAGAAGAGTGAACCTGGTAATTAAAGATAATTAATTTTAAAAGACCCAGGCTTAGTTCACAAAAGGCATTTAAAGTATAACTGGGGCAGAACACAGATATTCAGTGTCAAGAAGTGTAATCCTTCTCATTTCTGGCTGAATGTGAAGAGACAGCAATCAGCCAGTGCTTCCAAGTGCTCCAGGAAGATTCATCTCAATCCTGGTCTGTTTTCATACACAACATTTCTACTCCTACATCCCAGCTTGGCCTCAGTTCCACACCTTGCCCTGGGTGAGATCTTCTTCCCAATTATTCCAGGTCCCTCCTACTCCAAAGGGAAGAGCAGCTGTGCCTGATACCCAGAGCCCTTGTCCCTGCATCCATGAAATACGTGTGGATCTGTGCATCACCAAAGTGTCAACATTCCTGAAAATGCCCAGCTAACTATTGGCAAAAAAAAAAAAAAAAAAAAAGAGGATTAAATAGAGAAAACTGTGTAGAAGAACCTAGAAAAGCAAGTTGTTTTTTTATTTCCCCTGGGGAAGTTGGTCATTTTGAAAGAGTTCAGAGGATTCAATGGTTTCAAAAGAATTGGGATTGAATAGGGGGATGAGTAAAGGAACGTGGAGTAGTGTAAAATTCAGGAATTTTGTGGAAAGCAGACAGTGCAGGGAAAGGAAAACCATGATCAGCCAGAGAGGTGAGGGCATCCTCAGCTGGGAAATAAAAGCCAACAGACAGTGAAGGGAAGGAGTTCTGAGCAGAGCCACAGGCAGCTGCTCTGGTTGCTCTCCATGCTCCCTTAGAAATGAGGACTGCGAATACAAGAATGAAAATTATGCACATGTTCCTGTGATTTTGACAGCAGCAACTTCTCCATTAGCTCTTGACTGAAATGACTGATGTAGCCTGTGAGAAAAGCTGCCTGTGTGCCCAGGTTTCAGAGCTGTCTGAGTGAGACACAGCTACTCCCCTGGCTAGGAAAGGGTGAGCAGCCAGCAGAGCCAGGATTCCTCACTCCCCCTTCTCCACTCATTTTCAGAAATAATTGTCATACTCTCCCTAACTGTGATTTCTGAGATCTTCATTGCCTCCTGTCATTCTTTCAATAGGAAGATTTTTAGGGTGGTATAAAGTGGCAGCAGAAATGTACATTTAAATCAGCTTTGAACCTGCCTACTGTACCTAATGTGTTATGACTAGAACATTTTATATAGGAAGAAAACACCATTATCACACTTAGAATTTCTCAGGTATATTACCATAATCATTCTTTCTAAATAAAGAGAGGGAAAATTACTCCAGTGCTGGTTATAAATTGTGAATCCTGACAGGAATTCCTTGAAGGCCTCAGCAGTACAGCCCTGCTTTCCTTCATTCAGGTAGAACCATTTTGTGGTTTTTCCTAGTCAATACACCAAAAGCTGTAAATGCCACTTTGGAGCTGTGTTACCCTCTGACACAGTCATTGGCATTGAGGATGTGGATTTGAGTGAGGAGTAAATTTCAGTTAAAAAAACCCCCATATGTTAAATTCCAGTTAAGTTGTGGTCATGGCCAAAGTCAGGAATTTTCTGTGTCGTGGTGATTCTGGGGTTAATCTAAGAGTAATTGGGACCTTTAATCATGTGATAATTTCCACTTTCTCTGAAATATTATTCTGAATGCAGCTTGAATTATCCCTATTTAACAAATTGTGAGCAGCAAATAGCCACCAAGCAAAAACAGGTGAATCCAGCCTTGAACCAACCTGGCAAGGGATTCTGAATATAATTTCAATATACCAGATTTGCATGCTCAGGACCTAAACTGTCTGTATGGATGTGCAAAACAAGCTGACAAGTGTTCCTAAAGTATATTCAGATTAGAGCATTTCAGGAGCAAGAGAACAAACTGATTACAGTGTCTGAGCAAGGTTCAGAGCATGGAGATTGGGTGAAATGTCATTCAGGAACTCAGATAAATCAGGATGTTTATTTTCTGAGTTGTAAATGACAGCATGATTTCCTTAACACAATATTCATGATTTCTTGGAATTACTCATAAAGGGTAGCTCGAAAGAGTATAGACTGCAAAATTATGTATCATTCATGCCAATTTTCCAGATATTTTATTTAGGTCAGAAAGTGCAATGCCAGAATAAAATATAATAGCAGTAAATATCAGAGGCATTTGTTAGACCATCTCGATAATTAGAGAATGTGTTCCCATGGGAGCAGAATTCCAGTAATGTATGCAAGCAGGATGTTTGAAAACAACCCTCTTAATAAATGGAGTTGACAGAAAATACACTGCAAAAGGATTATTGGCAGAGGCATGTAAAGGAAGAGATTTGGCAGCAACTTTAAGAACACAAATATGCATCACTCAAGGGAGAAGATTTCTATCCGGGGAACAAGCTGTCTTTGTAAACAGGATTAAACCCAGAACAAGCTTCTGAAAAACATATATGAATGCCATCAAAGAGAAAAATGCATCCAACAGCAGTGAGGGACAGAGGGAGTATTTCAGTGGCAGATTCTTCAGCTTGTTGCTCTAAACAGTTAAATTTTTAAAATCAGAGTTTCATAATTTTTGAGTTTAATTGTTTATTTAATTGTTGCATTAACCAGTCATTTTGCTTCTCTCTGCCCATAACAGATGTTCATTATAAAAACTGAATACATTAAGATGATTACATTATTCAAACTCTTTGATAATTCATTTGTATTAAAACCATAAGACTCTGTTGACATTTCCCTAGGGTACATTTGGTGAGGTTAAGCAGGATAAATGTCACAGTTAGTAATGCTGTTAAGATAAAAACCTTGCAAAGGAACTACATATTATTTTTCTGCTTCATGGTCCTTAACAGCAACTTTTAGAGCTATATTTCCTTTTTAAATGATGCATTATACCTTGAAAAGTAAAATAAAAAGACCTGAAATTATGATTCTTGCTCATTTCATCGAGAATAAATGAATAGAGGAGGAGAAATTTTAAAGAAGTAGGCATGATTTTTTAAAAAAGGTTTGGAAAAAAAATGCTCTGTTTAAGCATAATGGCCCTGGTGAGATGTGGTGTGGAAGAATGTATCTTAAAAAGAATGTAAGATGTGCATTAATTTCAATGAAAATGTCCCAAAAAAAGGAAGTGAGCCATAAAATCTCAAATACAGCACAGACATCAATATTTCAGAAATGCCTCAATATAGAGCATGGTGTAGCTGGAGCTGGAGGAAAAATGAGGTTGGGATGACTTGTAGAGGTCCCACATTCCATCCTCCTCCTCTAGCCAGGGCTAAATACTGAGATTAATTCAGCTAAAAGTGCGCTCATTCAATTTATATTAATAAAATTCTTGCAGTAAATTCGGGTTGGCCGTGGCCTCCTCCAGGCAAGTGGAGGAGCTGCTGGAGCGCACAGGCTCCTGCTCCATGATTTTCATGGCATCCATCCCAACCCTCCTGTTCTCTCACGGGCCCTTTCCATGACCCTTCTGTGGACTCCTCACTTTGGACCATCTCTTTTACACTGGGGCCCAGCACAGGACAGATTTTGCCTCTCCCAGTTCTCCCAGTAGAGAATGGCAGTGCCTGTGAGTATTCTCAAGTATTAACTTGGTTTATACCTTTTCATTAATCTCAAGGCTGTTGCTCAACCTTCAGTGAAATGCAATCATTGTAACACTTAATTGTTAATGTTTCAGGTACTGAAAGTTTTCCTTCAGTCTTTATGCAAAAACATAAAAAGGTAATTAAGTACAACTTATTAAAAGAATGATTGCAACAGCTCCGGTTGGCAATAATATTAGATGGATGTAGAGGAATGTAAAATGTTTTGCTTATTTTTTAATTCAGGAAAATTAATAAGAAGCTGCTTAATAATGAAAGTAATTTGATACTGTTCAGCTGTAACGTGGGGTTTTTAGGTTTGATTTGGTTTTTGTGTCTGGATCATGTCTAATAACAGAATAAAAAATTAATTATAAATATTACTTATTATAAAACAAGTGACAATTTCGTAGTTGTCTTTAATTGCAATATCTTTTACTACACTGAGGAGAAACAAAGTTGGTCCCGAATAAAATTTATAATTATTAATAAAAGTCACACATAATGCATTCTTTTTGTGAAAAGAGAGCCACAATATCAGAGGATAAAAAACGATCAACCAGAAAATCAAAACATGAAGTAGAGTAGTCGAATAGTGAAGGATCCCTGGAGATCTAGTCCAAGATCAAGATGCACTCACCCTGAGCAGGTTTTTTAGGGTTATGTCCAGTTAGGTTGTGTCAATCTTCAAGGATGGCAACCCCACAGCTTTGGGGGCAGCCCGTTTGGCCACTCCCACAGAAAACAAAACGCACAAAATTAGAACAAAAGAACCCTTTCTCTAATGTGCAATTTGCTGTGTTTAACTCTACACCCATTTCTTCTTGTCCTGTTTCTGGGTTCCACTGGGGAGGGGCTGGCCTGGGCTGCTCTCACCAGGGGCTTTGCCCTCTCCCACGACCCACCCCAGCCCCAGCTCCTTGTGGAGGGGCAGTTCCAGGTCTTTTCCTGTTTGGGAGGTGCTCCAGCCCCGATTCCTTGTGGAGCAGCAGTTCCAGCTCTCTCCTTGTTTGGGAGATGCTCCAGCCCCAGCTCCTTGTGGAGGAGCAGTTCCAGCTCTCCTTGTTTGGGAGACGCTCCAGCCCCGAATCCTTGTGGAGGAGCAGTTCCAGCTCTTTTCTTGTTTGGGAGATGCTCCAGCCCTGGCTCCTTGTGGAGGAGCAGTTCCAGCTCTTTTCTTGTTTGGGAGATGCTCCAGCCCCAGCTCCTTGTGGAGGAGCAGTTCCAGCTCTCCTTGTTTGGGAGATGCTCCAGCCCTGACTCCTTGTGGAGGAGCAGTTCCAGCTCTTTTCCTGTTTGGGAGATGCTCCAGCCCTGACTCCTTGTGGAGGAGCAGTTCCAGCTCTTTTCTTGTTTGGGAGATCCTCCAGCCCCGAATCCTTGTGGAGGAGCAGTTCCAGCTCTCCTTGTTTGGGAGATGCTCCAGCCCCGAATCCTTGTGGAGGAGCAGTTCCAGCTCTTTTCCTGTTTGGGAGATGCTCCAGCCCCTTAACCCCTTCCTGCCCCAGTGTGCCCAAGTCTCTCCTTTTCTGCCCAGCCCACAACTGCCCGGAGCTCTCCAGCAGAGACTGAGACACTTTGGTGCCTCCATACAGGTTCTCCTAAATTAGTACTTTGTACTTTTAAAAAGTGCTACTTGCAGATTTTAGCTGAAACGCAACGGTAACGTAAACCCAAATTATTCTCTGCCATAAAAATGCACTTTGCTGATATTTGGCAGTTTTATTCCTGCTCTATCAGTTTTGGAAATGGATTTCTTTTTTATGTTTAGAGCATGCAGATGTTCAGGGATACTGGGGAAACCAAACACACTGCAAAGTTAGTGTAGGAAGAAACTTATGATAAAAAATCTTTCACACATGACTTTTTCAAGGACATGGGGAGTGCTTTAAGGACTATTTTGATATTTACAGGGTCCTAAATTAAAAGTACTTGACAAATTCTGTAGTAACCCTGATCAGAAGCAAAGAACTAAGTAATTTAGGTCAGAGAAAGTGATCACTGGGAAACAACTAAAGCATCTGTTCCTACAGTAATTGCGTGTAACAGTTCAGATTGGGAGGAAAAACTTATTCAGTATCGTTGTAAAAAACTCCTTGATATTGGGGAAAAAGGGAGTTCATTTATTTTTCATATGTAAAGCTTTCTCTATAGGAAGTTTTAAAAGCAAGATACTGCTGATCACAATAGATGGTCAAAAATACCCACAAAAGAATTTGCAGAAAAAGGCAAGAAATTCAGGTCATTGCACTTAACTTTGCTAACTACTGTTTTAAATTTCTAAATTATTAACTTAAAAGCTGTTGTTTGGGTTTTGTTTTCTCTCACGCCAGAGGAGAGGGTGACTGCCTATAAACGAATTAATAATTTGGAAAATTATTCTTAATCTCAGTTGTTTTTACAGATGTCAAAATGTCTTTCAACTATGAAATTCAATATTATCTTGTATAATTCAATATTATCTAGTATAGTATTATCTATTATAAACTACCAGCTGTGCGAACACACATACTGTGATTGGTGCTCTCTTCAAATGGACATTTTACTTAGTTTTCTTTTTCAGAATTAGTTCTTTTGTTTCATATAGTGGAATGAGACCTGGGATTTACTTTATTTTAGAAAGGTACTAACTCTGTAAGATATTTGCCAATGGTATAGTCTGATTTTAAGAAATGTTGTGTTCTTCAAATCAAAGAAGCTTGTGATGTGTTTAAATGACCCACAAAAATAGCTCTGGAGCATTTCCTATATTTTAATTACACAGAGATAGAAGATTTTGTCAAGATTGTCCTCCAAAATACCAATATACTGTAAATGGGTTTTTTAATAGATATAAAAAAGAAAGTGCTTGAGATATTCCAAGACTTCCCACAGTATTTTCAGTGTGAACTCTAAATCTCTCTTGAAGGAAATCAGTGTTTGAAAAAAAGAAGATTTGCAGAAGACTTAATGATATTTTAGGAGTTAAATCTACATTGCAAATGCAGACGTTGTCATTTGTGGGGCAGTTTAATCCATGGTGGGTTTTAAATTCAATGAGTTGCACAACAATGAATTACAGTGGAGACTTTTTCTATTCTGTTCAATCTTAGGTTTCACTAAGTGGAGAAATACTAACTTGGGAAGGAAAAAAGGGAGAAGGTGATATCTGCCTACTCAGGGAAGCCTGGAAGTTTGGGGTTTCACTGCAACTAAAACCCAGTTTATTATAAAGAGATTTCTTTGCATAAGAATATTTTCCTGTAATTTGGGGAAAGCAGGTACAGAGCGTATACAAAAGGTTTGGGTTATAGGGGTTTATCATCTGTGTTGAATGCACAAAGCTGCTCTGATTAAGTCTGATTTCAGTGGAGTTGTGTAATCATCAACATGATTAAATTATCAGCTTGTTCAAGTAACTGCTGTGGAAATGCTGAAAGGAGAGCATGTTACAGACTGCTGTAAAAACCTTAGCAACCTGCAGAAACCTTCCCAGCACTCAGCTACCAGGAAAGAACATTAAAGATCATCTCGTTCCAACCTGGAAAAGAACACCTTCCACTAGACCAGACTGCTCCAAGCCTCGTTCAACCTGGCCTTGAACACTTCCAGGGTTAAATTAATCTTTTTTCCATGTTACCTCAAGTGGTTATGCCCCATGCAGGAAAAATTAACAGTAGTAATGATTCATGCCAGATCCCAAAATTCCCAGAGTTCATTCTGCTCTGCTGACTGTTTTGTTCTGTAGGTAGTTGCAGATCAGTAGTAGATCCCTTAGTGTCAAGCAGGAAGTTTTGGAGATTATTTTAATTACAGAATGAGCCTTCATGGTGAGCAAAATGAACATTGCCTTTGAAATACACTCCTGCTTTGTTGCTGTTAATAACAACAGTGGGCAGAGGTTTATCTCCCAAAGAATAAAGCATTTCCCAGTGTGTATTACACAGATTTTTATCAAAACCCTTTAGCCCAGAGGCAAACCTGGGCTGAAGTCTTTGATGTGTAGCTTGGATGGCATAGTGGGTTAAAGCAGAAAAAATAAATGCAATGATAACTGCTCCATCCCCCAACCCTACACACAACTTGTGCTTACAGGTTGTTTAATTTTAAATCTTCTTTCAGCATAAAAGCACTACAAGTTTGTCACTAACTTCTGCCTCTCTTAATAATTCATCTGCTTTGCAGTTGTATGGGTTTAATTAGCTGCTTCTGCTTCGGTGTTCTCGTGTCATGTTGTCTTTTTCATTAGATCTCTCTCCTTCATCCGTGTTAGATGTTTGCACATTTCCTAGCTTTAAGCAATGTGGGCTATAATTGGAATCTAAAGTTGGAACATGTCTTCAGTTACCATTTTGTTAATTCCTTTTATTTTCCTGTCAAAACCGTATGCTATCATGTATTGCCAATGAAGTGAAAGAGAAGTCAAAGGTAATCCACATCAGCTTTCTTGCTTCTAGCAAAGGCTTGTGCCTTTAGACTTGTTTTGTGTTGTAAATGTTCTGTGAAAGTATCCATACTATTTTCAGTTCAGTCTTTTCACAGAGACGATACACAAGCATATTACAGAATGCTGGAGGCTTTTAATGTAAAATCAAATGTATCAATGGCAGTTTTCTCACACTCTCTGCTACTCTTTCGTCGCTCTTTTTCCTGTCACATATAAACGTATTTTTAATTTTTTAAAAGAATATTAAGGTGGGGTTTTATTAGTGTGAACAACTGAGTTGAAGTCCCGACAAAATTGTTAAGTTAAAAGGAGGAAAAGAGAAAATAGAGGGCAGAAGTAGCAGTCTGGGAGATGGAGAACGTGGTCAAACACGGGAAGGGCAACCCCAGGATACAGAGAGTTTATCAGGTGTGTGGAACTGGCTTTGTTTTCCCATTTGGCATTTGAAGTGACTGTGGGGACTGCTTTGATTTTGAACAGGGATGTTTTGGGGTGAAGAGATGTGGAAACAGCAGTTGTCTGCAAAGCTCTGTTCTTAAGGTGCTGAAATTGTGGAAGATTTGAATGAAAGAAGTAATGGACATGACACTGTTGTTTCATAACCTAAGGGCAAAATTACATCCTGCTCTGAAATGATTGGTTTCATCAGCCTTTCTGGACGGGTCTGGACACCTGTAAGTATTCTTGAGGTTGAAAGTAGCTATAGGTGATTATTCTTCTGATTCAAAAATCAAGCAACTCACAGAACTAGAAACATTTTAATATCCTTATTCCATTTTTTACCATTTTTCATCTGAAAATAAATTTTAAAATATTTTTTCTTGTTAATCATCTGGTATTTCTGGGATTTGAACACAGTTCTGTCATAGTGACAAATACTTGGCTTCCAAAAAATGTTCATTTTCCTTGTGTGAATGTGTTTTCAGCACAGTGAAGGGCAGGTTTGGACACGTACTGGCATGAATTTATCCAGGTATGGTGAACTTTATATGTGAACTTGCTTTGCACATTCCACCATACCATTCATTGTTCTGTGTAACAGATTTTATGTATGACAACTATTTGTCATGTGTTGTAGACTGTAATTAAATAAAAAACACAGTTCAAAATATGGAAAGATTCATGAAAACCTGCTGCTGTCATGAGGATGATGTGACCTTGTAGCTGAGAACTGAGAGTGAAATGGCTGCAGTGGTGGAAGATACTTTTCGGTTTTGTGAAGGGTTGCACGGATCTGTTACAGTAAATTAACAACCAGCTGATGTTCTGCAGTGCTGCTTTAAAGGGCTGTGTTTGATTTTTAAATAGTGATTTTTTTTTTTTTTTCTGAAACAGCCATTAAAATGAAATTAATTGCAATGACATGCTTGCCATTGGATGGGAGCTCAATCTCAGCAAGTGTTTGAGAATTCATTTGGAGTTGAAAAGGAACTGAGCAATCAATGTCAAGTCCAGGTCCCCAGTGTCTCTGTCTGTGCAGTCACAATCCCACTCAAGGACTTACTCCTTCTGACCAGAGCTCATTACAGGATAATTCTTTTTCTATGGTTTCCAACTTTGTCTTCTTCCACAGCTGTGACAATTCCCATGTTATGTTTGATTCTAAATCTTCTCAATAACAAGTCCTATTTTCCTGAAAAAATCACCCTGAAGAGCGAATTCTTTATATTTTTGTGGTTTGCCTCAGCTGTGTGTCCCCGTGATGCTCTGCACAGTCCTGCACCCTGTTTCAGAATCAGTGCAGTTGTATAATAGAATTAAGGAAGGCAGTTTCACCATCAGTTTCTGCTGCCAAACTGAGAACTTGCACAAAGCTTGATTCCTAAATTTATTTTAAAAAAGAGAAGTTACTTAAATTAAGACTATGGGAGAGACATAGGTTAAAGAGGTTGTGCAGGATGGGGGCTTTTTTTTAATTTCCTAAAAAGAAAATTGATTCTGGTTGAATTGACTGTTTCATCCTGAGATATTTATAGGTCAATTACATGAGGTAAGTTTTTGGGTCAATATTAAAATGCAAAAGGATAAGATGGGCTGAAATGTGTGTATTTTAAACTGTGATGTGCATGCTAAGCTCTCTCGATTAATAGTTTATCTCAGATGGGCAGGAACCTATCCTGGAGCCAGCACTGAGGTCTAAGGAAAAAAAATCTTGGTACAGAACTAAGAATGCCAGAAAATAATTCTTTGCAAAATGGATTTTCATTATTTAATTAAATCTAGATTTAAAACCCCACCAACAGGAAACAAATGTAACATAAGTTATGTTAATATATATTGCCCCATTAATGTGCTTTAAATAACATCGAGACAACTTTTTATAGGCAATCTATGAATAAAATTAATAACATTTTATTTAGAAGGAAGAATTAATCTGTTGGTGAATCAAAAAAAGACTAGGAAAAAACCCACAGTTGTGTGTTGAATACAAATACAAAGAAAATTATGAGAGAAATAACAAAGGCTTATTCCGTCTTTGTTATATATTAAAACAGAACACCAGATTGAATGAGGTTTTCACTTTTCAAAGCAGAAACTTGCAAAAAAATAAAAATAGGTGGAGTAGAAGATGGAGTTTTGAAAAATAGATAATTAATATTACAGTTAAAATGATGCTTTAAAAACACATTTAATGGTTGAACAGTTTGGAGAATTCATTCTTCTTTCTGTTCATAAACCAGAAAAAATATAAATGCATTTAAATTATACTTTTTTCATGTTTCTCACACATATGCACACATAAACATCTATAAGAAAGTACCTCAGATATGTCTACAGAGCATGGTACGTGCCACAAATCTCTGTGATGTGGTACAACGTGCACACACCCCTTCTCCTGTTTGTACCACTGCACAAGTCCTTTGATTGTGGTTGCAAATTTAAGCTTTTTTGGGAATATTTTTTGCTAGTATTACAAAACAAGCAACAAAACTTTGTGAATACCGTAGTAAATATTATAGATACAGCCAGAGCTCACGTTTCACTGAGTGGGTGAATATGTGTTCATGTTCCTGTGCAGCAATGTCTGAATCAAACTGTTTGGGGTTGTTATTTTTTTTAGTAATGTCAAATAATTTTTGGTTTTAAAAAAATTATCTGGAATATAATAAAATAATTAATTAAGAGGTATCACAACCAGAACACAGGGGTCGAAGGGTCCTTGCTTTTTAAGTATTTAGGTTCAAAGGGAAGAAAGAGAGGCAGTGGCAGATTGGTTTAGAAAAAACGCAGCCCAACAGAGGTAAGAATCGGAAAATCAATGTTGGGGAAAGGTTGTGAAAGAACATTCTCTGAGTCAGTGTTTTGTTCTGCTCCACTCTCCACGGACAGATTTAAATGGGTTGTTACTGTTTTGGAGAGAGGAATTCTCCCAAGCTCTGTGCCATTTCGGCAGACGCTGCAGCTGCACATCCCGACTGCCAGCAATTCCAGGAACTTCGGGATGCATCCCATTCCCATCCCCATTCCCATTCCCATCCC
>VZRO01005607.1:1119817-1157620 GCA_013397915.1 Daphoenositta chrysoptera | reverse complement strand
CCCATTCCCATTCCTATTCCCATCCCCTCCCTCTGGGCAGCCCCTGGACCAACAGAAGGGTGAATTATCAGAGGTCAAAGAGCACAACCTCGGCGGGAATGAACATAAATTGACGTATTTCCAGTTAAACTGAAGCATAAACAAGACCAGGGCGGTGGCTCAAGGTTTGGAACCCCAAAAGAGCAGACTGAGAAATTACCAAAGCTAATTAGTGAAGTCAAGGTGATTGAAGTGCCAGGGGATTGTGTGAAGGAGCTTTGGAATCTGGTGTCAAGGCTTCAAACAAGGAAGCAGCAATTTACAAAAAATGGAAGCGGCTCTTCAACATTTGCTTAAAACCCAAATGATCCAGGAGAGTGCAGACAGCAAAAAGGTAAGGTGGAACTGATTTTCAGAGAGGTCTTTCTTAAAGGTAGAACGTTAAAGGTGTGATACTTCTCCCCCCAAAACAGGTCAAATTATGATATACAAAGGACATTTTGGTTAAGGGAAATTAGCCGTAAAAAGTACAATGAAAGAAATTAGTTTTATGAAGCAGATTTATTCATAAATATGATTTTCCAAATGCAGCCCCCAAGTTTTATGTTTTGAATCTCATTTCAATGAGAATAATGAGGTTATCCAAGGCATGTTAGTGGCAGGTTTGAGTGATCTGTGCCTTTTTGGCCTCAGAACAACATTAACTCTGTCTTTCTGCCTCCCATAAATGTAGAACTGTAACATTCACAAAAATAAACTCCTGGGTAGTCAGAGCAAACAAAAAAAATTCAGATATTTCTACAGATTATTTTTACACTAAAAGAACAGCTGTTGGAGAGACTCGTGATGTGCTTCATATATCCATATATGACAATTAAATGAATTGTTTTGTTTACCACTCTATCATTTTTAAAGAGTTTTTTTTTAAAATTTGATTACACACATTTTAACAAGTTTTTCTTTCAGAGAGTCCCATTTCTTAAATTTTTCTCTGATATCTCCATAAGTGTAAAGCTTGATGGATTTTGAAGTTACCATGTTAGAAATAAGGCAGCTTAACCAGAAATACTGCATTGTAACGTAGGATGTGAATTCATATCCTACTTACCTTGTCTTTACAACATGTAATGAGTAATATATAGTTTGGCATACGTATCTTAATAGTAAAAGAAAGCTTTTAGCATCTATTTTAGTATCTTTCAACAGTTTTGTGGATTCTCCCTTATGTGACCAGCTGGATTTTAGGGTACATTTTCTCCAGATTCACAGCCTGAGCCGTGGAGCTGTCAGGATCAGCATCTCGGAGCAGCTGTCACTGCAGCCCTGATGGAAACTGCTGAAACACACATCAGCTGTAAGAGGAATCGTTGATAATTTCAAACTTTAATATTTTAAAGCAGCATATTAGGTCACGCATTATTTAAAGCACTCAGATTTATGGTGTTCATGCATTTTCTTCCGCCGCTTCCGAGTTCCCAAATTCTGCAGCTGCTGCTGCGCTCAGCAGGGCAAACCCTTCCTGCTCCACAGCATCCTGGGCTGCTCCACCTCCAGCTCAGGGATCACCAAAACCCTCGGTTCCTGTCAAGGAGCCTGCTATTTAGAGACGGAAAAAAAACAAAACAAAACAAAACAAAACAAAAAAAAAAAAAAAGTCAACCCAGTGATTAATTGGAGAAACCATAATGAGGTTAAATCCAAGAAATTCTCCAGCAAGGTAAAAGAAGATGCTGATGTTGCAGTTCAGATTGAGACAAAACCATTGCTCTCCCATTCTGGCACAGATGCTCCTTCTGGCCTTGCTTAACAGCAGTGTTTATTAGCTCATTCAGACTGTAATTATTATCTTGTGTTGCCTCAGTCTGTGATGATTTTCCTCATGATTTATATAGTCCAAATTTGCTGGATGTTTTCATTTATAATTTAAAAAAATTAAAAGTCTGGGTTACAAGGGGCACCTATAATTCAATTTTCTGCAGTGGAAATGGTGAGTAAATTAGTTTCTGATCCTGAAACTTTGTAAGGATGTATTGATTCTACAGAGACTTGGTTAACTGGAGCTGTAGTCAGTCCTCTGTGCTCCACACGAGTCTTTTAAAGCCTAAGATCTTATCTTGACATCTTCAATGGTCCCAAATTCTCCAGGCTCCAGATAACTGCAGAGAAATCCTGCCTTGCTTGTTTCCTTTCCTACTTCCCAAGAATAAATAAAATAACTCTGGCTTTTTGCTTCCCAATTGGAATTTGGATGAAATTTAAGTGTTTTTCATGCTTGATTTTCTTAACTAGGATTGGCTTCTTTTTAAAAAGATATTTCTGCTAAACAGTCATAATAATTCCGTTAGTAAAGATGGACACTGAATTTAAGAAATGTGCTCATGAGGCTGATAAGAATTAAAAGACAATGTTTCCAATGCATTCTATGAAAAGAGAATGTATTTAAATAATTGAAGGCATTCAAGAAATTAGAAGAATTTTTTTATACTATTGCAGATTTTTAAGTCATTTATACACAGGAATAAAAGGCGTTATTAAGGTACACTTCTTAAGTGGGAAACCACTGCTTAGAACTCCTCAAATTATTCTGCAACATCAGTCCCATGTCAGTGAAATCTTCATTGTATGGGCAAAATAATCAAAAACTTATTAAACTGTCCCTGGTATTTGGGGAAATGCTTTGGGATGATGAGGTAAAGACCTCCAAGAACTTCCATCTATAGTAGCAGCCTTATTTTCCTCTATTTCCTATTGTTCTTCAAGCTGTGAACAGGAGCCTGTGGATCCCTTCCAAACCAGAGCCTTTTTCCTGCTGTGGTGGGTGCCAAGCCCAGGTAAATGTTCAACTGTGGGTAAATCAGGCAGAGATCAGAGGGGTTTATTTTTGTCCTTTCAATTCATAAAGTAAAACTTCTCCTGAAAGAAATTAAAGTTCCATCTAGAAAATTACCTTGAGTCCTCACACAAGCCCACAGCCCGTGGTCTCCAAATTTAGTGCAAATGTTTCCAGCCAGGCGAATATTTTTCTTAGAATATTGATTGAGCTCTTCTTCTGTAAAAGGCTGATTTATTAAGGCTTATCTGTCTTCTTAGATTTCTTAACACATAAAGTTTGAAATGCAGTGTGTCCTTGTTCATGTTTGCAGAATAAAAATCACATATGTTTGGCTAATTTTCAGTCTCTCTATCCTGGTCTAACAACAAAAAAAACCCCTTTAATTAATATTTCATTAATGTTTGAAAGAATATTGGTCCATAGGGGAAAAAAAATCAAGGTTGGACAGTGTCTTTAGCCATTATTAATCAAATTATTATTTATTGTTTTAATTAGAAGAGCATAAAAAGGCATAGAACTGTAGTTTTTGAAAATGGGATTGCTCTCACACTTCCTGCTGGGGCAGGAGCTGAACACCACAGGAGTGTGGTGTTGCTGTTATTCAGATTGTAGGGTTTGCCTCAACGGTAGGACTGAATGCTTTATGGGCTGCAGTGCAATCTCCCTCTGAATAATAAATCACTGTTCTTCCAGTGCCAGCCCTGACCTTTTCTGCCTGAAATTGTAACGCAGCATCATCAAATAACCTGGATGTGGAGGGGACTCAGCTGCCCTGTGAGGAGAGGTTCTGCACACGGATCCTGAGAGGCTCGGCTGGCTCTGATCAGTCTCAAACGGGTGGCACCAACCCGAAAAACTGTCCTGAAAAACTGCAATAAACCCGTGCTCCCAACGCTGCTGCTCCTGGAAATCTCTCGAGGTACAAAGGCGGGAAGGGCGTGCTGAGCGCTCTCGCACGAGCTGAGCATTCCCAGAGGGAAACCCGCGAGGTTCTCCACACAGAGGTGCTGTGCCACTGATATTCATCACTACAAATATTGAAAGATATCTTCTTTAATAAATAATGAAAAAATATCTTCTTTAAAGATATGGTTGTTTTTTTTGTTTTTTTTTTTTCAGATCAACCTGTTTTGAAAGCTCTCCACTGCTCTACTCACAGCAGGTTTTTTTGTTTTTGTTTTTTTTTTTTTTAAAAAGTGAAATGTATTCTAGGAAGTTCCTGATTTCATTCTTCTCTATGAAAAATTACTAGGTTTTCGTACAATATTAATCCCCTTTGAACAGGTACTGAGTATGTGAAGAAGTTCTTTGGAATGGATTTCTTACTGTGGAATAGTTTATTCTCTTCATGAAGTCTTTTGGTGTATGGATTTTCTACAAGGTAGTGACTGTAGTTGTTTTATTTATAACAAATTCCACATAATGATAGAAGTTCAAAGAAGCTACTTGAATTTTTTTTTAAAATAGGAATTAGTACATATCTCTGTTGGGCTCCCAAGCTTACTATATAGTATTTCCATTTACCCTTTCACTCATGTTTGTATGTATCCATGGATTTAAAAAATAATATAGTTTATGTGAAAAAAAACCTCTGCCTTTCTTCTGTGCGTATTTATAAGTAATTTCTGTCATTTAAACCACAGTCACTTAGTTCTCTGTGCACTTTTATAGCATTGCACAAGGCTGCTATATATGATATATATATAAATTATCTATGACTTGGAGAACTTGTGTGTATGAGTTATGAAAAGAAGCACAGGGAAATATTTCCTGTCCTTTTTTCCCCACTCTATCATGTCGTATTTGCACTTAACCTTTACTTATTTAATCCTACTTTAGTCATAATTGCATACTCTCTACTCCATTCATTTGGCATCATTCAATTTTCTTGTGTGATCTTCCCATTTTTGCAGTACTGGAAAGTAATCTAACCAAAGTTTCAAATGTTTCCTCTACTTGCATTATGACACAAGAATAAAAAATATCACCAAGGAAACGGGAGACTTCAGAGACAATTTATTCTTTTAAGTCAGACCAAAGTTTAATTTAGATGAAAATCCTGGAAGACATAATTCCTCACAAAGTCAGTAATGTTCTTCTCATTACCTGGTAATGATAGTCTAATTCTATCAAAAGGAATTTTTAATAATATAGCTGCATGTCTGAAACTTAACAATTGAGAATGAAGATGACACTATCCAAAAGCTTAAGAAAACACATTAACTGAAGCTAGAATAAATCACCAACAAAGAACATTGTCATTTTCTCAGCTAATATTTCACCCTTCTAGCCTCATCCCAATATAGCTTTTACATTTTCAGGTAGTGGCATGTAAGTGATGGGCACATCTAAGCCCACAGAAGGGCAGTGGAGGTCACTTTTGGAAGTTTTCTTTAACTTCTGATGTTCTTCCTTGTTTTCTTTGTAGCCACCAAGTGCCATTCTGCTTTTCTGTAGAATTATTGAATTTTTTTGTTTTTGTTGTTATTAAATTCTGTGTTATTAAGAATAAGATCCAATTTCTGGAGGTGGGCACAGCAGAGTTTTACAATGTCCATGTTCCTGTGTCCCACGGGTCACTGCAGCTGGTGGTGACCGATTAAACCACACGAGGATGATCATAACTCACCTGCTCCAGAGGAGACTTCAGGGGCCACAGTTTGAAAAAGCTTTACTCTGAATTTGTGTTTAGGTCAGTGATCTTTGTCTCTTCCTTGAAATGTGGGAAAGCTTGAAAAAGGAACCCAAAATTTAGTCTTGCGTATTCCTTAGCAGCCCAAGCATTGCTGGATTTAAATATTTTTGGTTTATATTTCAGTTTATTAATTTATATTATTAGCTGCATTCCCTGAGTTATAAAAAAATTGTTACTCTCCTCTAAGTGCTAAAACACCCTTGGAAAAAGAGGGAAATATATTCAATCTTTCCTCTTCAGACTCTTAAAGTAGTATTTGTATTTTAACATTTTCCCCCTTACTATTATTTCTCCTTTCTTGCAAGCAAAATATGGCAAGGAAGTTCTTGTTCTCCTATGCTTTTTTATTATTCTTCCATACATTGAGTTAATAGGAAATAGGCTGAAAGTTAACTTTTCATTTTACATTATTTTAATAAAGAAAATATATTTTGTGATTCATTTTATGGGCCCTTAATAGTGTTATGCATATTGGCTACAGCTCAGAATCAGACAAATTTTCTGTAGAATCACTGAAATTAAACCTTAGAATTTAACCCATGACAAGCAGATTCTAACAATATTCATTCTGAAGACTGACTTTTAGCTTAATTATACACAATACCACGCCAGCAAAATTAAACGTAAATTTCCGTCAAGTCATTTGACTTTTTTTTCAACCTGTTATCCTGACCATGTTAGTTTAAATTTTTGTTTGCCACTAATGCAGTCCCCATCCATCCATCATCCATCCATCCATAATTCCATCCATCATCCATCCATCCATCCATCCCCTGCATGGTTTAAATAACTCACAGACATCTTTTCACAGAGTGTCTGTATCCCCCCGCACGTGGAACCTTCAGCCTGTTGAGAATTTCTGTCCCTGGCATTCCAAATGGAATAATCAGCAGTAATAGGAACAAAGAAGGACGGGTCTGTCGTAATAATGACAGCACTTCTTAATGAATGTTTTTCAGATTTGTAGATTTCTGTGATTGTGATGGCTCTTCTCATATTCATGTCTCTCTCAAAGGAGTCTTCGCTTGATCACAGAATAATTCATGAAAGGACTCATGAGACACCAACTATACATCTCTGAAAGGTTGCAGCCTAAACATCTGCTGAAGCCTGTAAATTTAAGTAAAACCCGCAGGACTGGTGCTGCAACCCTTCCCCTTTGTAAATTCTTATTTTTCAAGAGGTTTCTAGATCGTGACTGAAACGCTGCACCTGTACTTACACAGAAAAGTGCGTGGATGTCTGGCAGGTCTCCAAGTGGTTTGTGAGACAGCACTGCTTGGAGGAAGGTGTAAAAAATGATCCAGTGGAAGGAGTGATGCTTGATTGCAGTTTATGTATAAACTTTGGAGAGGTGAAATTCTAAACCAAATATTGTTGGTGAAGCATGACCCATCTGTATTTTGCTTGCAGTGTTATTTCACTGTAGGTGTTAGTTCACTGTTAGTTTGCAGTTTCTTCACATTTGTATTTATGAAACAGTTAGCCATGACTAAACATTCATAAGAACATAAGAAAACAAGAAAATATAGTAAGAAAAAAACCCTGAAATTTGTTGGAAATTCAAACATGATATAATTTTGGGGTTTTTTACATGCTGTTCGTGCTCATATTGAATGATCTATTCTAGTTCTAGGTTAGGAGCAGCAGGTGAGATTTATCAATTAGTGTATTTTGCTCTTTTCAACAGGAAAATTGTGCGTTGATCTTGGAGTCCCAGAGAGCAATGTCTCATATTTGTAGCTTGGGATTGATTTTATATGGCCTGGAGTTCCCCATAGGTTTGTCACCCTGTCTTAAACCAGCCCCTAAGAGAGGTGCCTCGATGAAGGAGCTTTAAAGTTCCTACACAAGAGATCACTTTCCTCACATATAAAAGCAAACGCCATGTAGTTTTTACAGTTTGTTTTAAACAGTTTTTACACTTTTGTGTTTGCTGACACGCACAGTGCAAGGTCCTTTTGTGCTATAAAATATTCATTCTGGTTAACTTCTAACAAATAATACACAGAGTAAAATATCCAGCTATGGAAATAACTCAAGCAGTGCCCGGAAAGAGGCTCAGCTCTCAATCTCTCTGTCCTTTCCTTTGCTCGAACAGAAATGATACTAACTCAAAAACTATCACTTGTTTAAAGCTGTGAAAGTAGAATTAGGAGTGTGTAAACTTTTTGTGGCAAAACTGGGCCGTATTTTTTCCTGCAATGTTATAAATGTCTGAGACAGTGGAACTAAACAGGGTTATCTGAGGGGACAGCTGAGATGATGATCACGGGGAAAGCAATCAGAGAGATTTCCAAACATCCTTGATTAGCAGAGGGCAAATGCATTTTAAAGGACGTAAATCTGAGAGGAAGTTCTTGGGGAAGGGAAAACTGCCTCAGCAGCAAGAGGCTTGGAAAATCAACTTTGGAAAATCAACTTTGGATTTGTTGCAGTTAAAAGCCCTGGGGCTCTCTGCCTAGCACACATGTGATGTGGAGAAACGTAACAGATGCTTCGCCGAGGGACCGGAATATAAATCAGGGTAGGAGCATTAATCTGTGCAGAGCTGAGCGTGGGGTTTTATTTCTGAAGAAAAACTTCTGAATTAGAGAAGTTAAACAAATGTGGTTTTCCACTCATTCCGCTGTGAATGGCGTAAGGTTTTATAATAAAAACGGTTTCAGGAGGAAGTTATCTTTGTTAAGGTTAAACTTGAGTGTGGATAGCATTGATTCAGCACGTTCCTACTGGAAAACTAGTTTTTGTAAACATCTAATTCTCCGTTATTTGCTTATCAGCTATTCTTTTCCCCTTCTGTGAATGTAAGAAATAGAAATATCTCATTTTAATGTGATGATTGACATCACATCAGTAATGCTTACCTTCCACTGCCTCCTAAGCTTTTGTGTTCACAGGGCCACAAGTGAAATTTGAGATGTTTGTAATTAAATATTAACACCCCTAAACACCATTTCTTGTAAAATTGTAGAGAAACAATAAATTTGAGATAAAACTATCTCAATTGTTAAATTCTGAAAGTCGCATACAAAAAAAGAAACAATGCATTTCTATTTTTTCACTCTTCAGCCATGTTACAAATCCTACCTGTTGCCTTCTTTCACTCTGTTTTCCATTTTAATTTTTAACAAAATGACTACAACTGTCACTGTCCTCAGCACTTCAAGTCCAGAAATGTTAAAAGAACTTGGACTTGTATCTGATATATTTTGAGTTCTGTTAGTGTTTTTGGTAGCACCTCCAAGAAATTTTACTGTTCTTTTCACCCATTGCTGGGAACTCTATATTTATTCTCAACATCATCAGTTCAGTGTCTCTTCCTTTTAATTTAAGTTAGTTTCTCTTCCTTAATCTAGTCTTATAAGTTAGATTATAAAAAGCAATGTGTGTGTTTTAGTCTTCCTTTCAGAAATGTATATTAATTCCAAAATGTGGGTAGGGTTTGTAGATTTAAAAAAGGTGCTGTTTGGGTGTATTTGTTTTCTTTTATTTTTGTTCCAAAATTTTTCATATAATTAGAAAAGAGTGAGTTGATAAAACTTGTGATGTTTCTGGAGTTTAAGCTTTTTCATTTTTTAGTTGACTGCTTTGAATTGCTTGTTGAAAATGGTATTATGCTGAACAAAATATTTAAGAATTGGCCACATTGAGTCATTTTGAGATATAGTAACATTGGAAATGGGAGATTAATGGCTGAAATAATATACATTATACACTTTTGCTTAAGGGTGCAATGACATGAGGAAAGGTTAAGATGGAAGAATCTAAATGAAAATGCATGAATTTCATGGCTTCCTGGAAAAGGATGCCAACAGAATACTAAAAGCTGCTGCTTCTTTTTTTAAAAAAATTTTAAAGGATTGTGTGTATTTCTATGCAATTTTCTTTCAATATTTTAGAATTAGCAAAAGCCTTTATAAAAATACCATTGGGTTTTATTCTTGCTTGAGGTTAGAACTGGAATCTTTTTCTCTGACCTTTTAAAATATGTTTCTCTTTATGTTTATGTTTAGATTTAATATTCTCTGGAGCAATAACTAAAATATATCCATTCAACTAAAATATATCCATCACAAATCCATACCTCATTAGCAGTTCTTGTCTTTGTCACATCTTATCAGCAGAATTGGCTTGTAAAACGTTTGACTGAGGGCTGAAGAATTTTCATTTTTTTCAATTTGTAGAAAGGTGGTTTCTTTTAATAATCAAATTAACAACATGATACAAGATTGTGAAATGAAGCATAAATTTCAGACAAGATTTTGTGGTTTAAAAAAGGCTGGGTAGGAAGAAATGTCACAGCAGAACACCAGGCATTTTTAGAACGAGGGAAAAATGTAGGTTGGGAGGCATCTCTGGAGACCATCTGGTCCAACCTTCTGTTGAAAGGTTATCCCTGTCAGGCTGAGGCAGGAATATTTCCAGCCAGGAAGATTCCACCACTTCTCTGTCACTCGTTCCAGGGCTGTTTCTACCTGCAACGAGCTGGTTCCTTATTCCAGACCAATATTTCCCCTGAAGGAACTGAAGTCCATTCCCTCTTGCCCTCCATCACTTCCGTAGGTACCTTTTAGGTACTGGATTTTTGGGATTGGTTTTTCCCTGGGCCTTCTCTGCTCTTGGATGAACAAAAATTCTTTCATCCTCCGTTCACGTGCCAAGCCCTCCCAAAATCTGATTGTCTTGGGGTCTCTCTGCTGCACCTTTTCCATTTTTTGTTGTCTCTTTGAAACTGGGGGATCAGAGCTGGTGGAAGCACGGGACAGAGAATTCCAGGTGTGGCCTGGCAAGTGTCGAAGGGGTTGGAACCATCACATTCCCTTTGTGGAATCCCTTTCCATCTCTGTGGAAGTTCTCTTGCTGATGTAACCAAGATGCTGTGAACAGCCTTGCCTGACAGGGCATATTTCTGGGCATGTTCATTGTTCAAAAAAATCCCAAACTAAAACCAAATTCCCAACAGGAATGACCTCTTACTTTCTCATATCCTAAGAGGTGCCTCCAGGCCTGCCTTTGGAGAGGTAACATTTCCCTCCCTATGAAAAAAATCCAATTTATCTTTGTAAACCCCCCTGAAGGCTTTTATTGAAACAAGCAATACATTTCAGAATATGGTATTTATACAGTCCCTCTATTTACACTTGATAATTAATACCACATGCTATTGGATTTTTTTGGGTTTTGGTGAGGATTTTAAATCTCCTTTAGTAGTTGGCCAATGAAAATGAAGATTTATTGATATAGTCTATTTACCCCCCATTGTATGTAACCTTCACACAATAATCAATCCTGTTAGGACTATGGATCCTGAGTCTACCACTCAAAGGTCAAAAGTGAGAAAAATTGATCATCTGTTATATACCTGTATATCAAGATATATGGTCTTTCTTCAAGATGCCTCTCATTAACATTTCTAGAATAACATTCTTCTAATAGAGTTTTGTCAGCTGAAGTCTAACATCCAAACTTTTGCACCAGAATTATACCACAATTTAAAAATTACAGTTGGAAATCACAGCAAGCTATTTTTACTATGAGAGGAACCTGTTAGTTACAGAAAGAGAAATCAACCATTATGTCATTTGGAAGTTTTTACAATTAAAAGTTTTATTCCTAGAGGAACTGAAAGACAATTAAATGAAATGCTAACAACAAATTAAATGCTTTATAGGTCAGTCATCCCATTAGGTCTCTTTAGGGAAGCTGTTCTCATATAAAGCATGCCATAACCTATTTGCATAATGATTCTATCTTAACTGTGCCTTCTGCTCTTTTATGGTGTGTTGTTTATCCTAGTGCAGGGCTGATATAGTGGAATTGCAAAGAAAGTAAAAGCTGCTATTTATGGCAGACAAAACACTGCACCATTCAGATAGATTATGCAGGACAGTACCCAAACTGCAAATATGATTTAACACCCAGAGACGTTATTCTCCCCTCACTGCAGCGGCTCAATTGTTTGAATTATGTATACTGTTGCCATCATTGTTTTTGTAAGATTGTACACACAAAAGCAGTTCCAGCCGGAGTGTGGGGAAGCTTGTGAAAGAAAACACAAGGTTGCTAAAGACACTGCTAATGGTCTGAGCTGCTTTGAAAAAGCAAAACCCTTTCCTAGGGGAAAAAAAAAAACACTACTGAGAAATGCTCATCTCTGAATCACACTGAGACAAACAATCTTTCAAAATTTTGGGGGAAAGAAATGTAATGAAATGAGTCTTGATTTCTGGCTTTGGATTATAGCCCAGTTGTTTACAAGAATGGCTTTGTCTCCATGGGCAGAAAGTGAATAGCTAAAAATCTTGGTAGGCAGCTGGAAAGCTCTGTCTTTTATTTATTTTTTTTTAAACTATCCTGTTTTCAAAATACAGGGAAGAAGCATAAACAATTCTGTTAGTAGCATTTGAACCCACAACAGTCTCAATTTACTTGACCTGTTGTGGGGAGTTGCTAAATCTTATTTTCCTGAAACCTAATTTTGTCCCTTTGGCTTTTGAATATCCTCAGAAAACTCATCCAGAGCCTGCGAGTGCAAAGTGTCTTTGTCTCACTGTCCGAACAGGACGTCTTGGATCTCACCCAGATCAGCTGCCCTGGGAGGCACTGGAGGCTTGTTTTGCAGGCTGCAGGGGGAGTTGATGATAAAGCCATGGGATCAAAAGCCCCCGGGGACACAAACAGCAGCTTCTTGCAGTTTGCCATCTTTAACCAATTAACTGAGGAGTCAGTCAATTGTCGGTTCCAGCTCAGGGACGGGGACTCAAGAGCGGGGCTGAGCCTCTCCCTTCAGTGGCAGAGAGCCATGAGACAGGTTTATTTATCATCAAGGCACACATCCTTTCCAGCAGCCTGTCCTAACGAGCTCTCTCAGCTCCATGGGCTGCAGCTTAACTTCCTCTAGGTTTTCACAGATGTTCAAGTCTTTTAAGTATCTGACTAATTCCTGAGGAAGGGCTGCCTTGCTGTTTGGGAACTCAGAGAGTGGTGGCGTTTTCCAAAAGACCAGGTACTCCAGAGTTCACAGCAGTTTCAAAAGCAGATATCAAGTAATAACTATTTATGAGTGGTTTTGCCCAGGAGAAGACTCTCAGATTGCTAAGAAAGAGGATTTTAGTTCTTCTTCGTGCATCGTGTTGTGGTTAACCTTTCTGCTCCGTGCTGATGCAATGGAATCTAGGCTCTTTAAGAGAGTTTGAAACTTTACTCTGTCATATGCTGCAAAATTTTATCCCAAGGATGCTGGCCCTGCAGTTGGTAGTACTGAGATTTGTCGCTTTTTGTCAGCCTGCCCTGGGTTCTGTGCCTGTGCTGATCACATGGTTAAACTGATCCTGGTGGTTTTACTAACGAAGACTCTGGATTTTGCCTCGTAAGGAAATCTTTCCCTGGATGTGAAGCTCTCCTGCTACTGGCACGAAGGCTTTTTTCTCTTTTCCAGGCCTTCTTGAGAGCATGTCGTCCACACTACAGCCAAGCACAAGTCAGTATCAATTCCAGTTGGAAAACTCCAAGACTGGATGCAGAAGTACCAGACACAGCCAATGTCTCTGTTGCTGTTAGCCAAAACACAGATCTCTATATGTATTTTGCCTGAGAATTACCAGGGTTTGGATTTGTCTCTGTACAAAAACTCTGGAAGTTGAGAATTACATTACACGCTTTGCTTTAATGAATTATTTCCTTCCAATGAAATGTGTATTTCTCAGCAGGACTATGACACTAAATGTCATGAAAATGAATTAAGCAATTTCCTCCAGAGACCTGAAATAACTTCCTTCTGCTACTAAGGAATTTCAAGGAACATCCTCTGGTGGACCTTAGCAAATTAAAGAGATCACATCTGCTGTTCTGGTGTCTCAGACCTTCTTCCTCTCATCAGATATTCAGTATTTACTTTTCCTTCTTATAGGATGCAAATATTTGCTATAATTTTAGCTTTGAAAGAAAATAAATGACAACTCTCTGTAGAATTAAAGACACGATCAGTGGATGAGGTTAGTGGATATATCTTAAGGTGAAATGAGTGGGGATTCAATCTCCTGCAGACAGTGAACTTTGCTTCAAGTGCATCAAAATTAGGCTTCCCTTATTCTTTATCTGTGGCACTCCTGAAATAGGTCTTGTGTGTTTATAGGCACCTCCCTGCTGTGGTCCAAACTGCTCAGTAATGACTGGAGCATCTCACTTGCTTTTAAATGTCTCCAGAGATGGAAAGTCCTGCAACCTGCAACCCTTCCATCTGCCAGGACTGAGGGAGAGATTGTCTTCCCAATTTTCTCTGGAATGCTAGAACATGACCCGTTATGATCTGTTTTCCTGGGTGGTGCTGAGTGTCCAGATGTTTAAATAATTTTAGAATATTCTAAGTTCTAGGGCAAACTCAGCGTTACATTAGATCCACTTTCTGTCAGAGCATTTCATGTGGGGCTCTTTATGAAAGGAAATTGTGGAAAATGAAGGGGGTATCACTAGACCAGGAGGTAAAATTGTATTAAAATTGTATTATATAAACTGCCGTGTTTCATCATCACCCTGTCCCAAAAAGCCTTCAGCTTCTGAAGCAACATTTTCTCTCTGCACATCATGAAGGGTTGTGGAGGAAACTCTCATTTTAGTCTGACAAATTACAGACAGTGAGGGAAGAGTGCTCTTTGTGGTCACCTACTTGTGCTATTCAAGAAAGACAGGAAATATAAAAGAGAAAATACGAAGAAGTAAATTAAAAGCGTAGTTTCAAAAAGGCTCTTTTACTTTTCCAATATCTAATTGTTCAGCATTCACTTATCTTCTCTAAATCCAGTGTCCTTTATGCTACTGAATTGTTGCATATTTATTGAACTACTTTTGATTTTATTTTTTTCTACGTGAGTTCTCATACACAAAACACTTGATCTTACTGCAGTAAGAAATAAAGGGCAAAAGAGGAAAACAAATTTACATATAAAGCACAGTCGGGGGCACATTCTGCTGGATTATGTGTCTTCAAAGGCTTTCTCTGGAAGGATATTAAAAACAAGATTTCTTCCAGGTTAGAGTGATCCAAAGTGCTATGTACATAAATTTTCTACAGCCAATTTAAAACAAGGGATGCTGGTTGAAGCTCTATTTTGTCTACAAGATGCTACAGATTTTATAGGATTATTATTGTAAAAAACACTTCAGGATTGATATAATTAGCCAATAGATTTAAAAATGGATTGTCTAGCAATTAATTATTTCCAGACAATCTCTGTAACAGTACATGGCACCAAACAGAGTTCATACCATTCCAGAATTATGTCTAAATTCTTGAATTCACTAAATTTGAAGACAGAAATTTGTGTTGACACCTTAAAAGTTTGTTACGTTACGGCTGGTACTACAAAAAGAACATTCTGCCAGGTTTTGATTCATTGTTATTAACACTTAGCACTCAGAGCAGCACATAAAAACACCAGGCCAAATGTTTCAGATTCTCAACGTTTTCCTCTGTTGATATCAGCAATGTCTTACCAGTTTTAACACACTTCATTAATGAACACCCCATGCCAGATGTGTCCCTGTTTAAACGCCTAAAAATAACTCTTAAGTTGTTCCCTGGCAAATGCTAAGCTGACATAAAGATGAGCTTATGGCAATAATTATATTGCTGCCTTTAAGGTTTATGTTGCACTTGCAATTGAACACACAATTTGGGATTTTTACACTGAGAATGGTCTTGAGGCTACTACCCAGGAATGGGAGAGAAAAGTTACAATATAAAGAGAGAAAGGCATATAATTAATTTTGTCTAAGAGTTATACTTAAAGCAGTGAACAGACGGGCAGTTTTTAAATCTGAAAATCCTATCACTTGCCAGCTGTAGTATGTCACATATAACATGTCTGCCTCAAACACTGAAAAATTCCACTTGAAATGTTGGCTGGTACCAGGAATATTTTGCCAGTTCTTTTACTGTTGCAGAAAGAGTAATCGCTGTTTCCCACAAAATACTATGTGGGATGAGGGAGAAGCTGATATTTAATATTTTAGTCAGAGGAGGAGAGAGAAGCATGACAAGGATTAAAATAAAACCTTACAGAAACTTCCTCCTGATGATTTGCTTAACATATAAAAATCTCAGTTATTTAGGTGTACATGTGTATGTTATGTATTCATCCCTGGAGCTGTTCCAGGCCAGGTTGGACAGGGCTTGGAGACCCTGGTCTGGTGGAAGGAGCCCCTGCCCAAGGCAGGGGGGCTGGAATGAAATGAGCTTTGCAATCCCTTCTGACCCAAACCATTCTGGGGTTCTGGGATTTAACCTGCTCTGTTCCCTTGAAACATTTGTGGAAATGCAGCTCTGTTATCTCCATGTGCCTTCCAGCCCGTGGATGGAATGCACAGGGATTACCTGAGGAATGTTACCCCACCATGAAACATCATCTGCTCTGGGCAGTTTTGATGCCTTTTCCCTGTTCTTAAAATCAGAGCCAAGCACGGTTAGAAGGGAAAAAGGGGTTTTTCCCTCGGTGTTTATTTCAAGGATCCCTGTTGCACTCCGTGCAGGTGGGACACTCCCAACATGCACATTGAAATGCCCAGCCCAAAATGCACCCACACGATAGATCGGGTATAGAATTATAGGTGTTACAAATTAGCAAATCTGTCAAAGATTCCCCAGTGAGTGAGGCCAAGTGAACCCCCCTCCCCAGGAACCCTCCCCTGGCCAGACCCATCTTTGAGTTTACAAAATGTGTTCAGAGAGGACCTTGGTGTCTGAGGCCTCCAAGATGTTCGGTCTCCTCACTCAACAAAACATCAAGTCTAGGAATGTGGGCTAAAAGGAACACCAAGAATACAAAAGGCCACAAAGGCATACAAAAGAAGTATAAAAGAAAAGGCAAAAAAATCATTATGGCATCAGTTTCATCTGTATTTGTAACATTATCCTGTGATGTTTCTGGCGATGCCATTCAGTGTGTAATGCACCTTGCAGAGATGGTTTGCACTGCTGTTCTTTTGGATTCCTCTGCCAGCAGAGAGCACATTTATTGGTTTCCAAATATCAGTTTACAAGGCCAAGGAAAGAAGCAAAAGGAAGATTCATCAAATACTATCAGCTTGTGTTTTGTTATACCTCCATTGCTTCTCAGAGGAAATACTACAAGACCTTGTTGACATCTTGTTTTAAGTGAAATACTAATAATCTCCGTTCTGTATTGGCTGTGAACTTTAGGCTTTTCTATCTATACAATATTTATTTTGTGACTAATTTTTGAGATTCATTCAATTAAGTGTTCCATGGTAAACACCCAGAGAGTGGGTGGCACCAATAACTGCTTTAAAGTGTCTGAATGGGAACTACAAGATGTAAAAATGACTAAAATATAAACCGGGTTTGGAATGACCTGTTTTTTCCACTTCTATCCCAAATGTATGAGGATATCTTGTGTAGGTAGAGGAGTGATCCCCTGTCTGTGGCTGTAACCTTCACACAGGAAATTTTCTGAAAAGTGCCAGTAGCAGCATTAAAGTCTTATCTAATAGTTATCTAATAGATAACAAACCAAAAATCAAATGCTTACACAATTTGCTTTGTTTTCTCAAGAAAGTTCCAATGCCTAACCTTCAATAAAAAACCAAAAAAAAAAAAAAAAAAGGGTTTAAACACAGTAACATTTTTGAGAATTAATTTTTTGTGGTTTTTTTCAGCTCAAAATTGGTGGTCAAGGAAGAAAATATTAATTGAAGAGGGAGAACACAACTTAATCTGGTTTTTAGCCAAGATGAAATTTTAGCACATGCAGAGAGCCTGGCTGTCCTGATGCTTATTTCCACTCCTCATATCCCTTTCTTTGTAGCCAAGGAGGTACATTTGGAGTATATTCAATCCTTGAAAAGATTTGGGATGGAAATACAATTCTGAATGTCATCTTGTGACTCTAATACTGGTGTTGGCAGTGGTTACAGTGAGTTACTTCTTAGAGCCTATAATTCATTTCAATGTAAGTTTTTCAAGTTATTTTTTATGGTCTGCTGCCCAAAAACTCTCCTTGCACATGCTTCCTATTAGCTTCTGTAGAAGAGAAGGTCAATCCATTGGCTCATTCTCTGAAGAAAATATTGCTTTAAGAGCCAGAGATCTTCACTCACTGTTGTCCAGAATAACTCTGAGGATTTATTATGACAACCACAGTTGTAGAGATAATCCAGGCTGTTGTCTCTTTGAAATAAGAATGAGAAAACACGTGTTAAAAAAATCAATATTTTTCTCCATGTCTTTCATTAGATGAGAAGATGGGAAGAAACATCTGGAGCTGCGTGTGAATTCAAAGGTACAACCTGAAAATTCCCCTGCTGGCTCATTACACCCATTATCTGTCTCTGTTTGCTGCCCTCTCCCAGCTGCACCATTCACTGTTTCCTTCTGGACTGCTGTTATTCTCTGCTTCATTGGCTGCTAATGAGTTGAGATACAGAACAGCATGTCTCCTTCCTTTATTCTTTCCTAACATTTACTGAGGGGCTGGAGGCTTGATTCATTTTTTAAATTTACTTTTTCTTCATTATTTGAGAAGGAGAGCCACAGAGAGGACGATGGATGACGTCCAGCTCAATACTCATGGATTTGATTGTGCTTGTAGTAGAATTTTTGGTGGCAATGAAAATTACCTCCATTCTTTTAAATCTTGAAATCTATTTGCTTCTCTCTTCAATGAATCTTTTTTATGCAGAGCTGTAATATGTGTGGTCTCATGATTTAAGAATGATAATGAAGGTAAATGGAACCATTCACTTTTAATCCCTGTTCTGATCTTGATTTAGCATGGAGAATAATGATTCACAACTTCTCTGCACGTCCATTTCCAGACTGGCATTTTAGGTATTGATTTAAAAAAATGCATTTGGGAAAGAATTCTATATAAGTGTAAGTCTTGATGTTCAGGTGGTTTGGAATTTATTCTTTGCTCTTTATTTTTATTTATATTTTTTTTTTCCTTCCCAAATTGATTCTCAAGGCAGCAAAAAAAAGGAAGAAAGCAGCTTTGAAGTGTGTACTGTCTTCCAGTCTCTCCAAAAAAAAAAAATCTCAATAAGGAAATAAACTTTTTATAAGTTGTGGGACTTCAATGGAAAAGAAGATTCTATGGACTCGGACTTTTTCTGCAGTTCTGTGGGTTCCTGTAGGTTCTACCAAAATGACTCCTCAACTGGAAGCCTTGGTGTTCCCAACAATCACAAAACCAGTAATGTTTAAAGGTAAATTATTTTTAAAAAAAAAATATATTTATATGATTGACTCTTCAAATAATCCATAATTAATATTGACATTTGATAGCTGGCATCCCAGTTTGTTAAGTGTGTTTAAAGGCACCCCCACGCTGCAGTAACACCAGGTTATAACCATGCCAGCTTTTGAAATTCATCAGCAAATCTGACTTTTTCTGTGAATACCTTTATTCTCTTCACGTAGTTTTGGAAATATTTGCGAATTTATCTTCAAGTAAATAATTTATGGGCACATTTTTCCCTTCTACTCTTAAAATTAATAATGGGATTAAATGATTTTTGAAATGCAGGTTTTTGCATGAAAGTCAATGTTTACTACTTTATATTCCCTGCCTAGGAAGTGATGACACGTAGATTCTGTTGGGATTATTTATCCATGTATTTTGATTTATATTTTGCTTTACAGTAGTTGTGTATAGAAGTAAATGTAAACCCAAACTTTGAAGGTGTCATATAATTGCATAAAATAACAATTTTTGGGTTTGAGTGTGTTTTACTCCAAGCTTTTGGCAACTCCCAGTCCTATATGCAAATATATTTATGCAAACCTCTCTGTCATCAAGCCTGGGAACCCAGCTCTGCATTGAGAGAGAATCTGTGATGTAAAACTCACCTTCAGCTAGAAAAGCAGCATTTCTATTCACACGTGAAATTGCGGTTTTTTTAATCGTTTTTATAGCCAATGAAGTTATGTACTGTGTTTATGTCCTTTATAAATTAATGTGGGAAGGACTTGTCCAAGGTGTGACAGCCTTGACCTAAACTTTATAACACGTGGTCACAGTGAGATTTCTGTTCTCCCTTCTTTTGAGGTGAATTTAAAATAAAATAGAAATACAGTGCTGCAGCAGAACCCAGATGGCAAAGGAGCAGAACTTGGACTTGGAGAGGAACTTTGGGAAACTTCTTCCCCAGGGAGTAGCAAAATTTCTTTTAGGAAAGACAAAAGAAATGAGGCAGAGAAGTCACTAACTAGAACAGGTTTGGCAGAGGTGTGAAATTGAGTTAAAATAAATTGAATAAAATCTGAACACGAACAGTAAGAAATAAGAAATTGTTATCATGGTCTCTGCTTAATTTACAGACTGGGGTATAGATGTGCAGCAGATCAGAAAAGAAGTTGTCTGGAAATAATATGAAAGGCCAGGCTAAATAAAATATTTCAGGGGTAAAGTTTAAAATAATCATATTAAACCAAGTTGAAATGGCTTTAAATCTCTAAATAAAATGTATTTGCATAAAAATATGAGGAATAGTGTGCCATGATTCCATGGGCTTATCTAAATCTAACACATGTAAGCTCAGTTTAGAGCCGTGTGCTTTTGACATCTGCACTTCTTATATCTCATCAGCTTACTAGGGATGCAAAGAAATAAATCCATATGCTTCTCAAAATAAAAGAATCGGGGAATTCAGAGATCACTGATTTGCCATCAATGGGTAGTGACTGCCCAGAGTGCAGAGCAGGATTTACCAGGTGTCCTGTGCTGGTGGGGAGGTCTGGATGCCTCTCAGAGAAGGAAAACAATGACATTAATTGCCTTGGGGAAATCATTCCTATATTCTCTGCTTCCTTTTCAGGATTATGCACAAAGCTATTTACCCAATAATGGTGAGGTTCCTCTGAAAATTAACAGCTTAAATAATAGGAAGGGGGAAAAAAATCATTGTTGGCCTTCCTTTAAGCAAAATTTTTGTTTCATTTGACTTTAATTCTACCGATTGCAGTTTGCAATCAGCCTGTGACTGTGCTCACTGGTCATGGCTGGGTGCTTTCTCCAGTGCAGAGGGAAGCAAATGTGGGACATGCTACAGCTAAAACAATAAAAATCATCTCTAGGTCAGTCCTGAGACAAGTTTCAGAAATATCTAAAAGAAACTGTGCTCAGACAACCTTTAAAATGCTATTACTCATTACCCAACAACAGACAGCACTGAGCTTAAAACATTATAGCTGAATATTAAACCTTAACAGAATTTCAATCATACAGAGTGATCATTTTCCATCCCATTTGCCATCAATTTTCCTTTATTTAATAAACACTGCTACAATTCTGGCTTGTGTTTAGGATTTACGAGCTGGCTGTTTCTTCTAAGAGGGCAGCTCACAAGTTTTGGCACAGCCTTTTGATGCCTGCTGGTGAGACTGAAAATGAAAGTGGCTTTACAGGAAAGATTTAATTTGAGTTTATGCATTACAGTACACGTATGGAAGTAGCTACAAATGTCTTTGCCTGTCCATAGATATGAACTGAAACTGGAGCTAATTTTTATGAAATTTAAGAAAAAAAAAGTCCATCCAGTGTCTTTTATTTCTATTGAAAAGACTTTTAAAAAGAAGGAATGAGCCTCATAAGCAATTTGGAAAGAGAAGAGTGCATCAAAAATTTGTGAGGATTATTAAAGCAGCTGTAATTAATTTGTTAAGTGATAACACGAGTGGAAGAAAGATTTTTAAAGTGGGGATGATGCCACCGTGTTATTCCAGGGCTCCTCAGAAGAAAGGCACGTGGGCTCTAGGGATGCTCCTCCCTTCCTCTGTGTCTCAGTATCCCAATGGTGGGCACCAAAACCCCACCCAAATCTGTTCCTGAGGTAGAAATGAAGGGGGAAGGAGCTGATGGAGGTGCTTGGGCTGTTGGCAGCCGTCAGGAGATGGGGATGAGAGCAGGGGACGTGTTCCAGCTCCTTCCAAAGCAGCAGAGATCGCTCTTCGCATGGCAGAGCCTCAGTTCTGCTTCCCACCCCTGATAAGAGAGTGAATGCACGCAGCTCCTTGCTGCCATGAAAATTTAATTAAAGAAACCCCCTCAGTCTGAAAGGAGAAGTTTTTACCTGAAGTTCCTTGCCCTCTGCGGTGCTGGGTTTGTGGCCATCAGAGATAAGTCATTACAGGAGATCGGCTCCACCGCCATGGTTCTGCTTATGGAGATAAAATTAAAAGTCCAATTAAACACAGCCAGGAGGCGTGAAAGAAGGGAAATAATTATCTTAGACTTCCAGTGCTGTCTAACTTTTCAGTTAGAATGCACTGAGATTATCAATAATCTACCTAAAGTCAGTATAATAACAAAAGGAAAGAGATATAACCCCTTAGAAAGCAAACTCACAGAAATAAAAAATGCCCAAAGGCATTAATGATAAGTTTTTGTACAGGAGAAAAAGGAGCAGTTTAACTTCTCTGCACGTTATTTTATCTCTCAGTCAAAGAACAGGTAATTAAATCAGTGTCTTCCACTCTGTTCAGATTTCCTTCAGCTGTTTTAAAACCAGTACTTTGCCTTGTCTCGCTTGCCAAGTGAGTAGATAGTTTCAAATAGATAGTTTCAAACTTAAAGAATAATGGAATATGAAATTACAAAGAAAAAATATAAATACATTTCAACCTGGCTTACCATTGTGTTTGAAAACATTCATTTCAGCAAATGGGAAAGATATATCACACACTGAGACAGAACTGCAGGTAATAATAAAAGTTAAGACGTTGTAAACACAATAGTTGTCAAAAAAAGAAATATATTTTTCCCAATCATAGAATCACTGCGGGTAACTTCTTTAAATCTGATTGTATATTTTAAAAAAATTAATTGTCTTTGATTTTTCATTCAGCCAAATGAAATTTCATAACTTTTATCTCTCTGGCTATGTATAAAACAACTTCTTCAAAAACATGTCTACCCTAATCTTAAAGCTTTTATGACTTTCTTGAATGCTATTCATATCTGCTAATAAGCCTAGATAAATTAAATAAATAACAATTCTATTTGCTTTCCAGATAACCTTGCTTTTGAATGGAAGCAGTTTTCATGTTTTGTATGTGTAAGTATTTTAAAATTCTCTCATCTTAACTAGATCTTTGCAATGATTGTTACTACACAGACAAGAGTGTATTTAAAACCCATTCAAACCTCTTGGAAGTCCACTTTTATAATTTAATGTATTTTAAAAACACTGCATTTTGCAACGTGGTAGAAAAATGGAATAGGGAGGCAGATAAAAGCTCAGACATTCAAGATAAGAAACTATGTAGCTTAATCTTGATGAAAGAAATGCTAGACATTAGAGAAGTTTAAATTTTTTAGGGTTTTTCTCTTCATATTTAAAGTAAATTAATTGTCATGTGGAAAACTAAATTTATTTCCTAGTCTGCTGCTCATTGCCTAACTTCCCTGTAAGAAACAAAAAAAATTTTTAATGCTATTCTTTAAAAAATTTAAATTTCTTCTGTACCAAGTTCACTTCTGTATTTATAGTCAGTTTTCTCTTGTGGAACTTTTTGGTTTGGTTTCCCAACAGCCACAAAAGGCTGAAAGTTTCTCCCTTTGTTCTAAAAAGGTTGTGGTTCATTTGTTTAAAAGTATGGCCAGTCTAAACTAGCAAAGAAGTTTAAGCTCCTAAAACTGCAACATCACTTAAAAGCAAGTGGCCTTAGAGAAAGTTTTGCATGGTTTTTGGAAGCTCAGCCTCAAAATAATGGTTTTTAATTTAAAAACAAATGTCATTTTACATTCAATCAGCCTCGGTTAATGGAATTTGTTCATTTGTTCTTGTTTCTGCCAGTTAAATCTGTGAGCTTTTAAATACTTATGGAAACATTCTTATTTTGTTTTCCCCATCATCTCACTCTATATTTTATTATCTCTGAATGTCAGCATTGTCACCTCTGTGTCACTGAAAGGCTTCCACTGGGTCCCAAGTCAGGTTCCTGACCCACCCCTGGATCTTTCTGCTTTCCACAGAGTTGTCATCATGAGGCTCATTTTAATTTTCACTGATCTACTCGCTGTTAATTAACTCTGAAAATCAGAGCACTGAAGCCTTTTATTTTCATATGCAGAAGTGAACGCTCCCATCACTACTTATCCTGGAAAATGAACAACTCTGAAAAAAGAGCCTAAGCAGCCAAAAATAATCTATATAAAATATGCATTGAGTCAGAAGAGGGAAGAAAATCAATAGAGTTCTTATAAATTCTGTTAGCCCAAGGGCATCAGTCACTTGCAGTGTAAGCCAACGTATTAAGTGCTTTGTTTTGACAATTTACTTACAAATAAATTTATATTTTCTCAGCCCTAGTAAAGGAGAACTGAAAACTCCAGCTTTGGCATATGGATCTCCCCTTTAACCTCCCCCTGCTGTAGATATGCAAACCTGGGGCTGTTTCATGAATGCCTTCTTCCAGCATCTCTGATTTGCTGCAAACATGAAGATATCTGTATGCAGATGACGTCAAAGTTTTGGCAAATCGAGGTATAAGAAATAGAAGAGAAAATAATTAAAAAAGAAATATATTTTGTTCAAAAAATGGCTGGATCTGCCACCAACAGATTTGGCACGCAAAATCAAGATTTCAAGCCAGCAGTGAGCTGTTTAATAACCACTAAAATACGTATCCCTAGTTAGCATACTGAAACATGGTTAAAAACCACTGATTGAACTGTGTTTTTAGAGCAATTAATTCAGTGTTCTATTTATGTCTATGAAAAGATGTGAATTTGATGGGTTTTCGTCAAGCTCCAGGAAACACATTTTATTTTTTTCAAGAAAAGTTACAGCTATGCCTTTCAAATCAGGAAAATTCTTCTATCTCTTGGTCCCATTTCTCTGTTCATCAGCCGTAGTTTATAAAATGGAGTTTTAGGAAGGAAGAAAACAGTGTTTGCTCATAGTTGCAGACAATTTTCAAAGCAGCCACAGCTTCAGCTTTTCATATGGAGTGGATGTACTTCAGTGGAATAAAACAGCAAATAGCCATAAAAAAAAAAAAAAGCTATAAAAGCAAATAGCCCACACAATCAAATAGGAAGTGGGTCTGGTAGTGTTCCGCTGATGGATTTTGGATAGTTCTGTTTGATCAGTCAGTCCCTGCCAGGCGGAGCAGAACCACAGAACAGTTTGGGTTGGAGGGTCCTTAAAGCCCACCCAGTGCCACCCCTGCCGTGGCAGGGACACTTCCACTGTCCCAGGCTGCTCCAATCCCATCCAGCCCGGCCCTGGGCACTGCCAGGGATCCAGGGGCAGCCCCAGCTGCTCTGGGCACCCTGTGCCATCTCCCTTGACCCTCTGGCCACCCTCCTCTGCTGCAGCCCAGGACGTGGAGATTTTCTGGGATCCAGCACAGGGGCCAGGTCGTGTTGAGCTTCTCGGGCACCAACACCCTGTAGGAGTCGGTCCGAAGCCCCTTCATCTGTCTCACGATCACCTACGGGGGCTGAGACCAAACACCCACCCCAAAGAGGGGGGAAGAACTTTGCAAGTCTGGGCCTNTCTCTCTGTCCTTTGTTTCTTACATCTCTCCCTCTCTCTCTCAATAACCGTGTGTTGGCACGCAATAAGGTGCTTTGTTTTGATTGAAACTAAAAAAATTGCCCCGTTTGTGTTTTCTTTTGCACTCTGAGATTCTGGTTAACGAACCATGGCGACCCCCGCTTTATGTTAGCGGATCGTGACAACCCCCAAGTCCTTCTCCCCAGGGCTGCTCTCACTCCCTTCTCTGCCCAGCCTGTGCTGGGGGCTGCCCTGACCCAGCCCAGCACCCTGAACTTGGCCTTCTCCAGCTCCAGGAGCTTTGCCCAGTCCCACCTCCCCAGCCTGTCCAGGCCCCTCTGGAGCCATCCCCTCCCTCCAGGTGTGACCTCCCCACCCACCCGGGGCTGCTGCTGAGGCTCCATCCCCTGTCCCTGCCACAGAGGAGATGTGAAATATCTGTGTGTGTGTCTGGCTGGGCCCTGGGCACAAATAGCTCACTGCAGACGGTCTGACTTGACGATCAGGGTATCAGAAATCCTTTAATTGTAAATTAATTCACAGTGTCAGCCTGTCAGTGTCATCTGTGTCACCACCAACACTTCCCGAGGGTTGCCAGCAGCAGCGGGCCTGCTGTTGTGCCCATTTACCTCAGCAGCCTTCATCTCACTGAAAAAAGTTTTTAAAAAGTGATTTATTTTGCCATGTCTTGCTTCCACTGATGAAATAATTAACAAAGTCCAGGTTAACTTAGAATTTCATGATTAAATGCAGTTGGGCATTCTCGAGCTAAATTCAATTTGGCTGGTTTCGCAGTTATGCCCTTTGTTTTCATGAATATAAAAATATATAAAACTATAAATATATCTAAAATATATTATATATATCTAAAATATATATATCTAAAATATATATACATCTACAATAACTATAGAAATAATATATATGAGTCTATAAATTAGTACATTTTGTTTCTTTACACAGTTATGGAGTTCATTGATACAAGAAGCCTGCTGTTGTTCACCCAGCAGTGGCCACTCGTCAGTAACCGAGGTGTGATGCCACACTGCAGTTCAGAGGTTTTTCTCTGGCTGAAAACGTCTATGTTAATATCATCCTTTATCTGCAATTTCAGTCTAGGGAAAAGCATCACTGAAGATGTAACTGTATTTCTCGTTTGTACCTTTCCTAGGTCTTTTTTACTTAGATTCATTCTGTTTTGGGAAGAGCTCTGGAGTTCTTTGGGGTGATGCTCAGGTAGGATTGAATCACAAAAGGATGTGATTTGTGTTTGCTGCTTGGAGCCAGAGTAACTCCAAACAACAGCAGCATTGAAATGACACAGAAATGTACAATTTGTTCTTGTCAGGCAGTGTGGGTGTGCAGGAAGTTGACAAGGCATAAACTGTGAAGTGGTATCCCTTTTAACCAATATAGCACTAATGTACACTGATGGAACATGAAGGATAATACAGTCTGCCAGGAAGTGAAACCACAAGAATTATGCAGAATTTTTGGATATTAATCCTACTTTTCTGTTACAAATTATACTGGATTATTTTACTTTAATGACTAGAGAGTTTCAATTAAACTTCTTTTGGACAAAGAGTTATAGAGACTAAAAGGGAAAAAATAGTTTAGAAATTGTATGCTTAAGTATTGTTGCAGCCATAGTTGTCATTGTACTAGGATTCAGCCTGTGGAACAGAAAATAAATTCATTCAAAATGCTTTTAGGTTGGGCCTGTCAGAAAAGCCACAGGAAGTCAAGAACCAATATCCCATTAAAATACATATTCTTTTATAAAGGCAAAAACTCTACATATAAAGACATGTGAAGACAGTCAGAGTTGAATTATTTATGAGGATTAAATTAATAAAGCCTTAATTCTGAAGTAATGGATAAAACTTAAGAGATATTATTAGACTGAGAGCATTGGTTCTTGATTTTTCCTGAGTGCCGTATGCTCTTCAGGTTACTGATGTAATTAATGTAACTTGTAACTTTGAGCAGTGTGCTTTCACATTGCTCTTTTGATGCTGCATCTGAGTTTTGTGAGATTTTAACAGGTCTCTGCCCACACCTAATGGTAAAAATGATGAGCTAGAGAACCAAAAACTGGGAAAAGGAAACATTTTTAAGTTCACATTTCTGCCTGAGTCTGCAGCTCACTGTGGTGGGTAACTGCAGGCACTGGGGGGATTTTAGAGGTGCTCTGTGAGAAATGTTTTCAATATACAACTATTTCTTTAAAGAAAGTTTCATATGTTATTTACTATGCAAATTAAAAAAGGAATTACACGTATAAGATTCATCAAAATTTAAGCAATTTACAAAGAAGTAAATATTTACCTAAGGAAATTGTCTCTTGTGTGTGCTATAGGCAGTGGAATAGAACAATTAAGGTTTGTAGATTTTATAAGTTTTTGGTACTTAAAAAGAATAGTAGGAGGTGGTAAAAATAATTAGGAAAATAATAACCAATTTTGAGTATTTGTCCCTAATTTCTTTTACTGCAGCACACATTTCAGCCTCAGCTGCCAAGCTTAATGGCCAAGCATACTGGTTTTAATCACAACTTAAATTCTGACTTATTAAAGTTCTTCCAGCTTTACACAATAACCTTTAATCATTAAAATTTATTTCACTGCTTTCTGCTAACAGAAGTTTGTTTTCAGTACATGATCAGCATTTGCTGGATGTGAATATGTAGAAATTCTTTTCTTTTACAGGAATGTGTCTTAGCAACCATGTCCCCTTGATTCCTTTGGGCACACAGGGGAAAGAAATTAAAGTTTCTTTTCTAATTAACATAATGCAGTTAGTCCAGATTGACGAAGGGGTGGCTGTACATCTGTGACTGAGGGAATAAACCAAATATGTCAATTTGGATAAAAAGTAAACATTCCTTGTTCAGCACAGAATTTCAGATTAATTGTCAGCACAATAATTATGGAAGTGTAATTAATGTTTAGGCTCGGAAGTCGCTCGAGTAACAAGAACGCCCAAATACAAATCTGTGGTGTTGTCAACATTTGTGCAAGTGCAGGAATTTTAAGGGTGCTGTTACATGTAATTAAGTCAGCAAGCTGCCTGCTTATCAGCTAAATAAAATGATTAATGGGTGTGACCCTGGTAAATTTTTGACAGTCATCTCTGGTGAGTGTAACAGGGTTCCTTTGTGGGCAGGGGATTCTGAGTGCGTTGTTGTCTTGTCAGTCGTGTCTTTGCTTTCATCTTGCTGTGCAGGCATCTCCTCCATCTCACAACTTCAGCTAAAAAGGCAGTTCTTAAAATGATCATAATTAGATATGTTCTAAGTGCAATTACGTTGTGCAGACTGAAATACGGAATATTTGTTTCAGTGCAAGCTCCATTTTTTAATATTCTTGCTTCAGATTGAATTTGTACCCTGGCATGAGTTTCAGTTCCAGGTTTTATTTCCTTTTTTTTTTTTTTTTTTAACAAAAGGTGTTATTTCATTTCTGTTGAAATAATATTTAAGCCTGGGACAGAGGATTTACATCCATTTGTTTGTAAATCACATTTGTTAAAGGTGGCAGTGGGAGAAGTAAAGAGAAAGGGGATGCAGGTGGGGATTCCACTTTGTGAGAGCACAGTTCAGGAGCATTACAGGGGTCTCAGCTGAAGGGTGTTTCTGAAGAGGAGTTTTTCTTTCTTTAAGTTGAAATTAATGAGTCTGAATCATCCAGGCACTCTCACAGAGCTCAAGAGAAACATGGAGTATTTTTTGTTTCATTGTAAGTCCAGCAAACAAGGAATAAAAGTTTGGAAGACCAGAAATGTTGAGAGAAAAAAGTTCTTGCCTATTCTGTTTGAAATGCAGCTTGCATTTTTCTTTTGACATGACAAGATTTTTTTTTTTTGGTAAAAAATTAGTGTTACAGAGATGAAAGCCGAAGACTCACAAAATGAAAATATGAAATAAATTGCACTAATTGAATCTTATTTTTTCCTTTCAGAGACTGCCTTTACTCCACATGCCAACCACAATTAGGTCCTCTAGAATCCAAGGACTTGCTTTTGAGGACACTCCACTTTGATCAGCTCCCAGCCAAGTGCTTCACTGGATGTAAATTATTTCAGCTGGGAGGAGAGTTGGGCTCACTCTGCAGCTCTCAAAGGTACCCAGACAGCACAGAAAATCCTCCTGTGTTGAAGGTTTTTCCACTGGCCCCATCACAATGTACCACTCGTCAGTCCACTCTTTTGGGTGCAGGACGATGCCAGGTTATATTTCACTTTTGTCCAAACTGTGAATTTTTACTCTGAAATTTTGGCCTTACTTTAGCAAAACTCTTATATTTTCAAATTCTGAGAGTTTGTCTTTAAGTATTCAACAACTACCATTTACAGTCTGACAGTAATTTCCCAAAAAATGAGAAAAACAAGTGACTTTGGGCTATTGAACTTGACTTAGTGTTTGAAATTTAAGAGACAGGCAGAAGCTGCCTTGGTTTAACCAGTGGTGATTTTGGAAAGTGTTGAGTATTTTTGATATTGCTTAGGACATGCTCTGCCCTTTTGCACTGACCTTTTCTGACACTCGGGGTCTTGCTCTGGTCCTGTAGGGAAGAGCAGCCGGAGATGTCCCTGCAAAGGCCCCACGTGGAAATGCAGGTGCCCTGGTGCTGCTGGAACTGGGGAGGGTTTGGTGATCCACTCCGAATTTCATTTAATGCAGTACAGAGGGCACAGCTTCAGGGGGAAAGATAAACCACGAAAATATATTTGGATTCTTTCTTTTCAGTTTGTAAACCGTGTTTCTTTCGGCATTATTCAGATATTTGCATGAGAGCAACAGATAACATTCAACCAGAAGTAGGGAAGATGTCGATGTCTCTGAAAGAGCTCAGTTGCTGTCGTCCTGCTCAGCAGGAACAGAGAAATTCCATCTGTGAACCTTCCCAAACAATCCCTTCATTCACGTTAAGAACCTGAATCACTTCTCCTTGCATTTCAGGTTTGAAATGTGAACTGAAATGTGTTTCTGCAGATAATAAACAGTAACAATGAACGCTATAAATAATTTAGTTGGCAACTCCGACAGATTTGTTCCTGGAAGCAAAGGTGATGCAAGGATATGCCAGCTGAGATAAGCTGCGGAAACACCCACACCTGGTTGAGTTAACTTCATCATATTGCCAAGAATAACTCAGGAAGTGCTTTGTCTCTTCCAAAAGAAAGCTGCACTCTTGACTGCACAAGCAATTGTACAAATGCATTTCATCTTTTATTCACGTGGTGGCTGGGTGTCAAATGCTGTCGTTCAGATCTCTGGGAAGCTGTTTAGGACATTCCACTCTGTCATTTATGTGTCACTTAAGCCCCAAATTACTTTGAGTACGTTTGTTTTGTTTGTTTTCTTTTTTATCCCAACAGTATTCCTCCCAAGATGTTTATGCTTCCATCTCCTGTCTATTGCTTACCTAAAATGCCATATGTCAATGTGTAAATGGTGCTAAATTCCCACCCATTAATACACACAGGTGTACATTCCTTCCTGGCTGTGTTCTCAGAAGGATGCCTGTTATTGAAATTGCCCCCAAAATGCAATAAAGAATAACCAGGTAAACAGCAATCAAAATGCTGGAGTGTGTCTAGGAGAGAGTTCGCCAAAAACTTTATTCTGAATAAGTTTTATACTGCATGTCAGGCATATACAGTGAAATGAGAAATTTATAGAAAACTGTACAGATAGAAAAAATTATTGCCAGTCCTATTTCAGCTTTTTTGCACATATTCAACACCCTTTATTATTGTATTTTTTACTTTTGAACGTTACCAGGCTATGCAGTTCACATTTTGCAACAGAATAGCATGAAATTGTAAAAAAAAAAAATTAACAACATAGAACTATCCTAACACTAGTTTAAGGATATTCTCCATTGATTTCCAGGCAACATACATGATGATATATAATTTGATTTTTTATTAATGAAAACGATATTAAAACCAGCCAGCAAGGGACAGAGCGGTGTTTTCTGAGCTGATGCCAGTCCCCAGTGCCACCACAATGGGACGACCACGCTGCCCTTCCCCTCCATCCGTGATTGTCTTCAGAAGAAAACAATCCCATTATTACCAGTTAATTCTTGCAGTGCAGACGAGCTGTTAACAGAGAGGATCAAAGCCAGATCTTTTTCTGGGAACTTCTTTATGCTCCATAGCCAGAAAGAATCTGAAACATGCAAACCTCCCCGTGGGATTAACACAAAAATTTATTTACCAGCTAAGCCCAAGGTGATGCTTGGTGTGCCCACCCTGAGGTTACCCTGGCCATGCAGGAGAGTGAATTGATGGATAATAATCTATCAATTGATTGATCTAACCCAACTGATAATAACCAAAGGGCAAGAGATAAGTGATGAAGAAGTAGAGCCAAGGCCTTTGTGTTTAGCACCTTGAAGTGTTTCCAAACTGGAAAGGAAAAATGAGATTTTTTTTTCTTTTTTTCTAAAAAAAGTAAGAAGTGCTTAAGAGAAAATACAAAATAAAACTTTGAATAAAAAAAAAATCTCCAGATGGTCATTAAATATGTTAAATGGCAGGCTGCTTTCAGCCCACCAGGCACCGAGTTTATTATTCTAATAACAACTTAAAATGAAAAAGATAAAGTCTTATAAAAAGAGGCTGTTAACTTTGATGGTGCTTAATCCAGATAACTTTTAGAATTCCCATTAATGTGCAGAGATACAAAACATATATTTAGCACCACAATAGTTCTCTCCTGAAGGGCCCTCATGCAGGCACTGCCAGATTTTTCTGTTCTCTCATGCATGCAGGTGCTTAAAAAGAGAAAACTGGAAAGGAGGAAACAGAGCAAACACTTAAAACAGTGATTTGTAGAAAAAAATTGAAATTATGAATGTAAAAAATGTGGAAAAGTAGGGAAACCAGAATTTGGAAAGGTAGTTCCATTTGCAGTCTAAGCTTTGCCATACAAAGCATATTGTTGCAGATATATCTTATTAAAATTTGATAAATATGCCATGTGCACATTAATAATATTTGATCATTTAATACAGTAAATCCTCCTCAAGTAATGTGCATTTTACAGTAATTTAAAAATGCATCTGACTTAAGTGTAGTGGCTTGGAATGTCCATATTCATTTTTGGACAATAGATACGTATATATTGGTTTGATGTTATAGAAATAAGTATTATCATGTTTACTTTATGTTTTCAGAAACTGAAAACAGAATAAAGTAAATTTACTTTATTTGAGGGATCTGGATGTGCAGTCTGAGATCCTGGACTGGAAAACCTCCTCTTCTAAAAGCCCTCAAGTATTTATTGTATTGTTTCAACTCGAGCCTCATTTTCTGTAAAGCAGTGTTAGGGTACTCACTTTATATGGAATTCTAATTCCAATGTTAAGGCAATATAACCTTCCAGATTTAGCTATTTAATAAGATTTTTATATTGTTTTAAGAGTGCTGTATTACTTTTACAGTGTATCCAAAGCAGATTTGCTCATTTCTTTGATTTCACACGCTTGATATGATTGCAAATTTTTTATACGACCTCTACAACGAATTTATATTTTTCTGTTTTTATACAATGACTTAGTTCTAAAACGTTGATAAAAGTACTGAATACTTGAGTGGCGTTTTTTGGAGCTGCCAGTTAAGATCTGTGCTGTATTTTGGAACATTTTTCCCCCTCTCTGCTCTTTCTCAGGTGTCTGTGCAGGCAGCGCCAGCTCGTCAGGGATGCTCAGACGGAGGCACCGACCCAGCCAGAGCCTGCTCGTCTGTCTGTCCTGCCCAGGGGGAGCAGAACGGCTGGAACTCAATTTGGGATGTGCAGAGGTGCCCAAGGAGGCACTGAGACCCAAAATACTCAATAATGATCAGCAGCACAGCCCCCAGCTGCAGAACAGCCTCTGATTCACGGTGTACACGTGTATCAGCTTCTACTAATACAAATTAGGAAAATTATTGAGTAATATCAAGGAAACAAGCTTGATCAATGTCTTTCAATGATTATTTCAATGCAGTGCCCACATTCGTTGTTTTCTGTTCTTGTTTCATTCATCTCACACCACCCAATCGAGCTCCTTGGTATAAGTGGTCATCCTACAATTATTAATTAATTCTTTTTTTTCACTGATTTACGAAATTATGTAGGAACCGCAAAGAGAAAATGGTGACAAAATTAACAATTTCACTTTAGTGTGGAAAGGCAAGTTTTATATCCCTTATGCAAAATAGTCTTAGAAGGCTCAAGTAAAAAATCACTGGTAATCAACGAACTAGAGGAATAAAATCCTGTTACAAGTGAGTTCTTTTTGAACAGCAATTTCCGAGTGGAAGGGGATGAATTATACTGCTGATATTAAGGATAATGCAGGAGAATCTTTTAAAAATGCAGGCAGGTCTTTTTGCGCCTACAGAATTTTCTCCAGTGGAATCCTGGGAATAGGAAAAAAGAAAAATTTAAAAGATAACCCTACGTGTTCTTTAGAAATAGGCTGTAATTATTTTTTTTCCTATTTCTTCCCACACTCCTTTGCCAAAATCATTCCTGTTGCTCAGGCTTTCCTGTGTGTCAGGAAAGAGCACCTGCATCAGCAAGAGAAGCAGTTTATTGAGCAGTTACAGCTGAAAACAGGAATTTCCATCTGGAAGCAGAGTAAACCAAGGACCATGGAAACAGGAGGAAGTCCTTACTCAAGAAAACGCTCAGTTCTTCACGGTGGAAAAGCAGGTGAGTGGTACCCTGGAGCATTATTCTCCTCTGGGAAAAGAGGCATGTCTGAAACATTCCAGAGCTTCACACTCATCATCGTGTCTGCTTGGAGTTCCAGGCCAAAGGGGGGAAATGGCTGGAGAAATAAAAAGGCAAGAAACTCTTCACTCCACGGAGGAGTAGGGTTTTCAACATTCAGCGCCTTCTATGCTGAAAACAGGTTCTCATGAAGTATTGGTTCCTTTTTGGAGGACACAACTGAGTACCTTGGAAAATTGCATGAGAGTGGATGTTTGAACTCGGGCAGGTGCAGGAACCGGTTTCAGCAGCAACTTTCAAATGGCTCAGCCGATGCCTGCACGTCTGAGCTGGATTTCTGCCAAGGAAAAAACCTCATTCCTCTGAATTTACTCTGTACGAAGAGATGACTGCAATTACTCTGGCCACAGTGAAAGTAAACTGGAATTAACCTAAAAGAAATCAATCCAGAGCATCTAAACATAGGTAAATGCATTTGCCTTCTCCTCTAAATACGTGGCAATAACAGAACAAGCAGCCTTGTTACTAATTAAGAGTTCAAACAGTCAATCTTTGGTTCTTCTGTTCAATTAAAAAAATATTAAACAATTGTGGACACACACAGTTCTCAGAACTGAGGTTTCTGGACCGAAGCCAGGCTGCAGGTCCAGCTCTAGAGAATCATCTGCAGAATGGCATCAGGAAAGACGGGTTTGGATTTTGGTTATATCTGATAAAGGCACCAAGGAAGCTCTGGAGAGCACCATGCCCTACAGCAGTGCCCAGTACAGTGCAGAAATAAACCCGGGCCAGTAAATAAATCAGAGAAGATGGAGATCAGTGGAGATCAACAATGGATAAATAATCCAGCAAAATATATGTTGGAGAAATGCTTTCTTCCTCTACTTTTTAAAGTAGAGTAACTTGTGAGTACTTTTTTCATTGTTCTGTCTCTGATTTTCAAGAGGGTCTGATTACTTGAAAGCAGAAACTGACGTGGTTATTGGAAAATTTGATTCTGAAGCACAGTGCAGCAGTTCTTGAAAATCTACTCCTCTAAAACTTCAGATTTATTAGCTGAGCTGTCTTCTGTGCTTTATATTAATGCTGATATTAAAATAGATACAAAACTGCACAGTTACAAAGCTTAGACAAAATTTTAAATTGACTTCTAGTTTCCATGACATTCACAAGAGCAGATAGTGTTTCTGTTGTAAAGTTTTGTCACAAATGAAAGTACAAATTATTTGATACAAAATTAAAATACAAGAATACAAAATTGCAACTTTGGCATCATTTAGTGTTACCTAGAAACTTAAAAAATATCAAACAGATGTCATTAAAGCAAATTCTGATTTATTCCACTTTCACAGTCAGCTTAATTGTGAATACAATCTTTTCTAATTATTGTTTCTTGCAAGTGTAATGTCAGGTCACAGCCTCGGGGTGATAGCAGATGAAGGAACGTATGAACTTGTTCCCAAAGTTAGCATAAAAATTTGAAGGTTTTCTTTCTTAATAAAAGTTCACATTTTTCAATTGTCATATACTTGGTTTTCATTTTTGAGTAGGAAACATGTCAAATACAGCTTGCTTTTTTTAAAATTCACTAGGGCTTAGATGAAGCTTAATTTATTTCAGCAGCTGAAACTTGTCCTCTTAGTCAAGTTTCATCATTTCCAGATAATGAAATCTCGCAGCAGTCCCGTATTCGACTGGGAAGCAAAGTGTTTTGTAGCTTAACTTTCAGGGTTGTGGTTATCACCCCAAAGAGGGAGGAAATTTTGCTTATCTGAAGCAGTCACATGCTGAGGTTCCAAGAGAAAAGGCACAAACCATGAGGGTATTATGGAAATAGCAAACAATACTTCCATATCCTACACCGGGACTAAGCCAGTCCACCTTAACCCTTTGAAAGCGAGGCCAGAACTTGAAATTTGTGTTTAAATAAATATATAGGGCATCATTTGAAGTCTGCCAATGCACTGGGAAGTGACCAAACCCTAATCCTGCTAAGGGAGCAGCTTTTGTGGGAGTGTCACCCCCCAGCCCAGGAACCACTGCCCTCTGCTCATCCCCTACCCCTGCCACACTCTCCCACTGCTGGGAAATTGAATTAGCCCCTCATTAGGAATCAAACGGGTGCAGATGAATGTTTGATATTCTGCCTCCAGTGGTGGCTCACCAGAAATTCCCCCTCACACCCTCAGTCCAATCTGCCCAGCTGGATGGGGGACAGCACCTCCCTGCTGCCTGTGGGGCTGAGTCCTGCCCTGCTGCACCAGGCCAAATTTATCTTTTCCTGAGCAGAGTTATTGCAGACATTGCTGGTGGTCAGTTATGCAGCCCCTCTTAAATTCCCCGCTCAGCTGTTGGACTGCAGAAGTGATTATTTCCTGTTGGGTGCTATCTGGCTGCTAGCTGTACATCTTGGTGAATAACCACTTGTTTTCCTGTTCTGACAGATGCTCCCAGGGAAGGCTTGTTAAGGGAAGAAGGACTCCTGTCTGCATCTGGTGCAGTCAGCCCCAAAGTGGATTAAACACCAAACAACCCTGGCTGGATTTTGCATCCTGATGCTCACAGGTAACCATGCCCTTGTCAGGAGAGATGCTTGGAACAGAACTATTCAGTCTGCTGTGCTCACAATCCGTGAGGATTCTGCTGCCTCCATCCCACAGATCACTCTGATTTAGAGCTATGCTGTGTCATTCATTACCTCAGTAATTGTGAAGGAAAAAAATAATCGTTCCAGGACTTGTTCTTCATAAAATGATCTTGCCAGTGGCTATGGTAAAACATTTGATATGGAAATGAAACATGGAAGATTCTGCCATTCTTTGTTCTGCTTCTTATTAGGTTTATTGCAGTTGAGAAGAAGAGAGTATAGGAAAGGATGTGAAAGGCATTATCTGAATAATTTTAATATCTTCATTTAGATGTTTTTAGAACTCCCCCTCTTCTAATAGATATACTTTCTATTTCCTGGTGGCTCAGGGTCACCCTTTGGTGAGAGCTGGGCCTGCTTAGACTGGAACAGAATGAGAGGTGATTTCATCAATCCCTGCAGATATCTCCAAGAGGTGTCAGAGGGTTGGGCCCAGGGACAGGACAAGGAGAAATGGCCAGAAACTAAAACAGAACAAGTTCCACCTCACCATGAGGAAGAACTTTTTTGCATGAGGGTGGCAGAGCTCCGGAACTGCTGCCCAGGGTGGGTGTGGGGTGTCCCTCTCTGGAGACATCCCAAACCCACCCGGACACATTCCTGTGTCACCTGCTCCAGGTGACCCTGCCTTGGGTTGGGTGATCTCCAGAGGTCCCTTCCAACCCTTCAGACTCTAACAATTCTGTGTTTCTGTGAAAACAGAAATTATTTATGTGTAAGAATCTATAAAATGATGGAACCACACTGTGCTGTCTTAAAAAAATTGTTAATCTTATCAATAATTCTGCCAGCTCTCTGCCAATTTGCTCTGTCAGTTTTCTTTTTCTTTGATCAAAGACAGAAAAGAACTTGTTAAAAGAAAGGCAGACTCTGCCTGGTGCAGAGCTTACTGAAGGGGAAAAGGACTTTTGTGCAATTACTTCTTTTACATAAAAACGACACCAAAAAACCCTTGACAGTTGTTATTCTTCCCCTGCTACTGGACAATCCTTTGTAACCCCCAGATATCACTCCTGTGACTCAGGCCTGCCTGCTGGGTCACTGTCACTCATTTGGGGGATCAGACAATGGCCAGGGTCTTGTTCCAAGGAAAGGGGACACTCCTTATGTCCATAACCCGCACACACACGGAGGTAAATCCGTGGAGGTAGGTAAAAAAGCCCCAGCCTTCTCTGCCATTTCCTGTGTCTCCACACTACTTTTTTCCCCACAGAATGCAGTCTGTGTTGTTTGGTTTTCCCTTCCCTTTCCCCTTCCCCTTCCGCTTCTCTTTCCCCTTCCCCTTCCCCTTCCTCTTCCCCTTCCCCTTCCCTTTCCCTTTCCCTTCCCCTTCGCCTTCCTCCGCCTCTTCCTCTTCCTCTTCCTCTTCCCCTTCCCCTTCCCCTTCCCCTTCC
>VZRO01005607.1:918061-1113794 GCA_013397915.1 Daphoenositta chrysoptera | reverse complement strand
AAAAAAAAATTTCTTTTCTTAGAGTTTTTTTTTTGGCTGACAAGACCTGCTGTGGTGTCACGTTCTTTCCTTGCATCTCAGGGACTGGCTATAACTACTTTTTTTTAAAAAAAGAGATCAAGTAGCAGAATAACTATGAATATTAGTTAAAAAATTACAAATTTTTATGTGGTATTTTCATACTTATGCTTCTATCATCATTATTCTATCCCATTTTTGTAGTGATATTCTGTGCCATTACCTTGCTTTATGAGATCTATGTTTTGTTTGTTTACTGAAGGTGAGCTTTACACATTTTTATATTTCTAGTGCATAGCTATGAAACGTGAAACAATGTTCAAGCCAGTTGGTTGCACATAAACAACTGGGATTCCAAGGGATGACATCTGCCAGGAGCTCCAAGATTTGTGATTGGTTTTTTTCAAAGTCAGTGTTCCCAAACTCTCTCAAGAACATTTGGGAATGTGCTTTGTAGGTTGTTTGGCACATTGCTTGCTTTTTCTTATCGAGCCGCAGTTTTCCTCATAAATCTAAATAGTCTGCTAATGATTTGTGTGGCTTGTAATTGGTTCTGTATTTTTTAGAAGGATTTATTGTCGTTGTGGTGTAATGCAATTATTAATTGGTGCGTTTGCTAATCTTTGTCAGTCTTGCATTTGGTTGCCTTCGTATTTCCGAAATCATTCCTTGTGCTCGACTAAAGCAGAACGTGGGCTTGTGTTTGAAAATGTGACCTCTCTGGAGCAGAGCTGCCGTTGCCTCTGGGGCTAATTAGCATTCAGTGGAACCCCCCTAAATGGACACTGTACAAGGTATCAACTGGTGAAGGAACAACTGTTTTCCCTCCCGTGCTCGGAAAGATCAACCTTGTAATTAACGTGCTCAAGGAGCTGTGGTCTGAGATAAGAAAAGTCAATCCAAACCTGTGTTAATAGCTTCAGCTCCAATTAATTTTCATCAGAACTGTCATCTACCCCCCAGTGGCCCCAGTGCTGCTGGAAGACGGCTGGCTGTGTGTTCTGGCATGGATGGATGAGGTGGAGAAATGGAAGGGTGGGAGTACCATGCAGAAACCTCTATAACAATATAATCACCCCGTGGTACATCTGATCATTCTGTACTTAGAACAGATGTCAGCCACTGATCAAAATTAGGGAAAAAAAGGTATGAAGGTGACAATATTCTGTTTGTTTGTTTGTCCTGCAGATTTTTCTGGCCAATTGTTTTTCTGGCATGACCAGCCATCAGCAAGGCAAGGGGAAAGGGACCCATCCTGCCTCCAACCTTGCTGTCAGTGGTCATTAGAGAAAAAAGAAATTGCAAAAAGAAAAGTGCAATTCTTGATTTACATCTCTCAAATTCATTCTCTGCTGTCCCTGCTTATCCAAATGCTTAGAAGAAAGGAAATAAGCAGCAGTAGGAGAAAGCCTGTTTATATATGAGTGTGATTTTTCTCCCCTAATGGCAGATGGAGTATCTTAATAATGTGAAAATCTCACAGAACTGAATTACTGTGCTGAATTTTCATGACACAGAGCCAGCCTATGTAAAATCAGATGTGGGCAGCTTTAAGTGAAATGAGTGAATCCTCTTCCTGCAACAAGAGAAAGCAAATTGTATTAGACCTTTAACTAAGATAAATTATACAGACTTTTGAAATTTAGAAAATATAACATGCAAGCATTTGTAAGCTGCTACTTTCAGCCAGGGCATCATTCAGAAGTCCTGTTATGGAAGAAATATGTTATTTGCCCGATAACCTTTCTGTTTTTCCAGTGGTTCTGAATCAGCTCCCTCGGATCAGTCTTCAAGGTCAGTGGCTTTTTCATTAAGTGCAGAGAGCCTTGGCCTCTTCTGAGTTGCTTAAATTCCCCGTGCTCTGGGCCAGTGGTTTTAGTCTTAGTTCTCTTTCATTTTTGGATTTGGCCAAAGTTAATATAACAAGCCGGATGTGTTAGCAGCTCTTTATTTCCCTCCCCACTTTCTTATTTGAGAGCTCATCCTTCCAGCCTGCATTTCACCTGCATGATTGCTGGAGTATTAAGTCCTAACTCTGTCATTAGCTTTCAGTAGGTCAAGAACATGGGTTGCACAGCAGGCAGAGTGCAAAGCCCGCAAAAACTGATTTTTTATATTCTTTTTGATATTGCTATTTATAGCTGTTAATACAAAAAGGACAGGCCTCTAAAGTTACTCTTCAAAATACAGCTGACACCATTAAAAATCCCTGAGCTCCAACTATTAGGTTGATGGGAAAGGTGTTTCAGTGAAAGAATATGGATAAAGTGTCATGTGACTAAAGACTAAATTCACAGAAAACATAATTTCTATCATTCTGCCAATTGTACGCCAAGTGAGAAACTTCAGTAATTCTGAAAAATGGTATTTGCTCAACTCCTCTTAATAAATACTTGAGCTTCTTTAACATCTCTTATCTCAGCACGTTTTTCAAGTTTGAATTGTGTCCTTCGGTTCCCCTCTCCAGTAGGTCACAGTTATTATTTCCTGTAAAACAAGCGAAGAAGCTCAGGGAAACACACATTATTTTCCTCCATAATACGTGATGAAAACATGACAGAAGCAGAAATAACATCCTGCTGTTCTGGCTGTTACACTGCTACATTTCCTGGCTTGTAGTGCCGTGGGAAGGGACATCAACACTTTGTCAGAGTGACGAAGCAGTCGGAGGTGCTGTGTTAACGTGGCACTGTCTCCCAGGGTTTGGGTTCACTTGACAATTACATTCAATTAGAAAACACCACTAAGTGACTTCTCAAGGTTGTGATTTAGCTCGGTGTGGTTTCCAGGTGAAGAGAAGCCCTGGAGGAGATGTTATTAATTGTTCTCCTCACAGCAGTGCCTAAGGAGCGGCCAAGGTCAGGGCCGGCTTCCCAGGCACTCTGCAGGAGAGAGACCAGGAGCTGCTTCAGCTGAAACAGCTTAGAATCTGAGTGGACAAGTGGAAAATGTCATTTTATGGAGGGAGGGACAGAGCCAGAGAGAAGGTTCTCCAAACAGAAACATAAGGTGATGTCAAGGACAAAGATTTGGGCAAAACATCTGAGCAAAGCTCTGATTGTTCTTTGTCATGCCTCAATTCCTGTTCTGATGGAAGTGTAGGTGCCCTGTGCAATGGTCCCTCACACTCTTTTTGCTCCCTCTGGTCTTCTTACTCTTTAGCTTCCTTGTGCTTCTTTTTTTTTTAAAAATTAAAGGTGTTTCAAAGCCTCAGATGTTCACAGGAAAACCTACTTGTAAGTGCTATTGGTCCAATTTGTTGGGGGGAGGGAGGGAGTTTTGTGTTTTTAGTTGTTGGTAAGATCAGCTTGCAGAGAGATCAGGAAACACTAAAGAACAAAACACAATTTTTGAGAGAGAGACATCACCTTAAGATAACACACCTCTGCCTCATTGCCTGCCAGTATTTTGTAGCCTCTTAAATCTAACTTTTCAAAGCCTCTTATCCTAACAGGAAGGAAAGAAGACAGTGCTTAGTTCTGTAACTCTTCATTGTGATTTTATTTCTTTTCCAATACTGAACAGCTTTCCAAGCAGCTGAGCCAAGAGAACCAGTGAGTCAAGTGTTCAGATTAGCCTGTAAACTGCAGGCAGCCGTGGAAAGAACCAGAATTATTTGCTTTGTTCTTAGGCTTCCTTCCCCAAGTGCCCACTTCCCACTCTCCAAGGCAAGAGTCTCTTAAGCAGATCTTCTCTCTGATCTGGTCCTAAAGACAGAGCTTTAATTCAGCCAGGAAATTGGAAATATATTTCAAGTGTTTGGTTAGAGGAAAAAGCTGTAAATATCCACCCCACAGCAGTGGATCAAGTTCCCTCTTCATTGAAATCTGCTATGAAAAATACTTATCAATAAATATCAGACAAGTAGTGAAGAAAGAAAAATGGTTGGAGGTCATTATACATTTTCTTCAGGAGTATTCAGAGAGAATATCTCTTGGGAATTGCTGGAGATTAAGCAAGATTATATTTTCGATGTAAGAGCCCAAAATGTAGATCTCTTTTAAGAAAAATTGTTGGTGTTCATATGGATGGGATATTTGAATTTTCCCTGAGTTGCTTTTCCCTGGATGCCCCCAACAATGCTCAGCTCTTTGTGTGTTAAATGTCTTTTGTGTGTCTGACCTTGGCCTTGCAGTCCATGCAGTCATTCACTGCTAATATGAAATTATTAATAAGCCTACCCATGATATATCCAATAATAGGAAAAAAATTGTGATGTCTGAAGTCATGCATGTTATTCCAGGTTTAGCTAGAATAATTCTTCACCTGAATTCTATTTAATTTGTCAGAAACAAAACTCAATCCCATTAAGAGAAAATTTTCCAAGTGCATCAGTACACACTTAGTGAAGTAGTTCAAGGTCGAAGCTGTGTCTTAACAAATGCAAAATTATTTATTTATTAAAAATGCTCACGTTTTAAACAAATCAACAATTTAGGGTCTCCACACAGATTAAATTTATTTTTGTAATTACAAGTAATTTTCTTAGATAAAAACAGCCTAACAGCACCATCTTCTGACAAACTCCAATTTCTGCACTAACCTTGAAAAGCACTTTTAATCCTTTGCATACGTATTTTGGTTGCTGCCACAAACAAAACAGAGGCTCTAGGGGAAATAAATGTAAGTGTAATCCCATGAGTCCTAACAGAAGACTGTCTGAGAGTCCTGAGCAGCCACTTACTGTCCAATTTCTTCTTCTCACTTAAAACAGTGAGAGAATTTCATTCAACTGCAATTTTACCTCAAACTGTTGTTGAAATGTTGGCTGCAAAAACATTTCATAGGTATACTTCTGTCAAATATTTGGAAAGAGGTAATTTATATGTAATTTGAACAGCTGACAATTCTACCAGCCTCAGATACCCTGTTACATTAATTTGAGAGCAGAAATATTATATACATCCTATTTTCTTACTCGGCATCGCTGCATTTATGCAACCAAAATTGTTGTCAATTTTGCAGTGAAGAGCAAGAAATAAATGAATATTGATGATTTTAATACATTTGTGATCCATTTAGGGCTACAGTGCTGTTAGGTTGCTGTATTTTGACAGCGGTGCTTTTGCTCATGGTTGTGTTTTGTTATCTGTGGGCTCCTGCACTTGTTCTGATGCCTTGAAAGGCCACATAGAGACAGAGACCAGACAGGAATAAGGGAATAAAGGTCGGTGTTAATTTGAAAGGTCTTCAAAGGTGCATCCTGGGAAGCCAAGGGCTCCAAGCTGGACCCCAAGGTGGACAAAGAGTCACGAGTTCCCCACACCTTTATAGGTTTGGTCCATTTGCATATCAGCATAAATTCGCCAATTAAAACTTTAGGTAATGATGAAATTTCCCCTCAGCTCGCCCCCTTCAGAGGCTTTGGGCCGGGACAGCCTGGGTGTCCTTGGAGAGCAGCCCCAGAGAGGTTTGTTACGAGCAGAGAGCTGAACTCAGCAGGCTGCAAGAAACTCCAGAGTTACACATTGGGCAATACAGGATTCCAAAACATAAGAGTTAAAACCTGAGGCATCAGGTCCCTTCCTGTGAAGTCACAGGTCACCCACAGGAGCAAAACGGAGGTGACTGCACGTTCCCAGACCCCAGAAGCAGCCTCCTGATCCCAGACCCCAGAAGCAGCCTCCTGGTCACCCACCTTGCCATGGCTCGTGGTTCTCCTCTCGGGCCCTCCCAGCCGATGAGATGCTCGTGCACAACATCTCTCCCCATAAACTGGAGCTCACAGCCTGCTCCTCCGCAGGTTTGTTCCTCACAGGAAACACCCAGAAGACCAATGGACTTCTGGCAGCTTCCTTATTTTACTTTGGGATTGATACACTACCCGCTCTCCTTTTTTAACCCCTAAAATGACAACCAGCCTTTCTGGATGTCTTTTGCTCTTAGGTTTGGTTCACCTTGAACTCAGTTCCAGTCTTTTTTCTTGAAACTCCGCTGTAGTTTGGGCTCAATCTTTCAGTCAGATCTCATATTTCCCAGTCAAAATCCACTCACACTGTGCAATCTGAATAATCATTTATGCATATGGTTACAGATGTTCATATTTTATAAATTATAATTACAGTAAGCAGGGGTATTCTATGGAAGGTGCTTTATGCATGTTAAAAGGTAAGGGATTTAGACTCTGGAAAGTTTGTTTACCTTCTCTGTTAAAACAAGGGGGTTTTTTTCATTTGACACAGCAAGCTCCTGGAATATAAATGTCATGTAGAAATATTAGACACACTTTTGCTGGTGTAATAGATGCAGCTATAATGAATGTTTATAAAGTTTTGATAGAGAATCATCCACTCTCCTAAAAAAAAAGTGATAATAAACGCAGTCCTGAAACAATTTATGGAACAGCAACTTTGCCTCTCAAGGGAACCAGCTCTATTTCATATCATTCCAAGTAATTTGTGAACGTACACATTTACATTAGAAAACTGCAAAGGATCTTTTTAGGTAATCACTGTTTTCATATGTATTCATGAGTTTTCAGCCAGATAACTAATCCCTGTACTCCTGAATTACAGATTCCCACGTTTAAATGTTAGTTGTATCACCACTGCCTTAATGAGGAAATATATGCTCTACACAGCTGTAGTGCCTAGGAGCTTGTAGCAGGAATAACTAAAAATATTCAAAGTCTGTCATCATGAAATGAGTGTGTTAATTAGAGACTGAAGGAGAGCAAAAGTAAAATTTTCAGTCCTACATTAAGAATTGAGGAATGAAATACTGCACTGCAGTTCCAGAGTAGAAGGTGAGGAACTATGTTGGAGGAAAGTAGAAATGGAAATTTGTTGTTATTATTTTGGTGCTGGTACTCCAACACTTTCAGATCTCTGAGGTTTGATGTGCTGGAGCAAGGCTTATATACACAGACCCTGAGAGATCTAAAAAATATGGCAGTAAAAAAACTCATATTTTAGTTCTGAAATGAAAGTTTAGGAATATTTTCAAATCATTGCACTGCAACTTGAAGACAGTCATGCCTTGCTGTTGCAGCTGTGTACTTTGGAAAGGTATTGATTTATTGTATTGATTTTACTTCCAGAAAAAAGTGTGTAGTTCTGGAAGAAAGCAGAGCCTGACATTCGTAAGTGCACTCCATTTTCATATATACGTACCTAGGGAGGAGAGCTCTGGTTATAGAAGTCAATTCAATTCCAGCTATCTGTCATTCAGCTTACAAATAATTCTGTTATATTTTGAGAAGTCAGAAGTTAGGTAGTATGTTACATTTGATTTTAAAAGGGTATTAAGAGCAAAATATTGATGGCCATTTAAATACCTTTGTAGGTTTTTTCCTTACGTACGGTACAAAAATCCATTATTTTGAGGAATATTTGCTAAAGTTGGCCTAAATCTCAGAATGTCTGATAGTTACCCTTGAACGAACTCAAACTAGGAAGTCTCAGAGTGTGAGGGCAGCCCTGAGGAGAAGGATTTGGGGGTGTCCACTGGTGGGGAGCTCACCACGAGCTCTCTCAGCCCAGCCAGGGCAGCCCCCAGCCCCGAGGGCTGTCGCTCCAGGCCACGAAAAGAAGCACTCCAGACTCGAGTTTCTGTCAGGTCCAAACGAAAGCCAGGAAAAGAGATTCCCGGCCGTTTATTTCTTCCATGTATCTCTGTTTCTAGGAGTGACCATGGATTGGAGGATGAGGTCACCACCTCTTCCATCCACACTGGTCAACAGAACAGTCCATCAAACTCTCTCTGCCTCAGGAGAAAGAATGAAAACAATAGGAACAGTTAACAAAACATGATTCTGTTTACAGAAAGTGCGTGAGAAACTCTATCACAGAAATGAAAACATCGAAAGACTGCAAAAATCAGGGCAAAGGAGGGCTCCAACACCAACAGGACATGGAGCTGCTGGAGCAGGTCCAGAGCAGGGCCAAGAGGATTCTCCAAGGGCTGGAGCCCGTCCTCCATGGAGCAGGACTGGGAGAGCTCAGGTGTTCAGCCTGGAGAGGAGAAGGATCCAAGGACACCCCAGATATTGGGAAGGAATTCCTGGCTGTGAGGGTGGGCAGGCCCTGGCACAGGGTGCCCAGAGCAGCTGTGGCTGCCCCTGGATCCCTGGAAGTGTCCAAGGCCAGGTTGGACATTGGGGCTTGGAGCAGCCTGGGACAGTGGGAGGTGTCCCTGCCATGGCAGGGGGTGAAATGTGAAGATGGGAGGCAAGGAAGGGGTTTTTTACATAGATGTTGGTTTGTTTGACAAAATGAGAGCAAAGTGTGCAGTCTTGGAAACACTTAAAGAGTAACAGCGCAGGTACAACAAGCTAGAAATAAATAAGACTAGATTAGATTACATTACACCATAATAATGCATCTCATTTCTTCTAGGTATTTCATTTATGCTAAACCACTTTATTTGCTTTCTTTTTATTTCCCCTTGCCACTTTCTCAATCTGTTTATACTCGTATGAAATGCAAGTAAAACAAAACACATAAATCAATAGACCTAATTATAAGAGACAAGAGTAGGTTGTATTTATTTCCACAGTTGGAGCCTGAGACTTTCAAGTTTGACATGTTTTTTGACGACTTATTTGTTCACATCTTCTAAAAAATGTAGAATCTCTCCTGAGACATTCAAAGCGGGGGGAAAAAAAAAAAAGTAAGAAATTATGTGTTTCTGAGCTTCTTTGCTATGATTACAAATATAGTGTAAATTAAGCTGTGTGAGAAAAAGAAACCAAACAAAACCCAAACTTGTTTTGTTACTGGAAACAAAATAATTCCCATTCTTTGCATTTAGATTTAAGGAACAGAAAAAAAAGAGAAAAAATTATATATGAAAGGGAAAAAAGAGGCATTGTCATTTAAAGTAATTAAATGTAACAATCCCAACCTGTCACTTTTCTTTATTTTTCATAATAGGATGTCTTTTCCTATTTATTTCTTCAACTGAATCAGCACTTTAGCAGTAAGTGTTTGAGCTGCATCTTACCTGGTGAGAATTAAGTCTCCAATCATGGTTGATACCTGATTGTCTCAGAGATTGGGATCCTGTATCAGATCTAGAGGATGAGCAATTCTGTGCATGCACCTGTTTGAATGACTGTATTATTAAAAAAATGTTGTCTCTTTTATTCTTTTATCCTTTGTTATTTAAAAAAATCCCTATTTTTTTCAAAAAAAGTAACATTTCTCGGTGTTCCTCTCTGAGACTGCCTATGATGAGGCACAGTTGATAAAGACTAAACTTCACATCCCTTTTTTTCAGAAGAAAATGCAGTTGTACTGGCTGTGGATCCAGGAGCCTGCAGGACTGGTGTTCTCTGGAGGCAAATTGATGTGATTCAGGAAGATGACAAAGAAATGTGCAGCAGAATTCTCGACAGGTACTCAATGCTGCACTTGGTGGGACCCAAATCTGGGATCCATATTCCTGCCTCTTCGTCTGGAAATCTCTTTTCCTCAGCTGTGACAGTTGTGGGAATTACGTGGTCTCTGGAACATCTGGCCAACAGCTGGAGGCTTTGCACGACCAGACAGGGGACGGCAGAGCTGACCCACGCCTGGCAGGGCTCTGGGCTCCTGGGGGGGGAAATTGTTCCTTCAACTTCTTTGTCACCTTACCTTAAGAACTGGACAGCTCTCCTTGGCCACGTGGCTGTACAATTCCTAACCAAAATAAATCCTGATAAATTTCAGGCCTGGAGTTACTTTCCACAAAGAAAAACAGAGCACTCAAAAGAGGTGTTCCTTTCCTTTCTTTCTTTCTTTCTTGTTTTCTTTTTTTTTTCTTGTTTGGTTTGGTTTGTCTTTTTTAATATGAATTACAATGTGATGTCTTTCTCTTCATGATGATTCTTTCCATGTAACGGAGCAAATTTGCTTTTCTCCATAAATGTAATGTCCAAGCCACATCTTGTAGGCCAGGAGTTAATATACAAAATATCTCTTTCCTGATTTTTTGCTATCGAAAATTAAGTAATTGGTATCCTGTTTATAGAGAAAGATTATAATATATTGTTTTTCAAGTGAAAAAAGTCATTAAATAAACAAAAAGCATTCCCCTAAAAAAATCATGGAAAGGCTGTTTTCAGGGATATATGCCCGTTAATTTTCATTTAAAAAATATGTTATGAGATCTCAGTAAAGGTGAATAATATCTGCTGCACTTTGGCATTAAAAAGAATGATGTATAAAATCCCTTTTCAGCTCTGAAGTTCTCCAAGGTAAACAAAACTACCTGAGCCTAACTTGGAATGCCCTTGCTTTTCTGGGCTTAAGTTTAGACCCGTGATGGTTTTTGACCATACAACACTTTTTTGTTTAAATTTTAGTATGTGAGTCTGTTCTTTGTTGGTTTTCGTTTTCCTAGACTCAGGAAACAAGACTATAAATCCCAGTGGTGGAACTTGAAAAGTTGGGTTTGTGTGGTTCAAATCTTTTGAAAATTCTACGAAGCAGCATGAGACATTGTTCTATTCAATTTCTAGCTATTGATCCGGCTGAACGTCTGTTTGGAGATTGCCTTTGCAGCTTTATTTGAACAGAAGAAATACTTTCCTCTTTAGAGATGGGCTGTGTGGGGATTTCTCTTACACGGGATCCATTTCACAGATTTCTCATGCTGAGGGCAGTGAAATAGTTTTGCCCTTGAAGCTGAGCATTGTCCCTGCAGCTCGCGGGGCTGAGGTGGGTGTTAATTGCAGAAAGGACGGGAGCAGCTCACAGTTGGGAAGATGAATGCCTTGGCCACCAGGGGAAAATAGCTCTGATTAAAGATGTCTCAACCAGGCTCCCCTGGTTCTGTATCAGGCTTGGTGATAAAGCCAACCTTGGAAAGGATTCAGGACTCGGATTTGATCCCGGGCCCAAGGAAACCTGGGTCTGCCGTAAGGATGGAGAGATATTTCATTATGGGATGTGAGGAGCTGGCCTAATTGCTTTCCAGCTGATGGAAAGGTCATTCAGATGTTCTCATCCCAAGGGTTTTATTCAGGCTTGCACCTGGAATGAAAGAGCTTTTCAGAAATAATTGCAAATTCTAATTACAGCTACTTATTTCTCTTTATTTTTCCTTTCAAGAAAAGGCAAATAATCTCATGTTCCTCTTTCTCTTTTCTTCTGCTTTGCTATTATGTTTTTTTCAAGTCATGTTTGTTTATTGGTGTTCATTGGTGTTTATGTGTGTTTTATGAAAACACAATGAGCTTCTGGGAATTAAAAACCGTGATGAAGAGCAAAAAAACCCCGTATTTTTGGTGAATCTTCTCTGTAGAACCTACCCAGGAGTTAAGGTATCTTTGCTCATGTGAAAATTGAGTTAGATCAGAAAGAAGCATTAAAGCATACATACAAAATGTCCCACATTTAGTTGGATTTGGACAATTTAAGTTTGCATCAACTTTATCCTTTGTGTTCGGGGGGCTTTTTGTTCACTAAGGTGTCTTTGGGCTGCTGAAAATTTTTGTCATTCAGCAAATTTGGTGTTGGCCAGCTCTTGGCTGAATTAATATCTTTAAACAAAATTTCCAGGCTTCTCTGGTGCTCTCAGGGTTATTTGATGTACAGAACTGCATTATATCACAAGCGTGATAAAAATACAGTATTGACTTAGTGTTTCATACAGTTTTATAGTCTTATAAAATGCTATTGATCCATCTTCAGTTTCGAAGGTCAGCATAAAGTTTACAGAGAGGAGTATATGAGGAAACATTAGGCAGTAGTTGCCCATTAAAGTATTAAAATGTGACCTGCTCTTGCAGGAGCTTTCAACAAATCTTTTCTTTTCCTCATCAGTCCCAAGCTGCACACACAGGATATGAGTTTTAACTAATAAAAATTAACATAATGTTGCACTGATTAGGCTGCTTTGCACTGTAATCATTCTCTCCTTGGAACAGCTCAACATCCATTATTGCCCCTTTTTTTCGAAGCATGGAGTTCTTTTATAATGCAATAAATCCGTTGCAAACTTCGGGATGGAAAATACCTGATTGTCTTCTTTTCTTCTGGTAGGACTTGGTTCTTCCGTGGTGTTGATGTGCTTTGAGATGCACACCTTGGTGTGGAGCCTCTTGAGACAGGAGATGTGAACAGACACCTGGAAAAGGAAAGGAAATGAGAATTTCAATGTTGCATTGAAAGTAAAACTAAACCAGAACCCACAGATGTGAATTTGCGAAATAGAAACTTTAGGGGTTTAATTTGGAACAAGATTTGGAGACTCTTGTGGTCCTTTTATGGAGGACAGATACAGCTGTGCTGCTGTAGAAAAAAAGTAGATAAAATTGAAAAGTAGTAGTAATTTAAACCAATTCTATAGTCTCTTTTGGTTTATTTTAATGTGTAAAACTCCTTTAATATATGTAACATTATATTTTATAGTTGAGGGCCTCCAGATGGAAAAATATTTACATAAAAAGATATACATACAATATTTACCTTCATTAGAAGTCCAGAAATTTATTTTATTAATTTTGTTAGCTGATCATTATTGTCTTTACATATATCTACTATCTAGATCCTTAAAAACTTTACAGTTTTGAGGGACTGTTTTAACTTTTTTGGTTTCTAGTGTTAATTTATTCCATATAAATTCCCTGTGAAAATAGTATTATTTTTGTGTCGTCACATATCCTGCTGTACCTGAGTAAGTTCGGTTGGTATTTTTTCATTGGAAGCTTTCAGATCTACGGTAACCCTGTGGTTTTATTTATTTATTTATTTATTAATTTATTTGGGGGTCTAAATGGAATCAATATCCATAATTTATTAGATATAAATGGGATTATCATTGAGAAAGTCAATATCAATTATGTATCAGAAATAAATTTCATTAGATACCGAAACTATAAAAACCTTTACTGCAATTCATGGATGGAAATTTCATTATGCTTTGTATTCTGCTCCACTAGTTGTGCTTAATATTTCTGGCTTTTTGTCTTTTTTTTTCTGCTTTTTCAGACAGTCCAAAAGCAGTTGAAATTAAGCTCGTGGCATCACTGTAAGGTATTATTTCCATTCTTTAACGTGATAATTTCCAGTGAAGGTTTTTTATCTGTCTGTTATATAAAGGGTAGATCGAGAGTACAGTTCATTAAACTGAAACTCATCTTTTACATTACAGAATTCTGTCACTTTTTGGAAGTAGATCCATCATTTATAAGAATAAATTGTGGAGTATATAAAAATGTAACATCTGAAAACAGGTTTATGTCTGGTTCTGAAGACTGAAAACAGTATTCCCCTTTCAGATAAATCCTTTAAGACATAAAAATTCAATTGCCTTTTTTAGATCCATGACTATTTACCTGGATACAGGGGAAATAGTGTTCTTACAGAAGAAGAAAAATAACTCTTCAGAAATCTCTCGTATCATTGGAACAGAAGTTTAAAAGTTATGAATTGTGTGCTTTGATTACCAGTCCCCACGAAACCAGGGCTCTGCAGAACAAGAACTTTTCATGAGAACAAAAATGCAAGTATATTTCTGAAAGTTGTTAAATGTACACAGCAGCAGCAGAATTTGGGGGAATCTCTGGCACTTTGCAGGTGAAACCTCGTATTTTGTCAGATTGATCACAAGCTGGATGTGTTTATCAACCTCTGCTGCCCAAAAGTGGCATCAGCTGAAACCAGTGGGAGATTCTGGGCTGTAACATTGTTAAAATTAATATATTTATTAAAACCCAGCTCTCTGCTTTTATAGTTTCCTAGTTCTAGTCATAACCTTTACTCAACAAGCATTTCTAAAACAGAATATCCTCAATAAATCCTTTTACTCCTGGTTCTGCTCATAACTTCCACTAGATAAAGGTTTTTAAAACAGAGTATCCTCAATAAATGGAGAAGGGGAGATTCCAGCAAACCCTTTGCTAGAAACCTATATAAAGTGTTTGATTACTGATTTTTAATTTAAAAGTGCAAATAAATTAAGATATATAATTGATTGAGAGATATGGAGTTGGTAATTCTGTCCCACAGTTTTCTCTGTCTAAACCTCCAATATTTGTCTCCAATAATAATGTGAAAGAGGCTTGCTTTTTGGAATATTTATCTTAGTAAAATAGGTTGTAATTGCAGTAGATGCTATATTTTATGCCATTTTTCCATATTATATTTAGAAGAATGTCTAAACAGAAAATCAGAAGTGTTAAATATTTATCTAAGCTATTAGCAAAATCTCAGAAATTTAAATGATTCACAACAGAACAGGGAAAAAAATTTAATAATCCTTGCTGACTTTGTTGTCCTTATAAAATTTTGCACTTAAGGTTGGTGTGCTAGGTACAATATTCACATGATTTGCTGCAGGCTTGAAAATTAATCTCTGCATCTGTTGAGAAAATATATTTATAAAAGACATTAAGAAAATTAAGTAATATTTTAGTTAAAGCTGTTATGGCAGAAAATATGCATATTCCTTGGTGTTTATATGATGGAAGATTCATTGGATAAAATAAAAATAATGTAACAGGATGAATAATCAGTTGTGACAGCCAAGTGGGAAATATTTTTGCGAGCAGTGTCTTGTTACTGGTTATTTTATCAATGAAATCTGTTGGAATAGAACTACTACCACTTCAAAAATTTGGAAACCTTCCTGACTTACCAACATTTCCACCCTCGAGTTAGCCAGAAATTTAGCCCACCAACTCCGTGTCAAGCTGATCACGGCCATCAAATCAAAGGAAATGTTTTCTTTCATTTAATTTGTGATGCTTGTCGTGTTTCATGGGTGCCAGCCAGCTCTGCCCCGTGCCCGCGTCGCTGGCACTGTGTGACTCGGGTGTCCCCGAGGGCAGAGCTGGCCCAGCCGTGCCCAACCAGCAGCAGGCAGAGAATTCCACCCCTGGCGTTAACATTTTCTGATTGTTTGATGCAAACCAGAATGTAACGACACAGAAGAAGTTGAATTTTCACGTTTTGGGATTTTTATTCTCTTCATGGGAGCACAGCTTGTGCTGTTGGAGTCACACATCTGGAGTGAGAGGAGGTTTATTTGCTGATTCCCAGTCGAGGCAAGGCTGAGTGATAATGGAAAGGAAAATTGCTTTTTTCCAGGAATTTGGGTTGGGTAGGACTGGGACGGGGCGCACAGAGGATCTGGCTCCTCATTCTCCTTGAAGAATTGTACTCTCTCCCTTTGTCCTGATGAACTCTAAAGTTCAGTACATGTGAGGAGTGTGACCTGTTTTAGTGAAAAACAACCAAAAACCAAAACAATCAGACTTTTCCCTGGATTTCTGAGGAGAAAATGGACAGGCAGGTTCTGTCACACTCCCCATGCAGACTGTGAGTGTCTTTAGTCTGGTGTATCTTCCCTTCCACACAATCCCAGACTGGTTTGTGTTGGAAGGGACCTCAAATCCCACCCAGTGCCACCCCTGCCATGGCAGGGACACCTTCCATTGTCCCAGGCTGCTCCCAGCCCCAGTGTCCAGCCTGGCCTTGGGCACTGCCAGGGATCCAGGGGCAGCCACAGCTTCTCTGGGAACTTCATCCACTCATCCACAGCTTCATCTTCCACCTTTCATTTCCTTGTTTCGCTCTTACACTCAGATTTATTTCTTTTAGTTTAAAATTCGCAGTCGTATGGTCAGCTTCAGCCTGTGTGCACAATCAGGGCTGTGTGCACAATCCTTTTGGTTTTTTTTCCTGAAGGTTGGATCCTGGCAATGCTGCTCCAGATTGTATTTCTGCAAGCATGACTTCTGGAGAAATTATGTCATCCTTAACACAGAAAGAAATTTGTTATATTCCTTACACTTCTGCAATAATCATTCCATCATAAATATCATAAATATGCAGGTTCTTAATGAGCCAGCACTCTTAGGTCAGTTACATGGTGCTGTCTGTGTTTTATTTGATGACAAAAGGCTGTTTTGCCTTAGGGAAGTGTAATCTTAAACTGCAGTTTTTTGCTAGCCAGGTTTTCTCTCCTTTCTGTGACAGTGGGCTTCCTTTTTGGCTCCCAGACTTGCAGACTTTGGGGGAAGACCTGCCCCTCTCATCAAAAGAATAAAATTAAAAGCTTATTGTGAAATGATTAAGAATATAATAGCTCTTGTTCCATATTAACTGCTAAAATTGATATTTTTACAGGGTTTAAAGACAGAAAAGAAAAAAAATCCCAATATTTCAAAATCAACATTGTGGCAATTTTTGCTTATGGTAGAAAGACTATGACCTAAAAAAAAGTGTTCAGAGAAAGAAAAATCGCTGCTCTGCAGCCTTTAAAAGGGCTGGAAATCTGATCCATGACTTTAAATAGATTGGCCATCAGATGTGGCACACGTGGGGCCTCTCAGGGCGTGCTGGACACCGAATTCCTGCAGCTCTGTCTGCGAGGGACCACGTTCATTATCCCACTTGCCTGTCTCCATTTAGCTTATTTTCAAAGAGTTTAAAGGAAAGTATTACATTATTTATTTATATCAAAGTTCTGAATGTTTTTTACAAGACTTTGAGTGTCAGGACAAAACAAGAGTGAACAATAAAAGGCAGTTTGCTGTGAAATTACATTTATGTTAAACCATATATATACTGACTTCAAAGGCAGTGTCTGTCCTTCTGAAGGTATTTGCTGTCCTATCACTTCAAATTTACAGACGTGCAGTGTCTGTAATAATGATATCAAAGATAAATCCTTAGTTCAGTACATTAAAAATTAATGATTACTGGATTTTTTTTTTAAGAAAAAATGCTTTCAAAATAAATTGTTAATTATCTGTGATCTTGTAAAAATGAAACAAAAAAACCTTGATGCACCTACTAAATTTACAGAACTTTAGTGGTCTGCAATGATACAACCCCAGCTGTAAAAGAACAACATGGCATTTCTAATACAAATTAAAAATATCTTTTTAGTGCCAGAAGAAAATTTTGATCTTCCTTGGCTTTAAAAATTTCTGTCCAGAGGAAGCCCCCTGTGAAGTGCATTTAATTCTAACAGAGCAGTGAGCTTCTGCTGCTGGAAATGAGGAGAGAAGCCCGAGGCTACTGGAAGTTGTTCCCAGGATGTCACTTGTCACTTGAGCCATTGTGCCCTGCCCAGGGGGCAGCCGGGCTGCCTTATTTATTTAAGAGAGACACACACACATCAAGGTGCCTTCAGAAAGTGAGCAGGGCTTTAAAGTCGCTAGAGGGGAAAATTGCCTGCAAGGGGGATAGCACAGGACAGCATGGACAAAAATTCCACCCCTGACTTTCTAGCTGGCTGCCCTACTATAATCTGTACAAATAATTAAAAAAAAAAATGTTATTCAAATATGCACATCCGTGTTCCCTCTTCAGTGGAGTGAAGAGTTTTGTGATAGCAGTGAGAACAGTGGTGCTTGGATGGTCTCTGGTGCCTGTTTTCCATCACAGGTGATGTTTAGAGTTTTTACTTCAAGCACCTTAGGAAGAAAACCCAAGCCCAGTGCTGAGATCCAGGAGAGCATCACACACCAGTCCAGAGGCACAGAGCTCCTGTTTCATCTGGACTGCTGCCCCTGGTTGGTACAGAGAGGACAGAACCTCTTCCCAAACCTGGGAAGGTCCGAATTTTCAGTGCGAGCTGTCAGTTTGCAGAGCTCCATCTGCAAGGTCTGTCACCTGTTTTTTAGGCAAGGTTTTTGGCTTAGTGCAGGTGGAGGGATGGTAAAATTGTTCTTCCCTCCTTTCCTACGACATGGTGGCTTTTGCTTTCCTGCAAACTGACTTTTTTACACAATTTGCTTGTACAAGGTAACATTTTTCTCTAAGTTCACACATTTAATTGGCACGGTCAGACTGTGGAGCTGCCGTGCCTGGCACGGGGATTTCGGGTTACAGGGGATTCATGCTGTCAACCATCCCATAACAAGGGCTACAGGGTAAAGGCGGGGTTCTGAGTTGGCTGATGTGCCACTGGTGTTTGTCACAAGTGCTTCTGATGAACGGTGCAAAGTTGTATTTGCTGTCCTCCAGCATTTCTCATCTCCTGTCTGAGAACAGCCCCGGGAACAGCGGAGTGAGGTGTAGGGAACCATTTCCCCTCCGAAGCCGGGTGAGTGGAGGCTGGAGCTGACACCTCTGGCAGCTGAAGGGCCCTGCAGGGTGATGTGCTGGTGGCTTTGGACTCTGGGGAGGACCTGCCTGGAGCAGATTTCTGCCCTGTAGCCCACACTGTGAGACTCCTCCTGCAGAAATCTGTCCCTGGGCCACAGGTGCTGGAATAAGAAAGGTGAAATAGGAAAGGTGCTTCCCCTGTGGGTAATATGTGTGTGACTGCTTTAAAAACAAGATAAATGCTCTTTTTTATAGGTATGGCTACATAAATAGATCTTTTTATTAGAAATATAGTGAGAAAAAATGAGGAGATTTAGAAAACCATGATATAGAGGCCTTCCTGAATTGTTGCCTCTGAACTTCTGTCTCAGGGGTTTTGCCATCTTCAAATTTGTTTTTCCAGCTTGACTGGTTTTTTAAGTGTTTTCATCTTTCATAGTCATTAAGAGAATGTTTACAGCATATATTCTTAATCTGTCTTTTAATTATAAATTCAGGTCTTCCTGTGTTTGATAGCTGGGAAGTTCTGGATCAGAATCACCCTGATTTTGGAGAGATAGCACACAGCACTTGTTAATGGCACTTAGTAATTATTAACAAAACCTCTCTATGTCCTTGACTTTTTTGACACTGCCAATCAAAATTTGTCTTCCCTTTGGGTATGTCTTATGAGCTGCTCAGATTCAGAATAATTTATAATGAGTAAATCAAACAATTCTCTAACATGTTAATGGCCTTAATTTCCTCCTTCTCCTCAAGGTCTGAAGATTTGATTGCTGTGTTGAGAATATAAAAAAAGAACATTATAATTTGAAACCTGTCAGAGATGGCCAGAGTGAGAAACGTGCTGATATAAAAAGAAATGTTAAAGGTGCATAAAAGTGGAAGACTTCTGGCTCTTGTTCATTCCATGCCTAGGAAATATCATCTCGATTTACATCATAATAAATACTATTTATTTTCATGAAATGTACACTGTATGGCACTGAATCAAAGGCACAAAAGATATAATAGATATGCTCTGTTCTGGTATATCTAGAATAATTCCTTTTGTTGTAAAGCTATAAAGTTATTTGCTTGCATTTCATGTGTGAGGGAAAACTGATGATCCAAAAGAAAATTATGAAAAACTAGTCTGTGTGCTGGCAGTGTGCAGGGGTAAGTTACAGCCCGTAATGTGAGCAGTATATAAGTGAAAATAAAACCGGGGTATAAAAGCAATCTTATTATGGGGCTTTGTCCAGTCATTTTGTATTCATTACAGTTTGTAACAGAGGCATTTATGGCACTCATCACTTCCATTTTATTTTCTTTGCATCAGCAGAATATCACTTTAACTCCAGCTTGGAAGGCACTCGGGAGGTCACCCCTTCAATCCTTCTGCCCCTCACACACCCTGCACCAGGCCAGGCTGGGCAGCAGCTTTGGGTGTCTTCAGGGATGGCAACTCCTCAGCACCTGTGGTTCACCAGCCAGTGTTTGGGCACGCTTCTGGTAAGGGAAAAAAAAGTTAAAGTCCTAATATTTAACCAGAACTTCCTGTGCTCTATATTTGCTGTTGCTGCACACCTTTGTCTTCTCCACACATTTCCAGTGGGTGGATGTAAAATGGATGTGGATGTAAAAAAGATGTAGAAATCAGCAGCCTAATTGTTGTCAGGCATTTTACACAGCAAGGGGAAAAGAAAGAAAGGGAAAATCATCGGATTTGTCCCTTAGAAACACCAGAGCAGAGCATTTCCACTCCAGGAGGAAATGTGAGTGCATGTGATTGGAAGTGGAGCCGTGATCCCCTGAGTGAGGGATGAGCACATCCAAAGGGTGTGGGAGAACAGGGAGGTGACCTTGGACATGAAAGCAAACAGAAAATAGTTTTGGGAAATAAAAGGAATGATTGCAAGCTGAGGCCAAGAGGTTAATGATGTAAACAGAGCAACAGGCTGCAAATTTGTCTTTCTTAGAATATTCCTAGTGGATGAGGCAGAGGATAGCTCAGTGCTCAATCTGGTGACAGACTGGACACCCTAATGTTGGGAAGGAAAAACCAAATCTTTGACAAAGGAAGGGACAATCTGCAGGTTTTTGTTTGTAGGGTCTGTGAGAGCATTTGGAGAAAGAAATATTTCAAAGTATGCACGTCAAAGGTGATGGTGGAGTTGTGTGACAGGTAAGTGGAGCCTTCCTTAGAGTAATTAAAAACTCACAAATAATCAGCTATAAACGTGCATATGCCTGATGTCTCTGGTGACAATATTAATAATCTATCTTATGAGATGTCTCTAACATCCCCTACACTTACTGCACGTTACATGACAATAATATTGCTTGTCCCAAAAGCTGACAGTACTTCTGTGGTTGATACTCTATAGCGATTAACACACAGCTTTATTTGGGTCTCCAATATATCTAATATATCCCATATGTTTTAAACACAACTTACAACTTATTGGGTGAAAAAATCTATTTTGTATTTGCATCTCCAGGTCAATTTATTTATTGTGCATTGTGAAAGGTGAGTGACAATTCCTTTAAGACCTACATTGAAGCAGGGAGCTGTGTCCATCTGTGTCCATCTGTGATTCCATCGTCACTTGTGGAAGCAGCTGCTTCTCGTTTGTCTCCTTGAATTACCCTTATCAAGACTTGTCCTGATAAGGGTCAGAACATGTATCCCATTATGGAATTCTTCCTCTGCAATTCTTTTTACTCTTCTTAATCTTTTTGTCATTACAAGTAATCACAGAATAGACACACATTCACTTAATATTTATGGTTTTCACACATCTTATGGGACAATAATTCTGCAACCCATGGGCTTCTCTGGCCTCTGATGGTAATGACACTGTAATTTTTATAGTATCCTCTTTGTTATTGCATCATAGGACAGAGCCTGGAAAGGATTTTATACCAAAATTTCTTCTTTCTTTCCTGAGGTCGTTTAAAGAAAGCTGAATATTTGCATAACTTTATTGTAAGACAAGTTTTCATCTGTTTTCCAATTAAAGTAATAAAAACGTGTTCAAGGTAAATCAGAAGGAGCTGTTAGGTATTTGTGATAATAAAATTTTCCTTTATGTTGCAGAGATTTTATTTTTCAGTTTGCCGTTGTAAAATTAATTTGTTTCCATTTTCAACAAGGTACTTCAGCATTCCATTTTGCTGACTTGAAGCCGCCCTGCTTCTTGCATCTGTGCTGAACAATTAAAACATTCATACAAAATACTTTCTGAAGTCTGAAAAATGAAACATGAGATCGTAAAAGAAAGGCTGCTTCTAGCACAGATGGGATAAAAACTATTTTAATGACAATTTAAGTTCGTAATCATTTTTAATAAATCTCTTTTATTAATGTTGAAAATAATGAATCTGACTTGGGTATGAGAGGAAAAAAGTTATATTAGTGATATGCACGAGTTGTGGCTGCCCCATCCCTGGAATTGTCCAGGGCCAGGTTGGAGGGGCTTGGAGCACCCTGGGATGGTGGAAGGGGTCCCTGCCCATGGCAGGGGTGGAACCAGGTGATCTTTGAGATCCCTTCCAACCCAAACCATTCTGTGATTCTGTGACATCCTATTTCTTCTTCACAGCTAAAACTTAGATATGAAACCTTAGGAGCTGATAGACTTGGAGAAAGCACTTGGGGTTTGTCCTACCATTGCTGTTTTAGGGCCTGGAGGGAATTTTAGAGGGTGGCCCTGCTTAGAAAGAAAGAGTTCTGTGAGCAGCAAAGCTCCTGCCCCCCAGCCTCTCCCAGGAGGCATTTTTAGCAGCCAACAGCCTCGGTGTGCTGAGCTCTCCTCTGTCGGTGGTGCCCCGGGTCTGGTGGTGAGGACAGAGCCTGGACTGGGTGGGCTCTGCAGGGCAGAAATTCACAGAATCACAGAATCACAGAATCACAGAACCACAGAACCACAAAATCACAGAATCACAGAACCACAGAATCACAGAATCACAGAACCACAGAATCACAGAACCACAGAATCACAGAATCACAGAACCACCAGGCTGGAAGAGACCTTCAAGATCATCGAGTCCCACCCATGTCCCAACACCTCAACTAAACCAAACCACTGCACCGAGCGCCACATCCGATCTCTTTTTAAACACGTCCAGGGATGGTGATTCCACCACCTCCCCGGGGAGACCATTCCAATATTTTATCGCTCTTTCTGCAAAAAAAAAAAAAAATTGCTTTAGCACAGATCCAGGCAGGGCTCACATGAAGTCCTCCTCCTGCCACTGCAGTGGCAAAGCAAGCTCTGAGCTGGCCCCTGGAGACCACGTTATTATGTCATGACAGGAGATTACACCTTTGCACTAAATGGTTTCGGAATAACTCTGCAGGGACCTAATTATATTGGCATTGCTGCTGGAGAGGGTCGTTTAGCAATGAAGCACTTCTTGTGGAAGCTCACTTGTGATGACAAAATAAAATGAAATTATGACAGTGTGCTTTCTGCTAAAAAAACCCTCGACAAATAAAGAAAAATTGATTATCATGTCAAATTAAACCATAAATAAATAGTAAATGCTGAATTTACAGTCAATCTAACTCCAATCTGACTTGCTGTAACTAAAACACACAATAAATAACATTTGTCTCTAAATTCCCACAGCAAATATGTTTTTAATTGTGAAAACAGTTATTGTTTCATACAATACTTCAATAAGTCTGAGCAGTCAATTTTATGCCCCTGCAATAATGATATGATTGGTTTCCAAACAGTTTGCTGCATCTGATGTTGCTAAACAGAACTTCTGACTCCAGTGTTAAAAGGTCAGTTGTAGTTTAAATCATAAACTTATGCAAGATTCTAAATGTAATATCAAATTAATATATGTTTTCTTTCTCTAGATGGAGAGAACAAACGTATTGCCATGAAAATTAGATTAATACTAATAACAACCTACACAACACGACTGCCAAGACAGAGGGCAAAACAAAGGTGAGATCAATTCTTGCAAATGTTTGTTTAGAGTGCCTTTCTGCCTATGAAGATGTTATTCATTACCTGTTCTATAGATGCAGTGCCTCCTTTAAATTGGTATAGAAAATCAATGCTGTGAGCAGGAGAAAAGGCACTCTCCTCTATAAATCACAAGTACAGGCTTTAATGCTATAAATTTAATTCAGAAACAATGAAGACAACGCAAATATCTCTTTACCTTTCTTAGGTTAATGAAGAAAAATTGTAAAGGCTTTATGGAACTTGTACTCAACCAAAATTCAGATTTTCCTGTGACAAAAAGTAAAATCCGTAATTAAATTTATTAAGTGCTCATATGCAGGCATTTGCCTGTACATAAACATTTCAATTAACATATAAATATGGTTAAACAAGTTTCAGTTTATAAAAATCTACTTTTTATGCATATAGCCAACTTCTATCTGTAGAAGTCTTCTGTCTCTTAAGTCTTCATCAGTTAAATGGAGGAAGCTGCAATGAGGCACAATTAGTTCTACAAATTGAAGAGTTGGAGAAAATTGGTTGGAGTTAATAAAGCTGGGGTTTAGAGAACAGTAAAGGGAATATAATACTCATCAAGTAATCAATCAAGCTTAGCACATACAGTGCTAATTCTGCCTGTCTAATATATCTATTTTGGTATATCTAATGTATCTATCACTGTGGTATCCAGATAGGATGTGTCAGATTCATCAAGCCTCATTAAACTTAGCATAAACCTAAATTCAAAATAAGGCAAAAACTGTTTTCTATGATACAGAACTGCAGAATGGTCAGGGCTGGAATGGATCTGTGGAGATCACCCAGTCCAACCCCCAGCCCAGGCAGGGTCACCTAGGGCAGGTGGCACAGGAACGTGTCCGGGTGGCTTTGGGATGTCTCTGTTTGTGCAGAAACACAGAACCACCGGGGGATTCTGTGCAGGGGCTTTTATTGAACAGCTGTGGCAATCAGGGGTACAGACAGACCCAAATCTGACTCCGACATGGATTCGAGATGGATACATTTTATACTCTTTCCTTACATAACTGTGGTATAATCATATATTAATCATTAATTTGATATTGTTCTATTGTTTCCACCCAAGCACGGGTATCGTGCTCATTGTTTCCACCCAAGCACGAGCTTAAGCCCCCTCCCCACAACATTTCTTATGATTGTTATTCCTTTCTCGTGATTCTTGATCAAATAATTATTTTTGATTATATTTACTAAATATTCATCACATTTAACTTCACTGTCTACTCCAGAGCTGGGTACACAGGTACAGGTTCACGTGATTTAGCAAAGACAACGCCCATTCCCGTGCCCAAGGCCTACTTTAGCTACCATGATTTTAGAAACATTTTAACCCTATGCTATCATCTCCAGAGAGGGACACCCCACACCTACCCTGGGCAGCTGTTCCAGAGCTCTGCCACCATCATGGAAAGAAGTTCCTCCTCCTCCTCCTGGTGAGGTGGAACTTTTTGTGTTGTAGTTTACGGTGCTGCTCCTCGTCCTGTCCCTGGGCACCACTGAACAGAGCCTGGCACCATCCTCTGGCACCCCTTGGAGATCTTGGTACGGATTGCTGACATCCCCTCACACCCTGAAATACAGCAATAAATGTATAAACTGAAGAAGCTCTTTGCAGTTATTTTATTTTAAATACTTGCACTTTCGTCGCTTGGTCAGATACTGAAATGTTTGTTTATTTATTTCTTTATTTGCTCACGGTGGTCTAAAAAACGAAAAGAACGACACAATCTACGACCTGTAAATGTAATTGTTGGGGTGCAGCCAAGTGTGGGATTTACAACTGCAGATCTGTGCTCGATGTAAATTGAGATGAACACAGGAATGTAATGATTTCCTCGTGAGCTCCTGATTGAGTTGCTGTTGCACAGACTTGGGACGACAAGGATCAGTGTTATGTACACAAAGACCAACAGATTATGGAAGGACCTGGTAATGATATTTATGTCAAGGGGAAGAAGGGCTGCATGTTTCAGGGTGGAATGGGATGAGAGGAAGTGTTGGGAGGGAGATAATCTCACCTCCTGTGTTTGAAATTAGCATAGTTATTGAGTAACAGCAAAATCATTATCATGTAAAGACATGTAAGATAGCACATAATGGTAGTGTAAAGACTAAGCTCTTCTCAAAGGAATATGGATGGAATATTATCATTTTAATTAAAAAAAAATGAATTAGGCTCGGCTAAAAAAATGGGAAGTGCCTTTAGGGACAAATCTGGGAATGATCAAGGACAGACATTAGGAAAAGAGCCCCTCCTTTCCCCTGTTTGCAGCAAAGTGCTCAGAATTCCAGGGACTGAAGATAACCTCCATTCTCATTTACACGAACAGCCCAGGCAGAGAGGAGAAACACCCTAAAGAACCACTTGCCACCATTTGTGGAGGGCAGTGCTATCAAAACATCTGGATTATTAAAAACATTTGCATGCACAAAATTAATTTTTAGAAGAATTTCTCCTCCCTCATCTTTTCCCCTCCCTGCACCCCAAAGCCAGTTAAGTAAAAATTGTGTTCAGGAATACTTATGTCATTCCAAACACACCCTCTGATCTAGAGGAGATGTGACAAACCTTAACCTTTCCAATTCCATGAAAATGGAATATAATCATTGAAGTTTTTAAGGAATCAACCTGACAAAGAATTTAGACCATGTGATTAGAGGAAAATCTGGAAGTTGTAAAGGATAGATGTAGTAAAATATTATTTCTTTGGCAATAAATTTGGCTTATAAAATGTCCTTCACAAACCTTTCAGGGTATTCTGTCTGATCAGTAAATACAATGTATTTATCCAGTTGAACTGAATCATTGAATGTGGGAATTCTCTGCACATTTTTCCCAGAATACGTTGACTACTGAAAACCAAGGAATTAATTTTGCTTCTTTCTGGTTGTTTCAGTTATCAGAACATGTCATTATTATTAGACCCAAGAAGTTTGCCTGTGTTTGCAAAGTGTGCTCACCAATTGCACCAGTATTTTTCACTGACAGGGTTCAGGGAACAGAAAAGATTCAGTTATCTACCAAATCTGCAATTACGGGCTAGAGAAATATTGTTCTTCACTGGAGAGACAATAAAGGCTTCTCCAATGCTCATTAAGATATGAATCTTTGAAATGAAAGAATTCCTGCCAGGAATCTAAATTTTATGGCATTTAGTGAAAGGCTCCTTGTGTTTGACTTGTTTCTTTCTTTCAATTGTCTTTTGCATCTAATCAAGTAAATTAAATTGTGCAATGAAGACAGTTTTTCAAGACAAAAGATTTCATAATGATCCTACAGAAAGATTCTGGTCCTTACCTCCTGCAATAAACAATCTCTCTGAAGCTTTCAGAATTATTGTAGGAAAAATATAATTATAGGAGTCATTATGTATATAGTTCCCAGGTAAATCACGATGAAAGAGACAGCAAGGCTGGTGACTGACACCTGAGGAAACGCTAGAATTAAGATTACCTGTACGAATAAATTCAGTCCAGTGTTTGTTTGAATGCTTTGCACTTCACACAGTGCATTTAATACTATAAAAAGTGATTAATAAGGCAATTATTCAATAGTTTATTCATAGGCTCGAAGTTTAACCTTTTATTTCTATTTCTTACCCTTCAGGACATCCGTTTTGCATCCTGAGAGATATTATTTCATGTTGGATGTGAATGTACTCTAAACAGTCCCTTATTTTATTGGAAAATTACATAAACAAGAGTTTAACCACTAAATAATAACTGCTGCATGGAATATTACAGGATTGATACCTTCCAGGGCAACAGAAGAGCTCTTAGAAATCTGAGCAATAAAATAAAATTTTCTTAATGCTTTTAACATGTACGAAGAGACACTCTGATGTAATTGCATAGTATAATTAGACTTTTGCCCTGGTGTAGAATCCATTCACTTTTTAAAATGTAGGAAACCCCCAAACTGCTTAAAAAGTCTTCTCAGGGGTCAGTGACAGATGTGGTGCACTCATGCTGATGTTCCTTTTCCAAAAGCAGCCTTGCAAGAGCTGCATCTCTGGTGTGAACCCTGTCCAACCTCCCCAGTTTGGCATCCCTGATGCTGCAGAAGTCAGAGGCAAAGTCTCTTAAAAGCCAAACAGAGCTTTCTTCCTGCTTTTTATGTATTACAGTATTTTTTATTATCTGTTATTTTAGAATGTTTCCTACTTGAATAAAAGCTGTTGAGAAGGCAGGAGCTGTGCAGATGGAAAATCAGTTATTTGCCAAGGAAGTTTTAACTATATAGCCCTTGAAATTTTATATATTTTAATGCATCATTTTTAATACAAAACTCTAACTTTACCCATAAAAGTCTAATTTCTGCCTGATAAACTCAAATTAGTCTCAGATAATTGCTTTTTCAGTCTTCTCACATATATCTACTGTCAATTTTTTACAGCTCACTGAGCCATTTCAAATTATGTCTGGTTTGTCTTGCAAAATAAAAATGAGTGATTAAAGACGTTAAGTCTTTCTGTATCTAAAGCTTTGTTTTTACTTTCCCTGTTACAAAGATTCTCCATTTGGCCTTTTGTTTTCCATCTGTGATGTCTTCAAGAGTCGTGCTGAGGAGGAGGACCCTGGTGAGCTGCCTGTACGGCGTGGATTCCTTACATAAAATCATGGAATTGTTTGGGTTGGAGGGGAATTTAAATTAAATTTCAAATCCCTGGCTAGGGACACAGAAACCTGAAAATAACTTATATTTCTTTTAAACATTTTAAATATTTTAAATATTTTCCACTGGACTTTTGATATTTTAGGAGTTTAATAGAAGTATAAAAGAAACCAGTTGGTTTTGAGAGGTTGGTATAAACCTGGGAGAACACAATGATGTTCAAAGTAGTATTGCCAAATAAGTGGAGGAAGAAAAGTAACTTTGTATTAAAAAACATCCCACAAAAAAATTGTGAAGGTTTTTTTTTGTTTGTTTTGGAAAATATCATATAATTCCTTTAGTACAAACAAAAATGTTGGGCTTTTGCCTTATTAGAATGCAATATTTTTGGGTTTTGCCTTATTAGAATATAACAAGCTAATTTTTGCCAATTCTTTGATCTTCATTGTCTAAGAATTATATTAATTGGATGGTTAAATGCTTACTTGAGACATCCTATTTGTCTTCTGCAGACAGCAGATGTGTAATTGGCAGGGAAATACCTAAAATACCTTGTGATAAAAACTCAGGTCGATTCCAAGCCAAAACGGATATTTCTGCATGCAGGGAAGCTGAACCCTCCATGCAGTTTCCTGGGGGTTTTTGTCCATTCCTGATTCGGGGCTGTTTGGGGCTGCATTTTAAGAGACAAACACCGACTTTTTGTGTTTTTTCCAAAGAACATCATTGCCTGCAGAAGATCTCCCGAGTTCAGAGGAAATTCAGCTCAATGGGAAGTCGTGGTCACGGAACTTCAGCTTTGGGGGTAACCTCTGAAATGTTACGATAATTACGTCTTTAATCCTGCTCCTTAAAAGAGATTTCCTTGTTGCATTTTTGCAGATACGCAGCATTACTGTAATAAACAACTCAGCGGGCTCCACAGGGATACTGCTGCCCCTTTAGAATGGAATAAATATGAATTTTAACGATATTTTAACAAATGCTATGATGCTGCTTCATGTACATCATGGGCTACCACACTGGGAAGAGTGAGTGTGAAGGAAGATAAAAGATATTCCAGCTAGAAATTCTATAATACAGAATTGTTAGAGAATGCACTTTGGTTTTTTAGCTTTTCTGACTGGGCTTCCACTTCTAGCAGATGGCAAGTTTTATTCTTTAGAATTATGCAATTAGCTCATTAGAATTTTGAGATATTAGAAATATAGAGCCTTAATCATAGCAAGCTTTTGCACAGTGTATTTATAATATTATGGGTTGTCCTTACAAGGTGCAGGCCATGCTCCCCCAAAATTTAGGTGCAATTTCAAGTGACATATACAGGTAAGGATTTCCTCCTAAAGAACATTGGAATGTTTAGTCTCTTGTGAAAGTTGGAAACTCACTCTCTTGCTGATATAGTTGCCTGTAATTTAAGACAACCAGGGACTTCTACAGTACAAATTATAGAGTATTGCTCTTTAGGGTTTTCATGAATAGTGACAAATTATCCATTATATAAAGAGATTAATTTGGCTGAATACGTTTCAGGATGCTTGGAGTCATTTTCAAATAAAGTCTGAAATCAAGATGTTCATCCATTCGTGTTCAGCTGTGAGGGGGAAAAATACAGATTATATAAATCATAACATAATAAATGTGAACACCTTCTGCAAGTCTTCATAGCTGGTTAAAATAGAAAATAAAGCATTATCATTTCTTTAAGTAGTCTAATCATTAAATCAGTAGATTTCTGATGCAGAAACCTTCAGTAGGGAAAAAAATGATTCAATATCATATTAAATCCCCAGATAATAAGATAAATATGAGTGCATGAGTCATGCCAGCAAATCTCAAGAGACACAGGATCACTTATGTTCTTAATTAAAATAAATCAGCTTCATAAATGACAATTTTACAGCCAGTATGCAACTGGAAATTTATAAAATATCTACAGGAGGCTTTCAAAGCATCAGAGTTAATATTTACAGGCACTAGGGGGTGTGAGCACAGGTTTGTGTGTCCCAGGGACAGAAAATTCATTGTGGGGAGATTTTCCTCTCCCAAAGGTCAGTCTGGCTGGAAAACCGGTCAGTTCCCCCCAAAATAGGAGAGTCACAATGCTGGATTTGCCACGTTTCAGAGATAAAGTATTTGTGTTAGATCCAAGATCAAGATTTAGACAGATTGGAGTCTAATCTTTGCTAAATAAAACTGAATTCTCTGTAGATGCAAATTAAGTGTATTTGGTTGAAACATAGTCTGTTGCCAACTAGAATGTTTGTTTTTATTTAACATAAATCTGCATGTGTGCAGTCTTCATCTCAGCAAATTGTGACTGCAAAAGTAGGAAATAAAGAAGGGGTAAATACTGGTTTTGAAGGCACACCAAAAAATTCCCTTATCAAAAGCATTAGTGAGATTTAATAAAGGATATAAGACAAATAGAATGGTTTTGGAATAGAACAGCCAAATCCTCTGTAAAAGTAAAAAGTTAGCAAAGGCTTTGAGAAAATAGAGGGAAAACAAATTTTCCCTTTTTAATTCCAATTCTTTTTTTTTAAATCAACTTCTAAAAAAGCTAAAAATGCCAAAAAAAATCCACCTAGGCAAAACTACCTGTTGACAGGTAAAAATTTCTACCTGTTTAGGCTCTGCTGTGAATAGAAAGCCCAAAATAATTATTTTCAATGGACCCTTATCTATTTTGACAGAATTTTGTTTTGATTCTAACACTGTTTTTAAAGTATCTGTGTGTACACTGAGATAATTTTCTAGAACTCTTCAAAGCCAGTATTTTTCTATTTCAGATTAATTAATCAGTTCTAATTTTGTCCCATACCATTGCTGTGTTTATTGATGGGATACAAACATATGCCTTTCAAATACAATTACTGAAAATATGATTTAGGAAACTTTCCCTAGTCTTTAATTCCACCAAATTTAATCTGTCAGATGTTCTTCAAAAGTACAGACATATGGCTATGGGTGATTAATTTCAGATTGCAAATTAGCAGGAATATTTGTGTTTTTCAAGCTTTTTTTATGATTAGTTTTGGATAATCAATACCTACTGCTAATTAATTTTTTTAGATAATGAAACTGACAAATTTTGCTTCTCAAATTTACTTTGCCAATTATTTCTGCCAGAGGTTTTTTATTATCCTTTTTTCAATGAAATTTAAAGTTTTCAATCAGAAAACTTGGCTTTTTGATTACTCTGAATCAATGTCCACTCAAAATAATGGATCAGGATTTTAATTACAATTTGACTTCTGTGTGAGTCTGGCCAATTTAGGGCCTGCAATTTGCAGTGCAGTTTCGAGCAGCTCTCAGCAGTGAAATTGCTGAAGCTGACATTGCTGGCCTGCAGGAAACCCTGGGCTCTGAAAAAAACATCTTTTTTTCAATGTTCCTATGTAAGAAACTAAATTTTCCCAGGGTTTTATATTTCCTTTTCCCTGACAGATAAATATCTGGCTTTTCTGGGAATCAATATCCAGACCAAGGCAGATTTCTTCCCCTGCATGTGGTTCCTTTTCAGCTTCCTCCCTCCCCTGTTTTTCCTCACCTTGTTTCCTCACAAACACTCACCAAGTCATTGCTTTCATGATTGCAGGATGAGTTTTCACAGGGAAGAAATTCAGACATTCCCAGGTGTTTTTCCTGGATCAAACTTTCCACGAATCCGAGTATTTTCCTCTTTTTTTTTCTCCTTTATAAAAAAAAAAAGACCAAGAAAGGTCTCCTTGACCCTCCCACAAGAAATGGCACATCCAGTACATAGATATGTATTTTATATATACATAAATACACAGAAGAGAGAAAATATTCTTTCAGAAATCTGACTTGCTTGAAATAAAACAATTGAAACCATATTTACTTGCCATAAAGAAACTAATACATTTATTTTTGTTTCATAACATCTGAATTTAAATGTGATCTTTTAGCATGTGCTGGTTTAATAGACAGGATTATAAGGTTACAGTTTCTCAGGGGAAAATATAGGCAGCAAAAGGGAACTTTGAGTTAAAAAAATTTATAGGAACGTAGAATCATAGAAAGGTTTGAGTTGGAGGGAACCTTAAAGCCCATCTTGTTCCATGGGCAGGGACACCTTCCACCATCCCAGGTTGCTCCAAGCCCCATCCAGCCCGGCCTTGGACTTCAGCTGATTTTATTCCTGCCTTTCTCTCTTAGGAAAGTGCATAATAATCACCACTGATGTCACCACTAAAGATTACAAGTCGCCACTGAATTGTGTGATTGTTTTTATCTGCTCTGCTGATGCCTTTGAGGACAGCACCTATAATTAGACAGCACAAGGAAAGTATGTGTTTAAAAAAAAAAAAAAGAAGTTGTTAAGGAGCTGATGCTGAAGCAAGTTCAAATATAAAAAGTAGATTTAAAATAACACTTTACTGTAATGAGTAGAAATCATGACAGCAGAATAAAGCATAAGAAAATATCCTTGGGGCATAAGTGAGATGATTAGAAATATCATTAAAGCTAAAGCATCTGTTTGAATCCTTTGTGAGACACCCAATTCACCCACATGCACTCATAAATGAGGGCTCCATTTACTAATGCTGCAGTTTGAACACTAAATATAACATGCTTTGCATTTAAAGAACATACAGATTAAATATGAGCTGCCTGCGAGACAGGGGAGCTGCAGTAATGATTCGCTGTGGGTTTAAAGATCCTCTGCACACAGGCAGATGTCCAACTCCAGCAAATACTCGTTAAGGAAATTTTCACATCGGGCATCAATTTCATACCACAAATGCGAAATAAGGAGTATTTTTAAAAGGTTTGTAGGGAGAACAGCAATCTGTTAGCAAAGAGCAGCAGCAGGGTGGCAGAGGCAGAACGGGCCAGGTCCTGCTGGGCTCACGGAGGCTGGGGCAGAGCCCCGGGATGGAGGAGATCTCCCTGTCCTGCAGGAAATGGGGCTGCACGCACAGCCCCACCGGGGAAAAAGAAACCAGCTGGAAATCCCACTTATATCTTGTGCATGTCTGTTGCCCTGACTTTTGCAGTCCTTCTACATTTTCGTTTTATGATGAAGTTTCTCACGCACTTTCTGTAAACTCAGTCATGTCTTGTTAACTGTGCTCTATTGTTTTCATTCTTTCTCCAGAGGCAGAGAGAGTTTGATGGACTGTTCAATTAACCAGTGTGGATGGAAGAGGTGGTAAGCTCATCCTCCAATCCATGGTCATTCCTAGAAACAGATATATATGGAAAAAATAAACAGCCGGGGCTCTTCTCCTGGCCTCGGCGACCTGACAGAGAACTCGAGTCTGGCGTGCTTCTTTTCGTGTCCTAGAGCGACAAATGTGAATATTTAGCACTCCTGCCTTTCCTTTCCTCGTCCCAGCAGAGCCCAGTTCCACCCTTTTGGCAGAAGGGCACAGCTCCACCTGAGGCTGTTGTCATTAATGTCCCAAACAGCTCTGCCTGTTGCCATTAATGTTCTCCACTCACCTGGGGTGTCTGCACAGGCCCCAGCCCAATATACACCCAGCTCTTGCCTGATTATCAGCTCCTTCATTATTGATTTTTAATGATGTCATTAATTTAAAATGGACCTTATAAGATCATTTCTGAATGAGATGCTTTTGTGTCTTTTTTCCCAGTCTTTAAAGATAAAAGACTTCATCTGTGTCTTATCTTTAAAATTATATGTTGATCCTTAAGAGTTCCTGCACATGAATGGCAAGTCTCAAAGCTGATGAAAGGATAGCTAAAATATTCCTCTTAGTCATGGTTAAACCTCTTTGCAGAGCAAAACCAAAATAGTTTAAGAATGCCTTACCCTGATTTTTGGATCTGCTGAAGTGCCTTTGTGGATGCATAATTCTAATGAGATTTGATCACAATTCTGTAATCTACTTTCAAAAGGTCAGAAGAATAATGATTCATCTCCCCTAATGGTTTAACACTTTTGTAAAGTATGTTTTGGAAAGGCGATAAGGAAATAAATATATTGGTGCATGTGAATTCCCAGCTTCAAGGATGGAGGGTTGTGCTGACAGAGGCCAAGACTTTGATTCTCTTTTTGTGGTAATAAATACTTACTTTGTAATATTGCAGGCTATCTAAGTGGTCAGTCTTTTTTACCCCATTCTGCAGTAAGGCACATTAATAGTTAATTTAACTGGAGCCTTGCATGCAGTTAAAGATGGCTCTGTCTTATGCTCTGTCACCAGCAGCTGCAGAATGTATTTCAATCCCTGTACATCTTCCACATGCTCTGTAGCTGGTTCTACCCTGCTTTCATTATTGATCAGTGATTGATCATCAGTGATCTGTGTTTTTCCAGCTGGGGTTCCTGGTATTAATCTGTGCTTGCCCCCTCAAGCCTCTGCTCTCCTCGTTTTTTGCAGGATTCTTTGGAATTCTCTGCTCCATCTTCTGAGTTCCTTCAATAGCTGTTGAGATCTGGCTTGCCAAGAACATAAAGCCTTTTTAAAACAGCCTAGCCATGCATACATCCTTATCCCAGGCTCGTTAAATAGTTCTCTACACAAAGTAATAGGCCATTAAAATGCACATTTATGTGTTTAGCCATAAATGTGTGGTAACTGTGTGTTTTTAATATCTATTAGTTACAGCAGTGTCATCAGCGTGCCACCAAAGCAACTGACAGCAGCACAGCGAAATATTGGTTACTACTGGGAGCAAACCACTGAGCAGCTCAGGTGTCCTGGTGTAATTCTTCACATCAGGGGTGCTCTGCTCACTGTCCAGTCCCGGGAGAGGTGTTGATTTTATTCTTTGCTACTTCAAAGATGTGGCTTTGTGAGCTTTGGAAATCTCCCATGTCCTTTTTCCTTCTAGACTTAGATCCAGGCTGATGCCAGTCTTGTAAGAGAGAGCAAACAGCAGTTTCCCAGAAGCATCATGATGGAAAAATCAAGAGGTCCAGGTTTTTTTTCTATTATTTTTTTACAGTTTTATGAAGTGTTACAGAGCTTTGCACACACAGGTGGCTTTGGGCTTGTTCCTAGCTGCTGATAAAAACACAATCTTCTTGCCTCTTCTGTAGATAAAAACCTAAAATTTCCTCAACTATCATGTTTTCAGCTGTTAAAAACTGCCTTGAAAGAAATTAGATGAACAAAAGTAATCTTAGTGTTTATATAGGATGTATTATTAACAGATCTTCCGTGCTAGTGTCACTTCCAGGCATGCATGTAATAACTGTATGAAAATAAAAATAAACAGCACTAATAAACTTTGCCATCAGGAATGCAGTCACTCTGATACTTTTAGGCCAGAGTCCTGAAGGCTCTAATAATTATACTTAAATGTTCCCAGAGTATTTATGTGTGTTCCTTTTAAAAGGAACAGATTTTTGCCCTTAAGGCCCACTCAAGTCGCAATGATTTTAATTAGTGACACACATAGCTTAATTCAACTCACTCTACATGCACTTTTAGGAACGGTTAAGTCAGTTAACAGCTCTCCATTCTCAAGGAGCTGAAGGTGTTTGGGAAGTGCTGTGGATTTAATGAACAATTCTCTCAGCCCCACCAGGGGACCCTGATTCCCGGGACTCTGGCCCTGGGCAGTGATTAAAGGCATCAGCAGCTTTGGAGGAACCACAGGCTGGGCCAGCTTGGGGTGGAGGGCACTGAGCAGCTCTAACTGACTTGGGCAGGGGTGATGGGATCGGGCTTTTTAGTCAACATTCCTGGCTGAACCAGGTTCCTCCCAGGGGCTAGGGTCTGTGCAGAGTTTTTCTCATGGCCTTCTGCTGCCCTCCCCTCGGTTTTATGACTCCTGTGTGAGACCCGGGACCGTGGAATTTTGCAAGAAGCTGTAATTCCACGTTGCTGTGTTTGCAGGGTGTGACACCCAGCTATTTGTTTGGGTCCCTTCTTGTCCTATTTTATCTTATTCAACATTCAGCTTTAGAAATGAATATGAGTGATGAGACCCTGGGTGAGGGAGGACAGCTGTGATCCCAAAAACATGACAGGATGAGTATGTCTGGGTGTTCTTACACCACTTTGTAGTTTGAACTTCTCCTTCCCTACGTTCCTTATTCTTGTGGCTTCTTCAGCTCAAGATTTGACAGCATTTCAGAGTCTTTGATTTAATTTTTTACATTTCAAAGACACATCATAATTTCCTTAAATTTATTTATATTTGCTTCATATATTTATATTAAACTGTAAGGGAACCTAGAAACATTGCTCTGATGATCTGTCGGTCTCTCCAAGACAGTTTTGTTTACTGGGATATCACAGCACCCAAATATTTTTGGTTATCAAAGTTATATTTTCATCAGCAAGGCAATTGAAATAAATCTGAGGGCAATGTTTTGACTGTGTTCTCTAAACTCACTATTAACATTTCTATTGGAATCTCTCCATTGCAGGTCGGGTGTTTTGTCACAGAGATGATTATAGGGGTTGCACCTCTCATAATTATCCTTTGGTGTGCGAGACATCCTGAGAGAAGAACAAAGGCTCTTCTTTAATCTGGGTAGGTCACAAATCAGGTTTGTATTTGCAATCCATATTTTAAGTTGGATTAATTTTCAGAGAGGGGGAGAGGGTATAAAAAAAAAAAAAAGGAGAAATGCTTTGAAGTGTTTGGTCCTGGTTGTCCTTAAACAGAGCCGTGTCTCACTGTCACGGGGCTGATTAAAGCAGAGCTCAGAGCTCCTCTCTGCTGTCTGTGTCAGACAGAGCCCTTCAAAACAGGCACTCCACTGCCAGTGGGATTAACACCCTGCAAAGATCACCTTCCCTGGGCTGTGACGAGCCAGGTTCTCTGGGTGGCTGACTCTCAGATCGTGGAATTAGGCAGGCGTGAAACGCTGAGACCCCAAATTCTCTGTGTGTGCCCCAGCACTGGGACACAGCAAAGCAGCGCCTTGATGGCTTGCGAGGCTCCCTAGAAACAGAGACCAGACAGGAATAATGGAATAAAGGTGTTTATTGGAAAGGCCTTCAAAGGTGCACCCTGGGGAGCCAAGGGCTCCAAGCTGGACCCCAGGATGGACAACAAGTCATGAGTTCCCCACACCTTTATAGGTCTGGTCCATTTGCATATCAGCATAAATTCGCCAATTCAATTTAGCTAATGATGTAATTTCCCCTCAGCTTGCCCCTCTTCCAAGATGTTGGTTACACATTTTCAGGCCCAGGACAGTCTGGGTGTCCTTGGAGAGCAGGCCCAGAGAGGTTTGTTATGAACAGAGAGCTGAAGTCAGCAGCTACAAGAAACTTCAGAGTTACACATTGGGCAATACAGGATTCAAAAATATAAGAGTTAAAACCTAAGGCATCAGCCTCCAACCGCTTTACTTTGAGGTCAGGTTCAAGAGGGGCTGGAATGAACCAAATTCTTGGAGTTTTGATCTTAGGAGGGTTTAGCCTGGAGAAGAACAGGCTCGGAGGGACCTGATTGTTCTCCACAGCTCCCTGACAGGAGAGGGGCTCAGGCTCTCCTCCCGAGCAGGACAAGGGGAAACGGCCCCAGATTGTGCCAGGGGAGGTCAGGTTGGACAGCAGGAAAAATTTCATCTCTGAAAGGGTGGTCATACCTTGGAAGAGGCTGCCCAGGGAGTGGTGGAGTCACCATCCTTGGAAGGGTTAAAAGGAGGAGTAGATGTGGCACTCCATGGTCTGGTTTGATGGACGTGGGGGTGTTTGGTTGAAGGTTGGGCTTGATCATCTGGGAATCTTAATGTTCCTAAGAATCTGTGGTTCTGTTTTGGCTTTGGCTCAGAACAGGGATCGTGGATTTAGGATTTGACCCATTCAGGTACACATTAAACTGAGTTTGAAATCTCTGCACTGATACCTGAGCAAGTTTGATTGGTTTTTTTATTGCATAAATATTCTAGTTTTGACCTACATTCCACACTCATACCAATTCTATCTCATTTTCTCTATAATTCTTATAGAATAATCTCAGGAGGATATAGGAGCAGGACATTTAAAGGAGTTTATGTACAATTATTACTTTTCTAATTAAAATAATGTACATGTGTACAGTTATTAATATGATAAAGCAAAATCCAAAAATAGCCTTCTAATCACTAGAATGTGACTCAAAAGACCTTTTCTGCATAATAATAACTGAATGAGATTTATAAAGGTCAGAAATTAATCACACTCCTTTCAGAAAGAGACATTTTAGTTTTCGTAAAGAGGCAAATGATCCAAGAGAGGAATTTTATTCCTGATATGCATCAATATGAATAACACAAGAAATCAGGATTATTTGCAGCTATCTGTTCTTTATTGTGCCGTACATGTGCTTATTACTTAAACAGGCCTGTGGATTAGATATTTAGAGAAGGAAAAGCAAAATATGCAGCACCACAAAGGTGAAAAGAAAGCATTTTGTCCTGATAGGTGCTGCCTTTGAAGTCTTTATGAATTAATGGCATCAAAGCTAATCCCTGAAATGGCCCAGAGGACGGGTTTGTGAGTTAGGATATACCACATTTACAAGGAAAGTAGTTCCATGGAAAATGACACCTCTTTTTTTAGTAATACAAATATTTGTGCAATCTTGGCAAGTCTTGTTAAAGGAAATTGTTGATTTGAGAGATTTATTTTAGGTGGATTCTCTACCTGGTAATTGTTCAATATCCTGTATGAGTTCCAATGCCAGGATTCTCAATTTGGGGACTTTCTCTTGGCATATTCACTTTAAAGCCTTGAGAATCTTTGAATTTTAAGAGAAGTTCCTCTAAATGTTGTACTTTATACCTTAATACATACTTAATACACACAAAATTTTAAATAATTTTTATTTTAGCATATAGAATTGTATTGAAGCATAAATTATCTGTTTATGAGGTTAATGATAGGCCAGAAGAACTACTTATATTTTGGTACAAATAATTTGGGAGAAAGAAAAAGATTCTTGAGGGAACCTTAAAAGCCACTTCCATATTTCACAGGCACACATGTGAAATAATTTAAAGATCGTTTTAGTCTTAAAATTCAAATATATTTTAAAAAAGGGTATGATATGGTACAGTAAAACCCAGATTAAGAGAAAAATTTTGTTCTATGCTCAACAAAATGCTTTGGTGTGGCTGCATCAATTGTAAAGGTCTTTTTCTTGGTCCACTTCCCACGTTTCCATAAATTGATATAATTTAACTATTCCCTTCATGTGTAATTCAGAATTTACAGCTTAAATGCTGTCTGAGAAACTGCATGAAGGAATTGCATGTTCACATTTCACAAAGTGTACGCTTTCAGCAGAACGTGTCATCATTGGCATGAATACAGCTCTATGCACTCCCATAAATAATTGTAAGAGATACCATCGTAATCTCTGTTACCCGATGAAGCCAAAGGCAGATATTTGATGCTATAATAGATGTCCAAAAATGACAGAAATTGAATTTTGGTCCGTTGTTATGGTGGCATATAATAGCAGAGTTCACCTAGATGGATTCTCATTTGCTTAACTAAACCATGGTTTGTGTGGAATTAAGGCAGAAGCTGCTGTTGCACGTAGACATTGTTGTGTCTGTGACTGGGTCACACTTTGGGTGAGGCTTCCTGCTTTGTGCTTGTTCATGGGGTCTGGAACAGCATTCAAAAATGAAATGTAAATATTTGTAACTGAAATGTAATGTAATTCTTTCCTCCCGGCCTGGCTTCTCCTTCACCACTGTAAAAGGTGAATAGTCTTTCTATTAATCCTGTAATATCTCTTTGCCAGCTGCCTGGACAAACTCTAAGTCTCTTTTGATGGCCAGCACACACTCAGTGGATGTAGGAGTATTTGGAGCAGAGTATTGCAAATTTAAAGCACTTCTGTAAACCTGGCATTGGCTTTCAACAACCCCACATAGTTATAATTACACAACTTTTAAATATTCTGAAGTTACCTGTCTTCCAACCAATAAAAATCACATCCCAGCAATGAGTGAGAAGCAGAGGCAGCATATCAGTGTTTGTGTTTCATGATAAAATTTACAGTATTTACCAAAACTGGCCCTCTCATTTGAACATGTAAAGAAAATAAACCAGGAAATAAAGCTATGACCACTGTGACAGCTGCTAGAAAAAACTTTGAAGACTCACCTGGCACTCCTTTTTAAAATGGCATTTCCAGACAGCAGTGCCAATTAAAATACTTTTCTTTACAGATCTGATGCCATGTCCATTTTTATCACTGGACTAAGAAGAAATTGGATCCACGGATAAGGTCAGAGCTCTGGTTCGCAGCATTTTGAAGTTTGGGCCCCTTTATGTGTGTGAAGCCAGAAATTTCTGTCCTGGATAAGTGCAAAGCAGAGCTGTGCTTTCCTCAGGGCACTGCCCACTCAAGTAATCAGGATTGTAGCAAATAAACAAAGAAATGCACTGTCCATGATGCCTCATTAGTGGAGTGTCACACAGCTGAAGGGTTAGATGGAAAGTAAATATTTAGCATAAGCAAAGAAAAAAACTTTATTTCATATTTTTTTCTCAGCGAGATAACTCTGGAGGCACAGATATGATCACAAGAAGATTGTTCTTTCTTCCCCAAATTTTACCATTCCGTCTGAGCAAGGGGAGGCTTTTACAGACTTGTTGCTTTCAACACTTATCATAAGGATTGTTTGTTCAAGGAGCAGACTCATGTTTGTGTTCAAGGGCAATAAGGAAAAAGGAATTAAATTTATATATATTGGGGGAGAAATTAGAGTCTGCAGCGGTTTTCCTGAAAGGAAGATTTGCAAGCGCACACAAAAGCGATAGTAAAGAAAGGAGAGATATTGACAAGAAAGGAAATGAAAATGAATTAAAAGTGTCAATATTTCCCTTGAGTAATTAAACAGGAGCATTCTGGTGCCTGACCCATTTTGGGGGAGGGAGGCTGGGGCTCACTGCGGTGCTGTAACTGCAGAAAGCCAAGTTTGCTGCAGTTCCAGGGACTCGGGGACAGACTGGGCTTGGGGCATGTGCTGACCTCTTCCAGGCTGCCTTCTGCAAGCTGTCAGCCAGAGCCTCAGGAAGATCCAGACACAAAAAATAAAAATCTCTTTTTATGTTTATCTTTTGCTCTGGGTCAGGCTCAGGATCCAGTTGCTATTCCTGCTCCATAAACAGCTAAGGGTGAGAATGGAGTGTTGGGGCCAGAACGAAGGACACGTGAGGAGGCAGAAACTCATTAATGCCGTTAAAAGCCAAATCGTTGGGCTCTCTGTATGAGATATGTAAAAAAGGCATCTTTTAGCAGGTCCAGGCTTCGGTTCAAACTGGAATGTGGTGCTGAGTGTGCGGGGCACATCCTGCCCACAGTTTGCACTCCAGGTCTCAGTGGATTCCAGAGTTTATTTAGTTTAGCCCTGGGTAGAGCGGGGATGCTGGGACTAGGAGTGCTCAGAGATCAGTTTACTGATGTGCTCCAGTAATCCATGCAGACTGTAAGAAAACAATTTAAAAGCAAGATTGTTTGTGTTGCACTGATGTAGATGAGGTTTATCTTTGTAATCCTAAAGCCTGCATGCCAGCAAATGTCTTTTTTCTTGTTGCTGTAAATTATGAAAAATGTTAACATCAGTCACTTTAGTTCCTGGAAAATCTTCTCAGATTTGCAATTCTGTTGTGTAAATTAATAGCTCAGTTCACTAGAGAAAAATATTGCAAATGTAGTTTGGCATCATATAGAAGTAGACAACTTGTAAGGTAATATATTTTCTTCTAGCAAATATGTGTCAAATTAGCTGAACAGGTTTTAACAAGCATGTCCTCATTCCTTCAGCATCTGAGAATATACTTGCTACATTCTCAAAGCAAATTAGGCACTCAGCTCCCCTTAAAAACAGAAGTAGGTAATACAAGTTATTCTGTTCTTCTAGATTTGAATGAATTTGAAAATTCCATTTAGTTCTTAAAAAAAGAAACCAAACAAAACATTTTTGTTGCTGCTGTAAGTGCTTACCCACCTGCTTTGTCTTGCAAGTTTTTCCCAGATTAGCCATTACGTTTTTTTTCCTGTGGTGTTTAAAACATCGTAACTTTTGTCACAAAAGGCACTTTCTTGTATAAAGAACTGTTAATTACATTGCTGTGTCAACACCTTAACCTCCCATGCTAAAGCTGGCATAATTTAAGGTTATGGAAATCTCCAGTTCAGCAGCACTGAGTTGGCTTTCAAGTAGGTGTTTAACTCTGCATTTGCAAAATGTCATTTTCCTTCCCTGCTCCTCATGGCAGAGGTAAGTTACTCAGGCAGAGATGAGCACTTAGGAGAGGAAAGAGGTTCTGCAGCAGCGTTAGAAAAATGTGAGAATTATTCTGATACAGACCCCTGGCCAGGGCAGGAGAGGAACAGGGGAGCACCGTGCTTTGGGCAAGGTTGTTTTGTGCTTTGCCATCGATGAACCCCAAAGCCAGCAGCACTCCAGGGTGGGATTTGTGGAAGGATGTGTGGAATGGTGTCCAACAGCATCCAGGAGCCAGGAAATGCTTGGGAACACCGAGGTGACACCTGGCCCTTGGCAACCTGAGGAGGTGCCTTCGCAGTGAAAGAGGCACTTCTGACTGTTCTCTGTGCTAAGAATTAGAGGGGAATAGAAGCAGCTTTCTGGTCTCTTTGTTGAAAATGTATTTAGTCAAAGAGAAAAATGCATGCAAAAATCTTTTCATGATATTTTGGAAGCATGAAATAAGCTTAGGAGGAAAAAAAAGCAGTTGTGGTTTCACTGAAGTTTGAGTTGCCCCTTGGCTGAGTTCATGCACAGCCCTGTGGGCTGAGATTTCCACCTCACGTTGATTCCAGAGATGTCAATACCAACCACGGCTCAACTGGGTGACAAAAACATTTTTTAAAAAATATTCAAGACATACTCACCCAGTCAGCCTTGCACGTTTTGGACCTCCTCCATTATATGGACAAGTACTAAATTTCCTGTTGAAAACACAGGTAAGAAAAGGACACAAGAGTACAGTATTGTCAGTTTGTGCCACATAAAGGTTAAAGCAGTAATATTTCTTCTTTTTACTTCATATTTCTTGAGAAAAATCAACTCACAGGATTGCACACTTCAAAATAATTGGCCAGTGGGAGCTGACAGATCTGATCAGGGCAGAAGGGTCGTTACCAGATGCAATGAGCCTGATCTTCTGTCTGGAAACAAAGATTACAGAGGACTTGCAAGGACAAAGGAAAAGTAGTAACTTCCTCATCTCTGTGGGTGTTTTCTGAAGGAAGAGATTAAAAGAAAAGGTAAGACACTGACTTTACAACTAACAAAGCTTCCCAGAGTCTGTCACTGAAGTTCATATACAATGGTTCTGTATTAATTTAATATTGTTGGTCAGGATCACAATAACTTCTCTTTTTTGCTATGCAATTGTGCTACTCCCACAGCTGAATTACCTGACAATTTAACAGGAATATTTTTCTTCTCTCATCCACGACAATACAGCAAAACAGTGAGTTGTCATTCCTGGGAAAGTCATACCTGAACTGCATTTTACTCATCCATTCAGACTGAAAGTGATTAACAATCATCCCACATGGGGAAAACTTCATCCAAACAATCTATTTTGTTTTTACTCATGAGAGTATCGTGTGTTACTGTGAAACACTGAGGTCACGATGAATTTTATAGTCTGGTTTTCTCTTATCCCCAAGACCTGTCCCTGCACTGCAAAAAAACAGTTTGATGGGTTTGAAATGATTAATTCTGAAAAAAAACAATTCGATTTTTGTTCCATTGGTATCACCTGAGTGTCTCACAAATGGAGTCAGTGCAGGTTCCAGGAGCTGGGCTCAGGTGGGTCCATATTCACATCTTCCCCTTTGTCTGTAAAACTTTTCCTCCACTTTCATCCACCTTCTCTGCAGGGTTTAACTGCTCCAAGGAGCATTTCCCAGCCTGTGTTTGTGTCCATCACACAGAAACCTTGCGCTGGAGCAAAACTGAATGCAGAGGCAAATAACAAATTAACTTGTGGCTTCAAACCCTTTGCAAAATCTGACTTGGAATAAATGACATCACTAAACGTAACCATTTCTCTTTTTTTACCAAAACAAAATTATCCTCCTATTAGGAACAAATCACCCTAATTGGCCAGTCAGACTGCAAAGTTGCTCATTTTTTTCCTAATAAAATAATTACAAATCTATAATGATTTTTAATGTTTCTTCTGTTCTCACTGTATGCTCATAAAGTGTACAAATCATTAACTTAAATATATTTTATTCACTACAGGAGTAATTTGCTTAATAGCTTATTTTAGGAATAATGCTTTAGGAAAAAAAAGTTACCCTAAAAGTAATCTTTATACATCAACACCCCTGAAATAAGGTATATCCACAGTTTAGATCTTGATAACAAAATTAAGACCTGATTGTTCTAAAATGAGTTATCAAAACCAAAGTAATCTAATCTAATTTCATGAGCGTGGACAATAATTCCTGTCTTCCAATAACATCGGGTTTTTTAATAGAAAAATTAATGTTTCATTGGATTTATGTACACAGAAGATGAAATAAATGTGGTTTAAAATCTGCGTAGTTACACTGAATGAACAATTTAGGAACAATCGATCTGTCACCCACTTTAATCTTTAAAACAAGCATGCAATCTAATAGTGTTTTGTAAAATTACATTTGTCTTTTAAACTGCTACATCAGAATATCTATCAGATAAACATGAGGATAAAAATGTACTGCTTCTGAATAACTAAATTATAATAATTTGTAAATAAATCAGGCAATTTTTACTACCCCATAGTGTAAAGTATTTTTTTTTAATACCTTAGGAAAGATAGAAGCAAAAGATTAGATATAAAAATAATGTAGAGTGTAAATGTTGATACTGCAAATTCAAAGGTACCTGTTACTTTTTTTACCAGTACTTATGTATGACCCTGATGGGCAGATGTAGAAGAAATATGAAATCCAAAATTAATGTATATATTAATATCTTGTTCATGGTCCATTTTTAAAAGATGCATATCTTGCCAGGTTCTACAATTCTTCCTCACAGACCATTTGGAAATTACAATTAAATGACAACTTTCCTAATGTTCTCTAGCCAGCAGTTTATGTAAATTCTGATTTTAGCATCATTTTCCTGAGTGTATTAAAAAATAAAAATCATGAGGGGATACTCGGTTGATGATCATTTTTACTGCATCATGTACCCCAAAATCAGAATAATTTGAATCAGATTGCACAAAGAGTACGGAAATAAAAAATATTTAAAACTGCAAAACCTCTTGTACGCTTGTGACCCAGCTGGTTCTGTGACCAGTATCCACCCAGGGACCCAGCTAATTTCTTGATTTTTAACTCTGGTTTTGTAGCTGTAAGAGCTTGAGAAAATGAGGCAGGACAAATTTTAAGTGTGTGCATAATTATTGTGCACTTAAACTTGTGCTTAAGTACCTTCCTGGAGCTGGGCCCAGTGACCTCAGCTCTCCCTGCAGCCAATGTAGCACGAGCCATTTGTGTCTGCTACTGCAGGATGTAACTTTTAACATCTCACTATTAGAAAAATTAAATTTTAACCTTGTCTCGCTAATTCCAACCATTACTGGGGCCATATTTATGCCCCAGCTTAAAGTGCAGTTTATCACTCTGATGTTTTAACCTTTGGACATCCTCTCCCTAACATTTTTTTAAACATCAAAATATCCTCCAGTTAATTATAATAGCGTTGATTTCATAAATGAAGGATTTGTCCCTTAAATTTTTCTCATTACATAATAATCAAAAATATGTAGGAAAAATGTGGTGGGCTGGATCTAAAGATTTTTTTTTAACTAAATGGATTGACTTACAAAAAGAAAAGATGTAATGGTTGCAAATTCCTGGAAATGTGAAGCATGTTGACTGTACTCTGTATTACCCTGATGGAAAATGCTAGGAGTCAAAGTTTTCATTTATATGGCTGCTTAATAGCTTTGGCAATTTTTATTGTGCAACAGTTATGTTTTTAATTGCTAGATGCATCCTGAGCAGTGCTAGGCAATAAAAAATAGGAAGATGTGCTTTTCTCAAGCATGACTCACTTAATAACCTTGAATTTAATATGGATTTGTCCAGCCCTTATATTTATCTCTTCTGGTAACTTTCACTAGATACTAATAAGTTCCTAGGTAGTAAAAAGTTGCTAGATATTAATGAGTTATTAGATACTAAATGAGTTAGGCTTTTATTCACTTTGCTTCCTGATTCTTTGAAGGCTGAAGCAGAAATCTGCAGAGCTGTTGATATTTATAATTTCAGTTTACAAAGCTTTAACATCCAGAACTCTCTTCATCAGAAAAACCCCTGTGCCTGGCAGAGATGTCTGCAGTGGTTTTTGAGAGACACTTGAGCTGTGTTCCTTGGTCAGATTATACACGAGACATTCCACGGAAATGCCAGATTTCTGCAGAAAATATCTGCATAATGTGCTAGACATAAAGTGACATCACTTCAAATCGCTCTTTGAGAGCACAGGAAATGCATAAATTTGTATCCACAGCACAGGAGTTTAATTCCCCTTTGATCTTACTGGAGCATCCCTCTACCTTCACTGTTCTCTGGAAATCTCAGCTTAAAACCTCCTTTTCCTTCTGCCTGGCACCTTTCTGAAGGTGCTGTGGGGCTCCACATGAGGACAGCTGGGAGTAGAAAAGCAGATTTCTGTTCCTGCTTTGCACCATTTTCTGCCAGAGCATAAAGAACCTTTGGATCCCCACCTTGAAGCACTCCTGAGAATGGAATTGTGATCACTTCCAGAGGTTTCTTCTCACCACTCTTGGACTCACATGAGTGAATCTAAGGATATAAAGCATTTACAAGAGAACATGTTAGAAACCAACACCTTTAATCAGCAGCTTTGGAAATGCAGAATGTAATTTTAATTGCTTCTGCTGGCCACTGTGTTAGTGTGGAAACACAGAACCACCGGGGGATTCTGTGCAGGTGCTTTTATTGAAGAGCTCTGGGAATCAGGGGTACAGACAGACCCAAATCTGACTCCCACATGGATTCGAGATGGATACATTTTATACTCTTTCCTTACATAACTGTGGTATAATCATATGTTCATCATTAATTTGATATTGTTCTATTGTTTCCACCCAAGCACGGGTATCGTGTGCATTGTTTCCACCCAAACATGAGTTTAAGCCCCCTCCCCACTACATTTCTTATGATTGTTATTCCTTTCTCGTGATTCTTGATCAAATAATTATTTTTGATTATATTTACTAAATAATCATTGCATTTAACTTCACCATCTACTCCACAGCTGGGTACACAGGTACAGGTTCACATGATTTAGCAAAGACAACGCCCATTCCCGTGCCCAAGGCCTACTTTAGCTACCACCATTTTAGAAACATTTGAACCCTGTGCTATCAACTGGCACTGAATGACAGTGACAGTCTGTCTGTCCAGTCTGTCTGTCCACCAGCAGGGACGAGGGCAGCCCTCCCCTGCCCAGCAGTGACGAACCCCCACCCTTGGGGTGCCTCGAGAGCTGCTGCTCCAGCATTTCCCTCTGATCTGCAAGAGAACGTGGAGGAAATGTGGGACTCGGGCTGTTGGAGCAAATGAGATGTCAAATCTTTGGACACCAACACCTCCGGGCAGCTGGAGAAGAGGCTCTGCTGGGAGGTGACACCTGAGGAGGTGACACCTGTGGGTGCAGGGGGCTCCCAGGGACCCCAGGGCTTTGTGCCTGCCGAGTGCAGCCCCGCTCCAGCTGCCAGCAGCTGCTCACAGCGAGCCCTGCTGCCTCAGTCCTCGTCAGGCCAGCCCATTAATCACTTTTCAGGAGGCCAATTTCCTACAGCCACTCTCCATTTCTTCCAGGGATTCGAGACAGATTTAATTTTTCCCCTGAATGCATTAACCTGAAGGAGCAGCCTACTTAATTAAAACAGATATTGTTTCACTTCCTTTAAATATGCAAATGTCTTTATTAGACTAGGTGTCGTGTGCTGTACTTTCCTGCCTAATTAATTTCAACCTCATCTTGATTTGCCTTCACGGGAATAAAACTCCCCCTTTATTTTGGGTGACTTACCTCCATCCATTCCCTACAACAGGTTTGCTATCACGAGGAATCTCTTTTCCCACGTGGAACAGATCACCTGTGCACCACTAAATATTCTTTGTGCAAGCATCTGGGGCAGTAACATAAATATGGATATAGGTCATGTGGGGGTTTGGGTTGAAATTTGGGGTTACAGTGAATTTGGGGAAATCCCTCACATGGGCTCAGCAGCACCACAAACCTCAGGGTTGTCTGTAGGGCTGCACCTCATGAGGGATGGAGATTTTCATCTTTGGCATTAATTTAGCTCCCACCTAAGGAAGGATGGGAACTAAGTCCTAATTTCCTAGGTTTTGGAAATATCTTTGATGTCTATAAATAGTGAAATACTAGGATAGGATTCCCAAAGGAAGAAAGGCAAATCCAAAAGATAGCTTTATGACTTGTTTTGTTTGAATTTTTCTGTTTCAGGAGCAATATTTCACTATGAAGATTTAAGTATTTGTGAAGTTTTTACAAAATAAATTTAATTACATATCTTACAATGAATCAAACCTTTAGATTGAAATAAATTGCTTCAATATCTTCCTGTAGCTACATGAAATTTATATCAATAACCAGAACTAGTTTACTTTGACCTTATTTTTCAATTTAATTTTGTTGAAATTCCAATTAAACAGATCTAAACCCACATACTTTCACATCCTGCTTTATTGGTATCCAATCTGTGCAAATACTTTCATCCACTCAGTATTGTGAATTTGTCAGAGATCAGTCACGTGGCAGACAGTAATTTGTTAGGTCTTAAATTAATTGGACAAACAAATCAATGAGTTCCTAATAGTGGTTATTGGGCTTTTTTATTTGACTTCCTTAGTTGTCTCTCCCTCAGAATTACTCTGCATATTAAATTACTAATTAATACAGCAGTACTTTAGCTTAGTTTGTATTCCTGGTGCACTTCTCAGCCAGTTTCCCAAAAGGAAATTTCTATGTGTGTTTTTAAAGTAGTGTTATGTCTTCTTCATGGCATTTCACAGTATCCACCCATTTTTTCAGCCCAGCAGGCAGCACAAACCTACAGTTCAATGCAAGTGATCGACTTCTGTGTGCTCATGGAATTTTCTAATAGATTAAAAATACTTGAATCTGGTTCCATTACTTTTCCTCATCGTTTCGGAGAATCCCGAAGAGAGCACAGAGGCCAGCCCAAGATCATTAATTTGTTTAGATTCGAAGTTAATTTGTTTAGATTTGAAGTGGTCTCTCAGTAACCCATCCCCTGTCCAGAGCCACCCAGGGCTGTCCTGTCCCAGTGACCAGAACTGTCCCTCTGAGCTGCCCCGATCTCAGAGTTACAGCTGATCTCCCTTTCACTGCCCTTTCCAAAATTTAGGAGCATCTGTAACTGGGCAGGTTCTGCAGAGGGGAGCAGTTTATATTTTCAACATTTTCTGGCACAAAACTCTGCTTTGCACCACTTCTGACTGCCCTTGCCCTAAGGAAGTTCTGAATTTGTTTAAAGGAGAAAATGTCAACCTCTTCATGAGTAGCAGCTTGTAAATCAAGCTCATACTACTCTTGATATGGTAAAGTTATTCTGCATAAACTGCCTGTAAATTCTCTCAATGTAGATTAACAGGGTCATTTCATTTTACAATGCACAAGTCCTTTGGACTGTGGAAAACTCCAAAGCCTTGTCTCAGGAGGAGACTTCAACCTACCAGGATAAATTATTTCTAGTTCAACAAACTTTCCATGAGCTGCAAAAATAACGTATTAATTTTTGTTGCTGTTAATTGAAATCTCTGTGAAGATACTCCCCGAATGTTCCGTGGTCTTGCTGCAGTAACTGTGGGGTGAATCCTCTCCTCGGGAAGCTCCTGAGAAGGGCCCAGATGCAGCACCCCTGCAGCTCTGGGATGTCCCAGTGCATGGAAAACAGCAGGAGACCCTTCCAATAGCATTGTTGTGCTTCTGTGGATGTTTGGATCCAGGGTTCAGTGTGTTCTGAACATTCTCATGCTGCTTGCTGTGTAAATTACCCCTTCTGGAAGTGTCCTTGATAAAGAAGAGAAGGAATTTAATGGCAGTGAGTTTCCCCTCAAAACCCTAAAATCTGCCCATACTCTTTTCTGACAATTTTTTTGATCTCCCAGTGAAGCAAAAAGCAAAGTAACTTCAAATAATTGATATAAAAATTTTTGTAGTGATGGTGGTGAGAAGTTCTATCTTCAGGAAATACAAAAACAGAAGTGACACTTCTCTATCTGCAGAAAAGTGAAAGTTATTTATCGTATTTAGGGTTGTGTATGATGGAACGGGAGAGACCAAACAAAGTAGAAGATTGCTTCTTACTGTTTGTAAGTAACAAATAAATAGTGGAAGTAAATGTTAGAAGAAACAGAAGTAAATAACCACTGTTGAAAAGAGCACGGGCTTTGATAGGAGGCTGTGACCTCTGCCAGTCCCTGGGCTGGGCAGCACCATCCCTTTAGAGGATTTGGGATCAAACCATGCATCCCAGCAGGGCTGGAAACTGCAGCCAGGGAAGTTTCAGTCCCATTTATTTTAATCTCCATTGTAAAGGGATTTATACTAATGGAACACAATTACATTAGCCCACAAGATTTTAGAAGAGAACTGATATATAATTCCATTCTATATCGTTTGTAGTTGTCTAACTAATTAGCAATTATAAATAATTCCCTTTGGATTAATTGCTTAGATAGCATTCAGAATATAAATCTTTCCACATAACATTTATATTATTCAGAGTGAAAAACCTACTTTGATTTTATCCTTGGCTGACTTTGAACCCAGGTCACTGAACCAAAGCAGTATAAATCATCTATTCCTATCCAACTTTTACTCCAGGCTTATGCCATTTATACAAAGCATTCTGTATTCTTTTGATTTAAACTTGATCTTAATCCTAATTATTTAGGAGTAATTTTTGTAAAAATAAAAAGTACTGCTTCCAAATAGATAAATGAAATTTGTTTCTGCCACTGAAATATCAGAGATCTTAAATGATCTATGAAAATACACTTAACTTAGGTTTATTAAGAGCTTTTCTAGGCATAAGACTCCTCTGAATACCCAATGTGGCTCTCTGTTAACTCTCTGTTTGGATTGTTTAAATTAGATTTCATTACATCCAAGTCCTAATTTTCATAACAAAATCCTTCAGGAGGACAATGCATCATCTATGCAGCCAATCAGGAGCTTCAGGAGATCATGAAGGTGATACCTTATCACTATTTGGGAAATAAAGGAAATAAATTACAGTCCCTCTGCTCTCTACTAACGAGCCTCCACCTGTGGAAAGCTGCTGCCACGACCTTTCTTTGACAAAAGGCGAAAAAAATACCGAGGGCAGTTTAGCAAAGGACTTGGATAGAAACTGAAATGTCCTGTTCATCCGAGTCAAAAAACCAAACCAAGCACAAAATAAAGGTCTGAGTAACCCTGTTGCAAGAGCAATATGCATAAAAAAGAAGTAGCAAGAGGCCACAGAGACAAATGATTTCCAAGATGTTTTTGCATTCCTTATTTCTAACTTGGTTTTCCAAGCTGTCCCTGGACCCGTGTGATTGCATGAAGTAGATCACATACAAATAATTGCTGTGTTTTTGGAGGGTTCTTTTCCCAGTTCCACCAGAATTCCTGATGGAGCTCCTCAGACTTTAGCAGCCATCAGCTGTCAGGAAGGGACATTCTTTTTTTGGGACATTCTCAAGAGCTGGCACACTTCAGTCTCCCCTCTTCTCCCTCCCTGTCTGGTTCTTTACGAGTTCTAAGGAAAAAAAGAACAAATACTGCTGAAACAAACGCAACTGCAGTGGCGTATTTCACACGTAAAATGAGGGGTTTGTGGCTCCAAAATAAAATACCATGGAAGTGGTGGAGGAAAATATGCATCATAACTGCTACGGAGATTAACAATGTCTGCAAATTGCCTCAAAGAAACCTCGTGTTTGTTTTCCAAACATTTGCATTGAGGAAAATACATTACCCAATTAAGATGAAAGGGATAACAATCTTGGTGAATTGTTATTGTAGAAAATAAAGAATATTGCAGTAATGGAACTTAATTTTATCATTATATGTATTTAAATTGCCTTTTATACACAACCATATATTTATTTGAAATAGATTTAAATGCAAACATAAACATGTTGTAACAGTTTCCAAAGCTTTAAAATCAGAAAGAAAATCATGTTAATGAAATATTCAATTCCTTTTATTGTTAGGAAAATCTGAAAATGATCTATCATTTCTATGTTACAATTCCTGTTGCCTCCTAATGCATTCCTTTAAAACCTAAGTGCATTATTGGCATAGGACAAGACCCTGGGGGGAAAGGAAAATGTCATTCCTGGAATGGGGAGGGGAAAGAGTCTGTGTTTTTTTATTTGAGGAAAATCCAAGTGTATTTCCAGGTCATCACTAGGGTGGAAACAGATGGGATCTCAAAAGGACGGTGAATATTATCCTCCGTATTTTAAATTATCGTTTGGTTTTTCTCTGTTTTAGACAATGCCCAGTTCCATTTTGTTTTCTTGTGATCATTTCTTGTTTCCCAGTTGATCCCAGTCTCCAGACCACTGCAAGTCCCTGGCCCTGCCAGTTAATAGGAGCTCCTGAAGAGTAAAGGAGTTTAAATACAGTGACTGCATGCGGCATTCCCGCCAGGCAAGGGCTTCCCATGGCAGAGGGAGAAGTGCAGAGACGTTCATTGCCCAGCTCAGGGTACCCAAATCCCAGTGCACAAACAGGACAGAACCTCACAGGAACAGGAAGATCAAACCCCAGGATTTCACCCACTCGCCTGGAGCATTCCCTGGATATCACCTGTTATGGGAAGGTGTAAATAATCCCAGATAAGGCCACTGACCACAATCTTCCCAGGCCATTGCTCAAGAAGGTCACTGCCCCATGGTCCTCTTTTCCAGCCCATCTCAGGTGCCCTGGAAGTGTTTCCATGGTTACCAGCGGGCCTGGGGAAGATGCTTTTGTGGCCTTCAGGCCTGATCTCCTACAACACCCCTGGTGGAACCCAACAACTGCAAACTTGGCAGCCGAGCCCTGAGAGCAGCGGGTGAAGTCTGGGTGCACCCGGGGAGAATCCAGAGCACCCCTCCATGGGCGTGTGTTTCTTTCCAGTGGTGTTGAGAAGTCTGACACGAGGAGAGCAGCACCCAGAGCTGGTGTCGGGTGGTTTGTCTGGAAAATGAAGCTGCCAAAACCCACGGGACCAAGGAAAGGAGCCAAACCTGGCACGTGGTGAGTGAAGAATGAAGCATCTGACCCCAACTGTCAGAAACTTTGCTAAAATAATCACTGTTCAAGGTGTGTCTAAGTTCTGAGACTTCACCAGAAACCAGTTTTCAATTTTCTTTTTTGTTTTTAAATGACTTCAAGATATTTTCAGTTTCCTTTAAGTATTGTTTTGGTTTTTTTTTTGAATAAGAGCATCCTGGGTTTTTTGAAAGCACTCTTTAGCTGACTGAGGTTGAAGTTATGATTTATGAAGAAATCAGCGTGAGGCTGCAATTTATATAGAAATTCTTAAATCTAATTTACCTCCTGTGATTATATGCAAAAGTAATGCAGTGCATGTATATTAAATACACATATATTTATATATGCACATATATATGAGATATCTCTTGTTTTCTTGAAGAGCACAGGTGAACCAACATGAAACTTGCAAAATGCAATTACTCTGTGCTCAGGAAAATGACCAGCTACTCAATCTTTTTATTTTTTATGTTGCCATTCTTTGGTGTTTTGGGACAATGCACTCAAATTATTTTTGCTGTTTACTGCATGAAAACTCTATTGTGCTAAGAATGCAACTGCCTCTGTAGATGATATATTGACAGGTTGTCTTTTAATTTTCAGATGTTATTTTTCATGAAACATTAACTGTTTTTCTCCACTCAAAAGACCTACTTTCCCCCAAGGCATATTTTCCAATAACTGCTGACAGCTATCAATATTTCTGAGTATTAGAGACATTTCTGGACAAGGTCTTTTGGGATGTGAGATATCAGTTAATTTTTTCATCTACTTATTTTCAAAGTATGCCTTTCCTTAACAAAAGCTGTGTTGACTCATTAAAGATATCTTATTTATTCAGGTGTCTGTTAATAAATGGAGGTTTATTACAAATTCTGCCACTTTGGGTGATAAGGAAGCCAGGCTTATTTGCTGTAATTTTTCATATCTCTGCCACAGCTGTCTTTGAGGAAAATTGGTGTCATATTTGCCCCTGGCGCTGAAATATCTTTGTCTGTTATTGAGACAGTTTTGAGTTGAATTGCAGTGAATAATTCAACTGTTTCATGCTTGAATTCTTTTACAACTCCTGTGTAAAATACTATCCAGAGTTGGAGATTACTCTTCAAAATTCCACTGAATTTGCTCTACAACCTCTTCTACCAGGACCTGAATTTATGATGGATCTTCATTGTGTTCCTGTTTCCATTTACCGTGCTAGAGGTTTTCTTTTCCACGTTCTTCACTTAGGGATGAATTCAGTTTTTTGAAGGATACTCTAATTAATTTGTTGTTCCTTTCTGATTTCTTTAACCACAATGGAATTTATATTTTTTAGTTATTTTTTGGAGTGGAGTCACAGTCAGCGTGAGTTTCTTTTAGAATTCATGTGACTACTGCTTACTCCAGAAAATGTTCTTAAACAGCCTCAAGATAATTCAAATAAGTGATTTTAAATAACTAAAATACCATAGCAGAGTATTTTTGTTGGCCTTGCCCTCAGTTTCAACTTGCAGAGAGCTTTGGATTTGAATGCAGGTGCTGGCATTGAGAGCTCTCTGTCATAAGGAACCCTCAAGCTGAAAGACATAAAATTAAAATTTTCTCTCGAGCTTACATGACTTAAGAACTTTAATTTGAAAGGTGCATTTTCCATAAAAAATTTATGTTTCAGTAGTAACTTAATATTCCCACAATATTTCATAGAATAAATATTCTTCATAAATATCAGTAATACGCCATCTAGAAATATCATATAATAAAAAATACTAATTAGTATTATTAGGAATGCAGACTCAGATGGATGTTTGTTTTTTGCCTCTGACTGAACAGCCACGAGGCCATTTCAGTCCTGGTCTGTAGTTCCCAAAAGAGTTTTCTTCCATCTTCTTAGTGATTCTGACAATTTTGCTCTGAACAAGCCTTTCTGGGCGTGTTTTTTGTTTATTTAGTGGGGCATCGTGTGAGTGTTGTGGAGAGGGATTCAGTGGAATTGATGAAACAAAGACCTGATACTTTTCTTTTTTTGCTTTATGTTCCTGTAGGTTTTTAGTAATATGAACAAAATCATCAAAATTATTGAGTAACTAAAATAACATTTTGATAGGAAAGAGAAACTCTATAGTTTACCATAAAGTAAAATATGAGTAAATAAATAATGGAAAGGAGCTGGTGAACTGAGGTTGCTTGAGGGGGAACATTTAACCATCTCTCTACTACTTGATTAACTATCACTCTGAAACACAAAGTAGAATTTATTTTATCTGATATAATGCAAGATGATGTCATTAGCACTCTTTCTGTAATTAACTACAAGATGATTATAATTAAGGAGAAAAACAGAATACAAGAAATAGGAGTTATATCTGGTTATTCCAGCATTAAAATATGATACAAATAAAATATGCATCAAGCTTAGCTAACACTAAAAGCAGCTCAAAGAGAGTTTATCCACTATTTTCCTAGATCAATAGCCTACTCCGTAGTCATACAACAGCAGCTGTTTCATAGGAATATTCTCATCAACATTCTGACAGTAGTAATTTTAAAAAATCCCTGAATTACTATTTCTTGGTTGCTCATCAGAAAAATGGCACGTTTATCTGTCTCTGATACGAGCCCTGTATGAGCAGGATGTGCGATGTGGAGCAGCATGATTTCAAGTAGAATCTTCAAGAAGAAAATCCTGCAAGGTGCTTTCCAAGAGCAATTTGGGAGAACTGCTCAGAGCTAGAGGGTGGCAGTGCCCACTTTGGGGAATGCTCCGGGCGGAGGCAAAAGCAGAGAACAAAGTCTTTGCTTTGCAATTCCTTGGTCAAACCCTCAGGAGCAGATGATTCCTAATCCTCTGTACCTGTGGGATTAGATGTCAAATTTGGAAAGTTTGTGCATCAGCCTCCTACAACGAGCACACTTCCATCGGCTTTGGTGCTGTTTGCAGGGCAGGTGAGGTTAATATTTGACAAGAATGTGCATAAGAATGAATTGCATTGATAGAAGTCTCAGGATTCCCCTCTTTGCATAATGAATGTTGCTAAAATGAAAACATTCGTTTTGTCCTACTTCAGAAAATAAACTTATTTTGAGGAGTAGTTATTGCTGCCCAAAAGGGAAATACCCATGTGGTGAGATAACTTGAAGGGAACAGTATTCTGATTTGAAGCTCTAACTTTTGGTGATGGGTCACGTTGTGATTCTGTCTCCAAATCCTGAATTATGACAGGTCACAGTTCTCAGTATCTACTAAACAGTTGTTTAACATGTATATAACCTGCTCTGTCACCTCAGGTGTACATTTTAAAAAAGAAAATCATGGAATTCTCATGATGAAGCATTTGCAGTTTTGTATTTTCACTGATTTCAGTCATGATTCCGTGTTTTCAGGAGAAGGATAGTTTTCAAACCTATCAGTTCTTGGAACTTTAATTTAAAAACATTAATTCAAGTCATCTATGATGTCTGCTACTTCTACATTCATTTAATAGAGCTTTTACCTGTATGGCTGTATTGTTGGTTTCCTTTTTTTAAGTACTTAGAATGTATTATTGCATTAATGCTCTTCATGGAACATTGCAAAACACTCACTTAAATTATTTTGCTAATGCTAAGCAAGGGTTGTTGCATTATTAAACACCAGAGGCTTGGCAAATTACTATAAACGTGAGTTTAAAGCACATTCTTCAGGTGCCTGAATGTTTATGTATCATGACAATAACACAGACATTTTTAGTAATGCGACATTGCCAGCAGAGTGTATTGGAAGTTCAGATATTTTTGTAGCTCAAAGCCGTATTTAGTTTCAGCTTTATTCTAATTTCTGATACCTAATTTCATCCCCAAATGAGCTTAATTAAATATGTGAACTGCAGAGAGTTGTACATGTTTTTGTAAAGCAAAGCATTGCTCAAGTTGACTCTGCAAATGCTTCAGTTATTTTTGGAGCCCAGAAGCACTGAAAGGCTCCACGGCTTTTTCTCATGCATGAGGGATTCTGTCTTTCCTCTGATCCTTTGTGCTTTATCTTTGCACATAAGGAAAATCAACTCCATGTTTTCCTCAGCTGTCTTTTTCTAAAATTCTTATTCCCCATTCTTCTCTCCTCCAGTTTCTTTCCAGTTGCAAATCTCTTTTTTAAGATCTGTTTTTCAAGCGTGGGTAGGGCATTCTGGATCTGTCAGTAGTGTTCGGATTACCAGAGTAATTTACCTCTTGTGTCCTAAATCCAGCATCATTCTGGGACAGCATATCCCACAAAATTTTCCCTTTGTTCTGCTGTCACACCATTGACTCCCATTTCTTTGGATGAGTTCATGAGAAAAATCTCCCAGTGCTGTTCTCCCACACAGATAATGACTCCCCATTTTATATTTTCATTATCCCTTAGAAACAATTAAACAACAGTGTTTGGCAATGCTAAAAATGTCATGCAGGGAAATGGAGAACACAATAAAAGATAATGGGTTTAGAAGCAGCAACAAAAGGAAATGTCAATAAACAGTGTAGCCATGCTGGTTTTCACCTTTAATGAGGTCAGGGCCCTTCAGCACAATCTTTTAGACAGGTGTGCTTTTAAAAAAGATGTTTCATAGCATTTTATAGAGCCAAAAATTTGATGCTGTGGAAGTTAACATATATGCTAATAAAATTCTTAATTAGATTAACATATAATACATACGTTATTTTAAAGAATTTTTTTTCTTCAAAGGTGGTATTGCATTTTTAAGTAGCAGTATTTAGACTAAATACTATTGTCTACCATTCTCTTTATAATCCTACATTATATAACTTCTGCTGTGTTCAAAAGATGGCATTAATAATGAAATAAATTCTAAAGCTGTAATTAGCTGCACAAAGGCTCCTGGTTCCCATCTCTTTGGGATGTCTCTAGCCCCAAAATTTTAATGTTTCGGTGTTAGCCAGAATAGAAGTTCCTCTACAGAACATCTGTATTGCACAGGGAAATGGGTAATATTAGATGTTGAACAGGACTGGTAAGAGAAAAGCTGATTTCAACCAGGGGCTGAATCTAGTTAAAGGGAAAGAAAACCCACATATAAATTATGTAAAGTCAAAAAGTGATAAACCTTATATTTTTTAATGCAAAAAATCTTTAACTATCGTGCAAGAACTCTCGAACCAATCTGTCATGACTTATGAAGCCGTGCATCGCCACCTTTAAAAAAAACAGCCATAACTATAGAGGGAATCTAGCTGGAACAGAGCCAAGCAGAAAATAAATCTGGAAATCAAGGGCACAGCTTTCCAGGTTTTCCTCAAGCACAATACTCCAGGAATGGATCCCAGTGTAGTGCAAATATTCCTGAGGTTCAGCAGCCAGATGTGAACCAGCAGAGAACACCTAATCCTCGTTAAAACAACCAGCTGCTAATGAAAAATAATAAAAAAATATGGTTCCTGACAGTATTAGGTCACTAAATCAGGTTTCCAAATAATCAGCCATTACAGTTTCATGTGATAATTACAAATGATGCAGGAATTACTAATACTCTGCAGCAAAGGGGTCGCTGGCTCGTTTAACCCATGCTGTGCTTTGTAGGAAGCTCGGTGATGGGGAGTTTCAGCTAAAAGCTCATCCAAATAACAGCCTGGGAGTGCTGTGGCTGCTCTGCTCTGACCCCCGAGTGTGGAGCTGTGAAAGAGGCAGAGCAGGAGTGGCAGGGGCTCTTTTCCAGGTGCAGATGGCATCAGGAGTGGAACAGGGACAGAGCCAGGGTCTGCTGGAGCGGGGCTGGAGGCACTGCAGGGCAGCACCTGAGAGGGTGAGGCCAAAGTCTGCATGGAAACTTGGAAAAAACACTGCTGATCCAGCCAGATGAAAATGAGGTACAGGAAATAAAGGACAAATTAAATGTCACTTACAGAACAGAGGGAGTGTCATGCACATCCACCCACACAGGTGAAAACCTCTCTGGAAAATCGCTGTATTTGGGTATCACCAAGCAGGCCACAGGCAAATCAAGGCTCTGTTAACGCCTTTCTTTATCACAGTATGCAGGGCAGAAGAAAATAATTTGATAGGAAAGAAAAAAAGCAAAGTATGGTTTATGTGAAATCTAATGAGGAGTACCCAGCTTAGAGAAATTGAGAGCAAGGGAAGGAAAGGAAGATTTTAACTGTAGGCACTTCCTCAGGTGCTGGGCTGCAGGATCCCTCTGAACAGCTCTCTGGGCTACAAATTAAGTTAATTTTACAAAAGCATTGCCCATGACCCCATTACTTGGTATGTAATATTGAGGAGCTGGGTGATAAAAAAACCCAGTAGTATCAGCTTTTCTCAAACTGTGGTCTTTACCCAAATCCAGCAGTTTCTGCTAATGTTTAACTCCTTGCATTCAATAGAGTTCTATGGCAGGACCCCAAAAAGCATTGATTGCTTCTTCAGCGTGTTTTTCTCATAGAAACAAAAGAACTGGGTTTCTCTCGATTGGTGTGGAGCTGTGATGCCTTAGGTTTTAACTTCTGTATTTTTCAAACCCTGTATGGCCTAGCATCACATTCTCAATTAGTTTCAGGATACTCAAAGATTAGATGCTATATCTCCAGTAAGAAAGCAGACCTGTACAGACTCGGGAAATTAAAATGAATTTAATCTCCACAATATTTTTATACAAACAAGAATATCACGTCAGAGCTTCCTAAAAAACGTCCTGTCATTAGTGCATAGATTGAGACCTCTAATTTGAAAAGAGAAGCTGCCATAAAGGCAGAGTAACAGAGTGCCTGGGGATGGGAGTCCCCCAATAGCCAACAACACCAGAGGAGAGGCATGGTCTGAAATTCCTGCTACAGTCCTTAAATTTGGCCATTCACTAAGCCTTTATTGTGACAAACTACCTCTGAGTTAATCAGAAGTCACTGAACACAATCAGCAGTGATTTCATTTCATAAAAAAGAGCTCATTAACATGTTGGCTTCTGATCTTTTGACAGCAAAGCTGTTGATGTGAAGGGTGGGGGGGTTGGCTTTTATTTGGTTTATTATGTTTCTCTTTTATCAAACAGCTAATCACAATCAAGGGCTCTTGATGTTTCTTAAAGTGTCTTTCACTTTGAAATTTGAGGCAGGAATTTTCCTGACTTGCCTGTGATATAAAAGGTCGTGTGTCCAAATTTACCTGGAATGCCAGATCCATCAGATATTAGAAACAAAAGTGGCAGAGAACAGACCTGAAGTTTATTGTTAGAATAGAAAGCTGTAAAAATGCAAGTGGCATCTGCATAGATGCCAAATTTGCCTCCAATGATGAAAGACACTACAGTGAATCCACACTTAAAAGTCACCCAGCATAAAGTCTTAGTGGCTGAATAATAGAAATTTTCTGTCCATAATACTGTGAGATGTGCAGATGGTTGAAAAATGATATGTGATCTCATGCAGTGCCTGCTGAGTTAACAAGAGAATTTCATTCACGAAAAATAGTACATTTTAGTTCCACCATATGTGTGATTATGTTTTCTTCATACCCATGGAGAATCCCTGATGTTAGAAAACAAACTATGATAGGCCATTAACATGTCCTCTTTTAAATAATTTATTTAAACACAAGAAGATTGCATTTTTGTAAAAATAACTTGCACAACAAAGATAACAGCTGCAGTTGAATATTCTTGGTTGGGTTTTTTCCATAGAATTGTGAGCAGAAAAAGAAAAAATGTACTACTCGTTTCTCACCTACAAACAGCCTTTGGGTCCATACACTGCTCCTGATAAAACAAAATGCTGTCAGAATAAGAAATATAAGGCAGAAACAGTCATTTCTTGTCTTCTTCCCAGAATTCCTCACCAGAAAAAACACTGCACCTACCTTTGGTTAAGGTTCCTGTTTATCAGAACCAAATTTCAACTGTTACATTGAGAGTAGTTCATATTATATATTACCCTCAGTGTTCCACAACTCGGATTTAATCATATAAAGTTTTATTGATAGTTGTACAAACAATTTCATTTATATCTATTAAATTAATGGATATGGTGCCCCTTAAAATTACAGAAATCTGATTTGGTTTTATACAAAAATATGGGCTTTGATTACAGGGCAAAAGGATGCATTGAAATATTAAACCAACTTTTAAGTATTTAGAAATATGGGGGGTTTATCATAAATAATTAAAGAGAAATCCTTGGAAAAGTACTACCATAATGTTTTCACCATTTCCTCATATTCATTCTGCTCTTCCCACACTGAGGTGAGGCCTGTTGAAGTCCCTGAGGTTGGTGAGGATTTCTTTCTCTCCTCGGAGGCACCAAAATTATCTGGGATATTTGTGCATTCCTACCTCCAACTCGGCATCACCAGAATTATCCGGGATATTTGTGCATCCCTACCTCCAACTCGGCATCACCAGAATTATCCAGGATATTTGTGCATTCCCAACTCCAACTCGGCATCACCAGAATTATCCGGGATATTTGTGCATTCCTACCTCCAGCTCGGCATCACCAGAATTATCCGGGATATTTGTGCATTCCTGCCTCCAACTCGGCACCACCAGGAATGAGCAGACAGCTCTCAGAAAATGTCTGTGATTCTTTCCCTCTTCGGGCCACCCTTTCAAAGGTGCACGAGTTACTCACCAGTCACTCCGTATTTTTTCCATCTGGCAAACTTATTAGCCTGGGATTTTTTGACATAACGATTTAAAGGAATTCAGTCTCTCATTTGGTTCATCACCACTGCAGCACCCACGTGTCTCCTCCCGGGACTTTCGGGTTTTTTCTGAGCTCATTAGGATGTTTTCTTCTGTCACAGATCCACAGTGTCAGTTTGATACTGGTACTGTTGGATGTTCCTATGGGCATTTTATTTCTCTTTTCATCTCCAGGTGCATACAGACACCTGCTTTCAAAGAAATCGGATTCTCCAGTCTCAAGGTGTGAGTTAACCCTTGTCCATCCAAGAAGACTGCGAAGGGAGTCTGCACTTAATTAAAAAGTCTGGTAAAAAAACCTTTAATATTCTGAAAAAGAATGTGATGTGATGGTGAGGTGAGAAAGTGGCTTTGCTGTCAATTTCTAGAAACCTTTCTGTTTGTTAGTTCCGCTGAACAATTGAATTTTTTAAGGTATTTTGAAGCAGGTATCCTTTCTGGGGGTAGAGTTTAGAAGCTTGTTCTGGGTGTGTTACCTGTCATCTTCTGTACTTTACATTTTGAAAAAACAAAAGACTGTATTTTCACAGAACAGGCTTGTCAGAAAGATCAGAAGACCTGGTATTTTTTAGATCACTCAAAAGTTATTCTTTTGACAGTGCTTTGACTGAATTCCTCATTTTCTCTGACCTGTGTGCGCACAAGTTGTAGCAATCTTTTTCTTTCAGCTACGCGCTCTGCATCTGAGAAAATATCTCCCATTCCACTGCTGAAAGTAGTGGGAGTTTGGAGAAAGAGCTGAAATCTGGAGGCTGGGAACATCCAGGAACTTTGGGATGGACTGGCTGCAGCTGAGTTGTTGAATTGTTGAATTATTTCAGCCACGATGGGGGAATGTTTGTTGCCTCCTGTATGCCAAGATCACGTTCTGGACTGTGAGGGATGCAGCCTCCTGATACCATTGCTGCTTCCCAGAATATTGCTGTCTGCTGCAAAAAAAAAAAAAGTGTCTTAGGCTCACCAAGGGCAAGAATCAATCACTTTCGCTGCCAAAATATGCTTAGAAAAGCTTTTTTAATAATAATATTTTATGGTGCTCTTGGAGGGGGGAGGAGTTGCAGAAAGAAGTTGCTCAGGGTAATTTTTCACCGTTTCACACACTTCCCCTTCTAAGCAGAGAAATGTTTAGAGTTGCTGTGCTTTAACTCAGAAAAACAAACTCTGCTGCTGAAAAGCTGCCAGGTCAATGCCCTTGGAAGCCTCCTCAGATGTCAGCGAAGCCCCAGCAGTGTACACGGATATCTTTGCGTGCTGTTTTGGAGTCTGTGTTGAATGCAGATGCCATTTCATGAACTCAATCTTTACAACATCTCCTTTTCAGCTGTTTTTGGTAGAGTTTGACTTAACATTGGTAAATATCAGCCCCACCAGGATGTGAAGATGAGAGGCAACCTGACAGAGCTAAATGTAGAAACTTTCTTATTTAAGATTTGCTTGTTCATCTGCATCCAGTCATCAGAACCTTCTGATTTTGAGAGTTATATGTTAGATTTCCAGTTTTTTCCTGTAATTTTTTTATTTGAGGTGACAAAGTAGTGACAAACATGGGATATAGACCCCACTTTCTCAGTCTGTGGCTTCAGTAGTCTTTGGATTAACTGTAATACAACCCAGGCATTGTGAATGAGGAGATCCTATAAAGAGGGAGAAAATAGCTCTGCATCCCAAAATATCATTCGCCTATAAATATAAATGAGATGGCTGGAAAAGAACAAAAAAATTACTTCTTTTGAAAATAATTTTTTTATCTCTGCCTGCATAATGGAAAAGTGTGGCGTTTAAAATTATCCTGGAACGTGGAAGTTAGCTCAAAATACAAAATGCATCAGATAATACTGCAAAAAATGAGAATATATGCATGGCATAACAGTAATTTACATCTCCAGCACAGTTCTCTCTAGATTCTCAAATTCCCCAATGCCTGTAAAATACTTTAGGTTGTCCATGTCAGTGAGCTGGAAATTATCATGATGTACTTGTGAATAAAGCAAGACATGAAGATGTAATGCAGTGACTGCGACGTGTATGGCACAGAAAAGAACAGAAGTTTTATCTGCTGATTCCAGGGCGTTTGCTCCAGGAACAAGGATGGATTTGTAAGCACTCTGACAGGCTGTAAGGTGCTTATGTCTGGGCACAAAATAATCTCAATTTCTTTCTGTTATCAGGCTGTTTGTGTGATTGCGTTGGTTGAATATGATAATAGAGGTATAATTGTATGTGAAGAAGAATCCCAAATATTGGCACAAACCAAGGTTCTGAAGAGTTTTCTAAATTTCTGCAGTAGAGATTCTCACAGGAATAACTCAAGTGATAACAGCAAACTAATCACTGTTTGACAAAGGGATGCTTCTCAACATATGGAAATAATAATTTTCCTAACTATCACAAATCAACTTTTCATATTGGAGAAGATCTTCAAGAGGAAATTTCCTTTCTTTGGCTCAAGAGGGACAGCGTATTAAATAGAGTGAAAGGAATATTGTAGTAACTTTTTCCATTAATTTATTCTAGCTTGAGTGGAATCACCAGGTCCCACAGTGAAACTTTGTCCCCAGACTTCCCAGGAAAAGAACAGAAATTCTCTGCACAGGAGACAGGAATGACATGGTGCAGCAGAAGTTCACTGAGCACAATGTGTTCAGCCTCCTGAACCTGAAGTTTTGAGGGTTCCTGTGAAGAAACACAGAGAACAAAACACGGTTTTCTATTCCATCATTTCTATAAACAAGCCAAAGGGGAATTCTTAAACATTTTTGAGTTTTGAAAGGATGAGCTTAAAGGATTTGACATTTTTGGATATTTTGCTGTTGTTTCTTGATGGCAGGCACAAAAAAATTACCTTGAGAGGTGGGCAAGAGTTGACCCAAATGGCGAGGAAGTGTCGCTCCCTTGCCAATAAAGGCTTTGAGGGGGTTTTTGTTTGGGGGTTTTGGTTGGTGCTGAAGTCAGGCTCTTGGACAAGATGATCATTGTAGGTCTCTTCCAACTGAAATCATCTATTCTGAAGTTCAAAAATCGTTCACTCTTCTTTAAGCAGTGTTTTTTCTCTCTCTTTTGACCAAACTTACCAAAGCCAGTGTTTTTGCCTGATTAATTGATGTGGTCACAGAGTTTCAAACATTCTGATCCCGATTTTTCCCACAATACTTTACCAGTAGGTGGTTTTGGCATCTCTCAGCACATTTGTTTTGCAAGTGGCCAGGTTATGTCAAGCCAGGTTATGTTTAAGTTATGACCAGACCAGCTGGGACAGAAAATCCTGTTAAATTTCAGCTTTGGAGTTTGGGAGGGATGGGGATTACTGCTTTCACCCCTGAGTTTCGAGAAATTTACAGCTGGCAGTGCTTTAGGCCCACGTTATATCAGGAGTCAATGAAATAAACACTGACTTTGTCATAACCTGATCTCTCAACTTCATTGCAAATGTCATATTAGATATTTAATGCCCTAATTTCTTTCATTTCACAGCGCAAATCTGTCCGGAATAATTCCAGAAAGAGATTTGACCTCAGATCTGGGCCGAGACGTTGTAGCTTTTGTGTTTAAAAATCCAATATTTTAAAAGCCTCATCTCTCAGGCATAGCTAAACAAGGCATTTTTTAGAAGGCTGGAGAACAGAACATGTTGGTCCTTGATAGTTACTCTTTGCAATCGTGTAGGAACAGCACTCTGAGATTCCATATTCATTGTGCCATATTGATTTCCGGTGCCATTTCAGCTTGCAAAATATTTCTCTTTCACCGCAGGCTCCCCCATTTCTGCTGTTTCTTTTCATTTCATACATAATAGGTCAATTTATGATCCCGTACATAGTTTTGCCATCGAACTGTCTGGAGGCTGAGCCCTCCAGAGAATTCATTTAGTGCCTGAGCGATGCTTACAGGGCGTCAATCGTGAATTACTTTAAAATAACACAGAGCACAAGTTCTGCAGCCCCAACTGCAGTTCTGTATTTAATGCTGACCGCTCACAATCATGATTTTCAGTTCTTTTTCTTCCCTTCAGGCAGTGGCCTTCTCTTTGAATGATTTTATGTCTGGTTGTGGATTTAGTTCTGTGGCTGGAGAAGTTCCATTACCCCACCAGGAGTCCTGTCCCTCAGCTTCCCCATGGCAAACCCACTGGAAAGCTTTCACAGAGATATATTTCAAGTTATGCTTCAGAAGAGGAAAAAAAAAATGGGTACAGTGATGGCAATTATAAAAATGGGTGATGACTGACTGGAAGAAAAAGTTTATTTGATTACCACAGCAAAGGGATCCATTTGCTAATGAGAAGTGTATCATTAGTAGAGGTTTTCCATTCACTTCATTTGTAACATAAAAAATAAAAATTTATTCAGAACAAACATTTTCTTTTATGTTGCTAATCAAAAGACCTCTTGCCAAAGTAAAAATGACACTTGACATCTCAAAGCAAACGCAAAGATGGAGTGAAATAAAAGCATTGCATATTTGATTTGAATAAAAGAATTCCAAATACCCAATTTTTTAAAAAAAAAAAAAGTAATTTGAAGCTAATTATTCTTAGGCGTGGCATTCACTTTTACAGATTATTGCACTGAAGCCACCATGCCATACATGTAAAAACAGTCCTTTTTGCTTGACATCAGCAGTGCTAATCCATGGGATTTGAGAAATGTTTTCAGTGGTGGCTTTGTCGTTGTAAACCCGCTGTAACATAGTGTGACTTGTGTACTTTGGTAATTTAGCACCAGACTTCCAAAGCCACAGAATCTCCCAGAGACGGTGATGGATGCTGAGAGGGCTTTGGAAGAGCACCCAGCTGGCTGCAGGCACAGGCAGGGAGAGGTTGTCACCCGTTTGCCAGGTGACAGCAACACCATCACGGGAGCACCGTTGGCCAGACTGACCCATCTGCCTTCTGCTCCTCGTTAGCTGCCAGAACAATGGGGGAAGCTGGGCCAGGAACTGTGACAGATTAGTTCCTTGCACTCTATCTTCTTGGCAGGCAGATGTTCTATTAATTAATTTTTTTCTGTAGTAATTCATCACAGAATATTTAAGTCTTGTGGGTCGTGATTTGGAAAAGGAATACTCATTTTCCTACTTCATGAGGCAGAAACAGAACAGGACCAGATGGTCCAGTGTGGCAACACTAGAGATCAATGAATAGCTAAATCTAGATTGCCTCAATCTACTACAGATTGTTTAAAAACCCTCTGTGTGTGTGTGTAGCTTCTCCTGGTTCTCAGAGCTTTGCAGATAGGCCACAACAGGAATTATTGATCACAGCAGAATCAATTTGTATAAGCAATGGCACCATCTACCTTTTGCTTAGCGTTGGCTTTCAGTCCCAAAGTCACAGGTAGTTCTTCTGAAATAAAATTGATGGATAAATTGATGATAAATAATGGATGAAATGATTGATGATGAAAACGCTGCTGTTTCTGCTCATTTTGAATATAGGACAAAACAGAACAAAGGAACCACGACATCCACTCCTGCAGGTTGGAAACTGTTTGCCCCTCTCACTTCATAAAGATCTTTGTGTAGTTATCATTAACTTTGTTAAACTCTTCTCCTTCAACAAGTGTGTCAGTGGCTCAGCTGTGCTATCTGGGACAGTGGCCTTGACAGGAAAGGGTTTTGACATTCAGTGATTGGAAATCAACAGAGCACATATTTGCAGGTGATTTCATAGCTCTTAAAATAGCAATGAAACTCTTGCTTTCATTGTGTTATTTCTATATTAGCCACAGCACAATTTTTCAATATACAAGGTGGCTTTTCCTTCTTGCACTAAAAAAAATGAAAGCTGACATCTAATAAACTAGCAATCAAAAAAAATCATTTTGATAAAAGATGCCAAATGAATGGGGTCTTACTTTTTGCTCTTGACTAAAGTTTGTAAATTAAGCTTGACATTATTTTAAATTTTTTATTATTTTCCTCATGTTTCGCCCAGACATGTCAAGTACCACTTTGACTGCTGAAATATTTCCAGTATTTTTGCCCCCTTTTCTCCATCTCTGTTTCCCCTCAATAAAAGCTTTTGGAAGAAGTGGAAGCCACCAAAGCCCACAGAGGATTCATCAGCTGATTTCAGAATTGGAATAGAACCAACAACATTATAAAGTACCATCATCTTAATTATGCTCAGCTTTCACATGAGTTTGTAGATTCTTTTTAAAAGAACTTATTCTCCAGCTGTGTTTTACTCCTCCAACCTGATATTAAATCTTTTCTGTTCTAATCTGCTTTTAACATTCAAATTCCTTCATCATTTTCTACAGTTTGCAAATTTTAAATTGATTCTTGCTGGCACTGAGATATAAAAGTTAATTGCTTATCTGGGAGAAAAAACAAAAGCAGAAGATGAAAATGAAGTCATATTACGGATTTAATTTGTGGGAGTTAATTCACATCCATCACTGCTTACTTTTGCATAAACAGGTTGCTCTTACCTGTCTGCAGAGCACAGGAACAGTTAATATCTCCAAACCATTATGCATTTTTCCATTTCCATTTTCCATTTTTCCATGGGTTTTCATGTCTTTTCTCTCTGTATCCAGATTGAGTCATTATAATATTTTTAAACACGAAAGAAGGCACTCAAGAATGATGATATTTGATTACTGTATTCTGATTTATATGAACTATGTACATCTCTCAACACAGCACCCCAGCCTTGCAATCCTTACTGGAAAACATTGTTGATGTGGTGAGCCCTTGGTTTTTCCTGCCTTGCTACCTGCAACTGTGCATGGTGTGTGTTTGGGGAGTTCATTCCAAATTTGGGGATGCAGTTATGGGATCTTAGCTGAAGCGAGCTTATCCCTAGAGCTCCAAGGGACCAAAGCTCCTGCTCTGCTTCCTGAAGCTTGGATAACTTGGATGCTCCGTGCTGCTGCCCTTTGAGTGGAACCATGAAGGTTTTTCTCTGTGAGACATTCCAGGGTGTAACAGAAGAGGTTATCAAATGGATGATGTGGCTCCTTCTGGCACCTGGGGGAACCCTGCTGGATTTTCAAAGTTTCAGACATTTCACTGATTTATTTATTCTGCCTCTCCCCCACGCAGAGCAGTTGTGCTGCCACGGAGAAATGTCTGTGCTGGAAATACAACACCCACTTTGAGGTGCAGGGGGCAAGAGGCTCTTCTCACAGGAGTGGTAAATTATTCTGAAAGGTATAAATTCATTTGAATTTTAGCTACCTGCAAAGTTCAGGGGTTGCCAGAAGGGAAGCTTGGTCTGAAGAGAAGAGAACATAGAACTCATTCAACTGAGGAGAAGCACCATGAGTGCATAAACACAGCATGATGCTTAAATGTGATCATGTTTTGTGTATTGGTGCTTTTCCCTCCTTTTATTCCATTACTGTGCTCTTTTGAGAAGTCTGGTTAGGCAGAAATCTCTGGTGGGGGGAAGTTTGCCCTTGTGTCTGCAGGAGCGAGGGAACAAGCTCAGGAGAGGGAGAGGCTCAGAGACCCAAGGTCTGAGCAGCAAATGATGAGAGAGAGATTTGGGAGGCTGCTCCAGCCCCTGCTGAGCCTGGGAGCCCTGCAGGGGCAGCCAGGCCACGGAAATAACCAGGAGAATTTCCTGGGGGCTGTGCAGAGTTTGCTGCATCGCAGAAAGTCACTGAGCTGACTGCAGGCAAAGCCGAAAGCAAGAATCACCTGCAGGGACACGAGAGGAAGCGAGAACATTGTGGGTCTCCCTTCTTCTTCTATGTTTTCCCTGTCTCTTTGAATTTTCTCTTTTCCAAAACATTCTCTTTCTAGTTAATTTTTAAATAAAACCCTTGAGTTACTCTGATTAGGATTACAAATGGTTTAGTCTTCAATGTAGCCAAATTATAACCAGATCCACTTCAAAATGGGTAGGAATGCCTCTAGTAAGATTTAGATCTGAAAATCAGAAACATTCTCTCTTCTGCACATTGCTATGTATGCACAGAGTTGAGGTTTACTTTGTTAAACAGCTAGAGTGGAAAAGAAATCACAGGATCCACAGAAAAAATGTTGAAACTTCTCTCTAAATCCATCCCATCCTGTAGTAAAGTCTTTTGGTAATTGAGACTGAAACTAAAAGTTTCTCAAAGGCCAAATTTCATTTAAAGTGGAGATGTGAAATAACTCCAGGGAGGAAAAAAAAATATAGAGTGATTTAGAAAGATTGCAGAACAACTTCACAAAGAGTAAATTTGACATTGTCTTAGTTGCACAAAACTATGTTATTTTAAGAAAAGGAGAGAGACTGATGTCACGCACTCCATTATATTTTCACAATAAGGTAATACATGTGATCAAAAATACTGCAAGGAAAGGAGAATAATTTTGCAGAAATGATTTCAGGAACTCCCTTGGATTCACAAGTTAGGATTTTGCTGTAATAAGTGATAATGCAAAATACATTATTCTGTGGCAGCAGTACTGCCAGAGCACTTCCACAAAGATGTTAATAGGATTTTCAAACTAGTCCAAAAATAATGGCTGAAGTCTGAGATTTACTCAGTGGGCTTATAAAAATGTGTGTAAAAGTACCCAAAACCTTTCTAGCACCATATCCCCAAGCACCACGTACTTCCTTATATTGTAATTTTTATTAATTCACTTTGAATTAGATTGTCATTAAAAAAAAAAAAAAGGCATACCGTTTGGAGATGCTTAAAACTTTAGGTGAGTGATGTCACTCCTCAGGCAGTGACCTTATCCAGCTGCTGATACTGGATATATTTATGTTTACAGACACTTCTCTGTCTACAGAGGAGGTTTTAAAATGTGTGGAGTATTTCGAATGCAAGCAAGTCTAAAATGGCTTTTTTATTAAAATATATTTGGCTGATTTAAATGCAATCCATCAAATTGTTCTATTTTGTCAGCTGCTCAAGCACTTTATATTCTTCTAAGGCACTGAAATATTAAAATTTATGTTAACAGGACCTCTGCTTAAAGTCCAGTATGCTTAAAGTACAGTCTGCTTAAACTTGCTCCTGATAGAAGACCAGTCCAGAGGTTCTAATTCGTATCAATAAAAAGTCATTGATGTTATTTAATTGACTGAAACACATTTAAAAAGAGTTGCTGACTTACATAATCTGAGCAGTTCATGCCATTCCTTAATTTCCTTTGTAAGAGTTGTTTTTATGAATTTACTGTTCATCATCCATGGGTTGAAGGGGTTGTTCCTGGTGGCTCACCAGAGTCTCCAGGATGCTCAGTGAGCCCATTTCACAGCACTGCCACGAGGAGATCTCGTACTTCCCTTTTCCGAGGTGTAAAACTTGCTTTGTGTTTCCTCTGGAACGAAGGATAATAACCTCTTCTTACAAAGTGAGGGTTGAGATATTGGTCTCTTCTAGAAAAATTATTCAAGTAACCCAACTGTTAATGTATTGCTAGATAATATCCCTCTTGTATTGATTAGCCCTTAATACTCTTGTCATAGATGCAATAATTGAGTCGAAGTATTGAACATTTATGCCTAACTGCTTGTTTCCTTCACCTTTCCCATTTTATCTTTCTTAATGCTAACAACTTCTGGTTTCAATTTTTCCTGCTATTTCCACATAATCTCCCCCATATCACCATTTTCCCAAAGCTTTTCTGGGATCAAAATTATTGTTTAATGCTCTAAGAGTGGACCTTCTCCAAAATAATTTTGTATTTAACTGTCAAAGGACACAACACTGGAACAAATTCAGTGTTTAATTTCAATGCACTGAAAATCTAGCAAGAAATAGAAGCAGATTTGTAGCAGTTTTCTTTTGCTGCATTTGCCATTTGTACAGCCCCACCCAGAGCAGCACAGGGAGGGTGAGCAGAGCTGCACACCCTGCTCCCCCTGGGCTCCGAACCGCGGCGTAACACCGAGCTGAACGCTCCCCTAATTAGATTAATTACTTAATTTGACAGGTTGTTTGTATGGGCAAGCTCTGGTAACATTAACTGTGGATGTTCTGTGAGTGCAGGAGGTGTCAGAGCCCTGAGAGGGTTTGGTGGCCCAGAGCATCCTCCCCACCGGGGCCCTGAGCTGGGGACCAGCTCCAGCCCCAGCAGTCCTGCCCTGCCACGGGCCCTGCTGGCACCATTCCGGATTTTTCTGTTCTTTCTTAAAAGTTTTTCATCTCATGGTACTTGTTTATTCAGAGATTTGTCTATTTTTCTTTTTTTGACTGTTACATTCTGTCTGGCTTTGAGCAAAACCTGACAAAGGCTAAAATATTCCTGTCTGATGGCTCTAAGGCCGATGTCATGAGGACCAGGATTAATCATGCAGCTAATTAGCTGATTAAAGAGGCACAACTTCTTTGGATACTCAGTGTGCCTTATATTTTTTCCAGAATATCTGCTTTAAGGCCTTCTGATGCTACAAGATTTAGGAACCAGCCATGGAAATAATTTGAGCTGTATGAAACTTATTTAGTGTTCTGTAAGCACAGCTGGCAGCCAGTCTGTGCAGGTGGGCACCACTGCCGTGGCATTTAGGGCAGGAAAAATGCAGTTTTTAGGGCAGGAAAAATGCAGTTGTTGCAAAGGGAGCCCTTCCAAATATGTTTTGTCCAGTTTATATTCGAGCAGGGTAACAGAGAAGGTGAAAATGCTTTTAATTTTAGGTCAGATGTAATAACTGCTGCTTCCACCCACCTTTGGAATCAGGGCACTGCAAACATTAAAGAAGTTGTTGCGTCAAGAAAAATGATTGGATAACAATGTTAATAAAAGAATATGAATTCTTTTCATGAAAGCTTGGTCAAAGGATTAAAAGCTTATTTTATGTGACCAGTATTGCTGCTGGAATGAAAACCAAATTGACCAACTTACAGAACACGGGATTGTGGCACGAAATATCAAAATGGGACAGAACAGGAAACGTTCGTTAAAGTCCTCTTCAAAATATTGGCTGTTATTAAGAATCTTAATCACGGACATAAGGCCTGTCACTCCAAATTAAAAAAAAAAAAAAAGGTGCTTTTAGTCAAATATTCTCTTTATAAGAAAGGTAGGTGCTTAAAAAAAGTAGCGGCTAAAATATCATAGATCTTTTTTTAAATTTCAGAGCTATTCAAAACATATTTTTCTTCTATCAAGGTATGATCACATTATAGCTTCATTGATTCAGATAATTAGTTATATTTTTATTAAATTATTTTTTTATTTAATTATTTTAATTAATTTCATTTTTATTATTCTCACTAGGAGACGGGTAGATGCTATTTCACCTATATATTTCTATTCCATATTTAAATAATTAATTATTTCTGCCCTAGTCAGATAACGTAGCATTGAGATAATTTGAATTGAATTAGGAAAAATACATTAAGTTAACTTGTCGAAGTTCATTCTAATAAAAAAAAAGGGGGGGGAAATTCATCCCAACAATAAAAGTGGTTGTATTTCATGGGGTTATTTTAGCAATATAATATGTAACTTCCAGTTAACAGACAATGTATTCCAGCAGTTTATTTTCATTATTATTGTTATACTACCCAGTTATAGACTCAAAGGGGCAGACANTTCGTTAAAGTCCTCTTCAAAATATTGGCTGTTATTAAGAATCTTAATCACGGACATAAGGCCTGTCACTCCAAATTAAAAAAAAAAAAAAAGGTGCTTTTAGTCAAATATTCTCTTTATAAGAAAGGTAGGTGCTTAAAAAAAGTAGCGGCTAAAATATCATAGATCTTTTTTTAAATTTCAGAGCTATTCAAAACATATTTTTCTTCTATCAAGGTATGATCACATTATAGCTTCATTGATTCAGATAATTAGTTATATTTTTATTAAATTATTTTTTTATTTAATTATTTTAATTAATTTCATTTTTATTATTCTCACTAGGAGACGGGTAGATGCTATTTCACCTATATATTTCTATTCCATATTTAAATAATTAATTATTTCTGCCCTAGTCAGATAACGTAGCATTGAGATAATTTGAATTGAATTAGGAAAAATACATTAAGTTAACTTGTCGAAGTTCATTCTAATAAAAAAAAAAAAGTCGGGGAAATTCATCCCAACAATAAAAGTGGTTGTATTTCATGGGGTTATTTTAGCAATATAATATGTAACTTCCAGTTAACAGACAATGTATTCCAGCAGTTTATTTTCATTATTATTGTTATACTACCCAGTTATAGACTCAAAGGGGCAGACACAGCATCTCTTGTTCTCAGCCTCTGTCATTTTTAATTTATGCTGATTGATTTGTTTAATGTCAATAAAAAGTATGGCACCTCTGAGTTGGTTATAATTAAGATGCAATGCATTCTTAATGTATCCCCTTAACTACAACTGGTTCCAAAATCAATATGACCTCTTAAATAAAGAATCCAGGCTATTTGTTATTCACTGTAGAAATTCATAGTACTGCAAAGTGTCTGTGATCAGCTAAGATAGACTTCTAAAAATATTAGGTTCGCAGCTATAACTTCAGCTGAAATCTTTGTCTTGTAGATGATTGTCCTGAAAATCTGTTCTTTTGCCATGACAAAAGTTTATTTTTACTTTCCACCAATGACCCAAAGAGAGCAATAACAGCAATGGGATATCATTGCAGGAGAGCAGCTGTTGAACAGGAAATAATTTCTTTTTTTCAGTAAAATGGTCTTACCTGTGATTATCATTGCTGACTGTCTTTCAAACAGATCTGCTTTTGTTAGAGGCAGCTCCTCTGAGCCTGCACAGACAAAAATGGACCTGACTGTAAGTAATTTTCTGCATTTCAGCTTTAGTCACTTGCAGGCCTATCCATGGAATGTTAACAGGAAGTCTTTACACCACTTTTATCTTTACTGAGTGAATTGATGATCGTTTTATGGTTTTTATTAAAGATAATAATTAACATGTCAAATAATAAGTTAACAAGTCTTTGTTTTCCCTAAAATATGAGGATCAAAAAGCGAGATTTACTAAGGAAAAACAACCCTAAATCATTGAAAATTATCCATTTAAAATTCAAAGGGTGACTTTTTAACCTATTTTCTTTGGAAATAAAGCATTTTATTTCTGTTTATATATAAAATTATTAGGGAGTATTATTAAATATGAAGTATTTAATTCTTTAACTGAGGGGATAATTTTTGCTTGGAGAAGAATGTTTGCTTAAAATTGAATCTGAATACTTGGTTCACTTACTCTGAGGTGAAATGGTCAAACCTCAGTGGAAAATGCAGCTTGTGCACCAAAAGAACAGTAACCCATTACAACTCAGGACATGACAGGTGGATTTAAAGTGTTTTTAACACAGAAAAGGGAGAAAATACTTCAATCTTTCTGTTGCCATGGTCTTGAGTTCCCTCCAACAATTCATGCTACTTGCTTACACAACACTACAGAATAGTTACTGTTACCATCATTAAAAAAGCTTATTTCTTTTTCTTTCTTGATAAATTAAAATGTGGTCAATCAGATTTGTTAAAAATTGCTCAAAACATATTCTGGGAATCTTATCAAGGTATAAAACTGTGGACTGGAAAAGACAAAGATGAGCTCGTTCCTGTTCAAATGTGTGTGCATCAGCAGCGAAGCTCAAAAAATTTGTATTCCCCAATCACTCAGCAAGAATTGTGCCATTGTAGAAAAATTGTTGAACCATGATCATGAGAGTAAATATTGGAAACTGATGATTTTGCTTCCCCACTATATTGGGACTCTTGCACCCTCTCCTATGACCTCACCCCTTTCTCAAAATGTAGATAATGAAATGTGAGCTTTTAATAAGAGTTCTATCCTTTACATACAGATTTCATCAAAAATTTCAACTGACCATTTCACCTGTTTGGTTTATTTTCTATCTTTATATGCATAGATGAATTGGGGTTTGCTGTTTAGCTGGATTTTAACATATACATAATAAAAGGTATTGATTACAATGAGAGAGAAAATTGCTTTGCAAATAAAGGATTCCTGATCCTCTTCTCCCAAGAGATAAACTCCCATCTGTTACTACATGAAGAAAAGGAGGCAATTACAGAGTTAATGCTCTGAAAAACTTGTTAGTTTGTTGTATCATTAAAGGTGCTTGTAAAAAAGCATAAAAAAGTATTGTCTGCAAACGATAATGAGGTTCTGATGATAAGCAATGATAAATGATAAGCACTTGGTGTAATTTACATTTTAAGTATATAGGGTAGAAAACATCCCTTAGAGTTACACATATAACAGATCTTTCCACACGTGGTGAATACGTTTCCACCACAACCATGCAATTAAAACATCTCTTGAGGTTGTTCAGGTAAAGTTTTCCAAGGCATTTCCTGTAGAGACAAAAATTGCTGTAAGCTGTTGATCTTATATTTGCTGAATCAGGATTGCACACAATTTCAGTGCAGTTTCCCTATTTTCTTGGGCTTTTTTCACAGATTTCGGTTACCCTCGAGCCATGGTGCTGTTTGGCTGTGCTGCCTCAGAAAAGCAGTGGAGCTCCTCGCTGGTGTATTTGATGTTCATTCTCTCCTGCTGCTCAGAGCCACTCCACGACACAACCTCTCCACAAGGTGTGGTTTTCCCACCTGAGCAGGAGAAACTCTTCCTCCAGGAGCTGAAGAGAATTAAAATGCCATATGTCAAGTTGGGTCGTTCCTGGAAGCTTTGTCTGTCTTGCCTCTCAGACCTGTTGAGTTTGAGTCAAAATTAAAAGTAAAGACCAGCTTATAGCAATTACAGTATGTCAGGAACACTATTCCAGGTAAATAATTGTCTAAATTCTTTCTGGCTGTAGGATGATATTCCATAATCAACTCTTTATCCATCCCCTTCAGAGAAGTAATACTGTAACAGCCATGACTTGCTCACCTAGTCAGTGGGACCAAAGAAATTTGAGTTTGCTCAGCCTGTTGGTAAAAATGCACTCAAATGCTGTTTGCAATCCACATTTCTCCACAAGGACCTGGGGAATGCAAAAGCAAAGACAGCCAAGAGCATAAGCGATTTTTCTGCATCCAGTAGAGCTGTTGACAGGCTTGAAAATGAAATGAGCAATTGAACGTTCGCCTCAGAAGGAATCGTTCCGGTGTGCAGCTGCAGGGCTGTGCCACAATATGGAATTTGTGTGGTGCCACAATATGGAATTTGTGGGGTCACTTGTGTGGCCACGTCCCTGCAGTCCTGGCCCAGGGGACTGTCATCCTTTCTCAAGGTGCTGCTGGTGGTGCTGAGAGACAGAAAACCTCTTCAGAGAAGAATTGTGCATCATATGGTAAACAGTAGGTATTAATTTTTATTTTTAGTTCCTTTTTAGCCAGTTATGTAAATGATGAAGAGCTTAACTCTCCTGAATGATCAGCTTTGATTATGTGGAACAGTTGCGTTTTGCCCTCGTTTCAAATTAAGTTCCTAATGTGTTTATGACACTGATAATGGGTTACCTCACTAAATGCATCATTACGAGTCTGTGTAACATTCTCCTGTTTGGAGTTACACAAAGAAAAGTCCTGACAGAAAGGTTATAAACAGGCTCAATTACTGGCAGCCTTTTTTTACAAATGAACAAGTTACGGCTTTGGGAGAGCAGAATTTGTGCCAGAAAAACAGATTTTGATAACTGAGCCTGTCAGGAACACACTGAAGGTCAGCATATCTGTGGATGAGACCCACTGTAGAGCAAACAATTTACTGGATGATTCAGCAACATTTCTGGAGGAGTGCATCATTCATCATTGTTATAACAACTGAGAGGCAAAAATGTGATTAATTTCTTTCTTCTGTTCTGAAGTTTGGGAAGCATACATCAATTTCTTTCTTCATCAGATAACTCATTTCTGAAATAGACCCGAAGCCAAAAAATCCAAAGCATTTCATAGGAGTATAATTCTAAAGCTGTCTGCCAATTTAGGGTGGGTTCTTTATTTATTCTTTCATATACAGTGTGAATGCTCTGTATTTCAAAGACTCCTGTGGCCATTGATTATTTCATGTAAACCATGAAAATCCAGTGGCCATCTGGGCCAAGTGTAAGGTCTGCAAAGCACGCAGGGTAAATCTGTGCCATCCTACCATCAACAGTTTTTGACAGTGACATAAAATAAATGTGGGTTTGGCAGTTGTAAGGAAGCCAGGCTGTGCTAGGGCTGAGAGGAGCCCACTGTCAATAAATGACATTATAGATAAAATAATAATAATAATAGCAACAATAATAATAGCAGCAATAATTATAATAGTAATAATTATCATCATCATCATCATTATAATCATAATCATCATAATAATAATCATAATAATCGTAATAATCATAACAATGCTTGTCTTTTGCAAGTTGACATTCCTATGTCTTCTGATTCTCCAGTGGTCAAATGGCAATATTTTGCTTTTCAAAAGGAATGTCCCCTTTATTATCAGTATTTTCCCTGACATTTTTGTGTCCCCTTCTTACACCCATCAGGCCAGGTGGTTTGCCAGATGCAGCTCAATTCCTGTCACAAAATGATGGGCTGGTTCCAGACAATATCCACAAAGTTGTAACACTATTCCTTGTTACTTGTTAATTCCTTGCTTCCCTAAGATAAATTTCTAGAAGAACACTGAAGTTTTTGTTTCTTCCTTTCCTTACATGCACTGTGTAACTCTGTGGTCTTCAGATTTTGAGCACGGGAAGGTTTTAGTTCACCTCTAAGAATTTCTTGCAATTTTTATTAGTGCTCCACAAGGTAGTTTTTATTATTTTTTACATAACAGAAAGCAAGTTTTAACATCATTTTTCCAATTTATCATGAAAAGATAATTCTAAAATCTAGGAACTTGATCAAAAAGTAATTTTGTAATTGGGCTGCAGGGGAGATTAAAATTGAGATTTGCATTAGAGCTGACAATTTGGCAATCAGATTTGGTATAACAGAAAACATGACCTGAATCCATCACAGAGAATTAGGAAACTATAAATTATTCACTTATGTCCTTCATGTTTCTAAAAAAAATTCTCTTATTTACAGGCATGTCCTTATGATTTGATATATTCAGAGAAGTAGAAATTACACGTACCTACCACATGCACTATTTCTTTAGTGAAAGTCTTCCAAAAGAGAAATAAAAAACCTAAATAGTTTCAGAATGAAGTATGAACAAATGTAATCTTGGGTTTGAAATGTTGCTTTTGGTTATTTGTTAAATTTAGATCCTTACCTGTAGGACCTGCATGTTCAGAAGTACTTTTGATTAGGCATACTTTCAATTCTTGTTTATTTAAACATGGTCCACTGATTTTCTCTATTTTCTGAAACTAGTAAAAATCTATGTGTTAATTCAACATATTTTCTATCATGAGAGACTGAAAAATTATCTTGAAGCTCACCATGGCTATTTAATTTCAAAACAACCTAGGGTCTGAGCCATCCTCTTATCTTTCTGCACTGAGCAGTCACCCCCCAAAAAAGGAGCAGAAGCTAAAATGCACAGAGTGAGGAAAGTGCAAAATTCCAACTCACTTCTCTTTGACTCTTTGTTTCTTAAATCAAAACTAAAAAACATTCAGAAGGAAATTATGTCTAAATAAAAAACTTTTCATTTTCTACAGCAGGCATGTCAGAGGGGTGTTCAGTGTTCCACGTGTAGCCAAACATCTTCCAGCAAAGCAGCCAGGGAATGTATAAACTCTTTTAAGTACCACTAGATGGTAGGACAGCTGTTCAAGAACTTAAAATCTATTAAAAATTCAAATCTTTCCCATGTGGGTGATAAAGCAGCTGACAATTACATAAATACATCAGTATAGGCCATAAGCAATGACTCTTTGCCTCATTATTTACCTTTCATGTTGCACAAAATCTGTTACAGTTCCTGTAATTCAGTTTAATTTCATCAAGTATAAAACTTGGTATTACCATATCTATCCTATTAAATATTTTACCCTGAAGGTTTACAAATCTCCCTGACTCTTGGCTGGCGTCTGCTACTTCATGCATTGTCAGGTTTTAAGACAGAAAAAAAATCCTACTACTTGTTTCAGCCTTTTTGTAATTAATATGGGCATGTGGTGAATGGTAAAAATCCCACATTCACTGGGATTTTTTTTTTCCAGTTTAAATGAGTTGATTAACAGTGAACTGTTCTTCAATCCTGTATAAATTCATCTTGGAAAAACAGGTTTCAGTATTTTATGACTGTGCTTTTTAAATATCTGACCACAGCACAAGCTTCTGATTTTCTATTTATTTATTACTTTCAAACATTAAAGAGATTGTAAGAAAGAACATGTAATAAAAATATAAGCGTTCTCACAGAAAAACAAATAAGCAAACCAAACCCACAAACACCAACCCAAGGCAGAAATGTGTACAATTCAGATTGATTTGCCTGTGTGTGCTGTACTAGTGGGTGGAAATGAAAAGTGCCTTTATTCTCACTGGTAGGGATGACTGTAAATGTCAAAGTAAACCATTTTTTATTCTGAAATGGAGGGGTTTTTTCCAATTAACTAAAGGGTGTCATCAGCTGCAGCACACCAGGCATGCAAACCTTATACCAGGAAATGTCCAGAGTGGGAGGGGATTGAGCAGTCAAAATATCCTGAAAAATACATTTTGAAGAAACACTGGTGGAGAACTGGGAACTCCATCTCAGGGGCAGGCAGGGCATCCCGAGCACGGGAATGTTTGGGTCTCCTGACTTAGTCACACCTGCTTTTTGTTTGCTCCTTTTCAGGCTCTGAGTGTTCATGTCCTGGCTGAAAAACCACCCTGCCCTGGCGGGGGTGTGGTGGGAAGAGCAGAGCTCCTGGGCAGGAGAGCGTGAAAAGTTCAGGTTAACGGGGAAAATGAATCTGGTACTTCTACATATTTTCAGCTTTTCACTGCTCTGAGTCAAATATACAGTACAAATATAAAGATCAGTGTCACAGCTCTTTCCAGGATTAAGGTATTTATTAGATATTATTCCTTGTTTAATAATTTTATTTCTCTTAAAGGATGTTTTTTATTGATTTGGTACATAATATCTGTTCGCATTGCACAAGAATTGGTGTATTTGGAACTGACTACAGCCTATAGAATGACTTTTAATACATTTATGTTGTTAGTTTGTTAGAAAAATCATTCTTAATTTGCTTTTGAGAATCTTATAAATATTTAGAATGACAGAAAGAAGATGACAAATCACTTTAAAATATAAATAACAAACAACAATATAAACCCAAGATATTTAAGGAAACAGAAGTGGTTATTACCCAAAAATACATTTGCTTTACTATTTTTATTTGGTTGGTTTTAGTTACAGCATTTAAAGAGAAGCAAGAAGGAAAGACTGCATGCCCCAGTAGTATTAATGCTAAAAATCAAGCTTGTACATTATCCAAATAATTTTTAAAAATGCATTGCTTTCATGTGAATGTTGTCATAAATCCTCCTTTTTCTCTCCCTCTGCTTGGACTCCAAAGATTATTAAAAGTAAATCTGAGGCGAAAAGACATAAATGTGATGTATTTATGTATTTAGGTGCTTCGGGAAGGCCTTTGGGAAGGGAAATCTGTCCCCCAGGTTTCTGCCACACTCTTGCAGTGCTGAGTCTGCCCCGGGACATTTCTGGGAGCATTTCAGTGCAGAACCGGAATTTCAGTTCTTATTTTTGGGCTGTCCCCTCCCAGTACCATCCATTCCTCTTTCTGTGGAGGATATTTAGGTCATCTAATTTTCATTCACGTTCTATTTCTAAACTGAAGCCTGGAAAGCTAATGGTGCATACCTCTAAATGGCGTGTTAATGGTGAAATGAATTCACCTGGCAATTAAGGCACTGACATTTCTGAGTGCAACTGGGTTTTTAGAAGGGCTCTGAAACCTGAAGGAGAAAAAACTCACCAGTCTTTCTCTCTAGTTCACTTTCTAGCACAAATATGTATTTTACAGCTCTTATGTGGAACCAGTTTATGGCATCACTGAAAGGGTTTCCTACCAAAATCCAGCTGCTAAAGCTGAAAGCAGAAATCCCCTGGTATTATAATGCTTATATTATATAATATATTATATAATCTATATAATATAATTATAATATTATATATTATAATATTAATATTTTAATGATTAATGTTATAATTAATATTATATACTATAATTATGTGTATTATATAATATTATATAATATGTAATTATATAGTATATTATATAACATGTTATATAATATATTATAATATATTATAATATATGTTCTGTTGAGCATTAATCGTGGCGTGTGAAATAACTGGCTAATTTCTTTCTCTCACAACTTTTATTTGTTGTCCATCCTCCCTGTTCTTTTCCATGTTGGATAGACATCACTCAGATCTGTTGGTGGATTTGTGTTCTATTACAGACTGCAAGAAAATACAGCGAATTCCCCTAAGACTCCTTCCTGAGCTTTTCACTAGAAACGTTTATAGAAATATCATTCTCAGGATATTTTCATGCAATTGGCAAAGGAGGAAGAATTCTGAGTCAGATATTTTGATAAGATTTTAACTTGAATTCTTTAAGTTACCTTAATATATTCCTCACGTTGCTAAGCACAATATTACAGAAAATACTTATATTTCCCTGCTCCTGCTTCTCATCCGTGGTACCAAAACTTCAGTACATTTGTAAGTCCCTTTCTCACTTTCCTGAGCACACACCCTGCTTTTATGGATCTATTTATCAGTTTATTGTTAGCTCAGCTCCCCTTTACAAAGGAACTGTCAGTTCTATCACACAAACTGTTCCTTCAAATCAGCTTTATTTTTCAATCTGTGAGTTTTTTAGAAAGCCAAGTTGGAACCTTTCAGTTTTTTTGTCTTTCCCCCCTTCTCCTGACAGAAGTGAAACCACGAAGGCCCTTTTGCCCGTGGTACATTTTGTTTTTCCAGGTGGCTGTGCAGGCCAGGCTGTGTCCTGTGACAAATTCCCGTGTCACCCATTCCAATGGCAGCAGTCCCAGGCTGGTGGTGTTTGCAGTTTGACAAGGTGTGCATAAAAGTGTCCCTTCCATCACCACCGAGTCCATGAATATTATTCTTTTCCAGTACAGAATATATACTTGAATGCTATTTCCACAAGGCTTTTGAAATACAGCGGTATTTGAGGAATTTGACAACAGAAAATTTGCTTTTTATTGTGGGCAAAATGATATTTTTCTCTTCAGCATCCATAAAACACGGGACACCGAGGCACAGAGGTGTTGGTTACCTGTTCTTGAAGTCAAACACTGTCGGTCTGGGAGGTTGTTCTGCTTGTTCTGCACCCTCTGGTGCCCCGAGTAACTTCAGAAGAATTATATCCTTGAGATCAAGGGTTAACAACTTTAATTCTAAAAGTATAGACCTCTTCACTGGAGAGGTTTTGCTTTTGGCTTTTACCTTGGAGAAAAAACTTAAATTCCTTTAAATAATGTAATAATAATTATCTTTTATTCACAATATCATTGTTTTATTTTTGCAAGTATATTTTAGGATATTCGGTGACTTAAGCCAGAAAAGGATATTTTAAAGATAGAATAGGGAACCACAATGAATTGAAGGACATTGACTCTCACATATCTTTGATAATATTACCTTTTATCTTTTCTGCATTCATCTTTTATTCTCTGGTTCAACATGACTGGTAATGACGCAATTACCAGTGTAAGATGCAATACTTGAAAATATAGGGTTACAAAAATGGGACCATTTAATGATTAGGTTAAAACTGATATAAAAAAATCAGTGTTTTAATATCCTGTAAGAGCAATTAAAATCTGTATTAACATTAGCCCTGGTAGAAAGAGTTTCAGAATTATTTCTCGTCCACATTAATGAGCCTTTATTACAGAAACCCTGAGGTATTTTATATCTCACATGGAAGAATATAATTAGACACAAATTGATAGGCCTGTGCCTGGTACAAAATTAGAATTTATAGCAGATGATTCTGAACCTGTTGTCTGCCTGGTTTTACCCCTAGCAAACGCATCTGCAAACACTGTAACTAATCCCCGGAATAACCTGTAACCAATCTGCAGGACATTCCCATTTCCTGCCACACAAACCATTACCGAGGCAGCCAGGTGCAATCCTCCTGCACTTTTACTAAACACTATTGAACACCTAATGACCTTGACAGAATTATCTGCATTAGGGCTGTGAGTGCTCATCTCCTTCATCCTGGTGATGACACTGTGGAGCAAAGCAAGACTTTCAGTAATGAAGACCCATAAAAACTATTTTAGTGTGTTTTCCTAGCTCCCCTATTGCCCTACATATTCTTTTTAATTGTGTTTAACATCAGGTAAGTAATTTTGTGCTTATTATGGTGCAGTATTCAATTCAGCTTCCTTCCTGAGAATAAAAATAGTATGAGGCAATAATGCATTGTCTTACATACATCTGACTTATAGATAGAAGCAGAATTATGAATCTACTAAAATAAAGTTCTTGAAGTGTCTGGAAAATACAAATTGCCTTTAGCTAAAAGGTCTAAAAGTACTCACAAGAGTTTATTTTGGGAGCTGCATGGTATAACTAACAGGAAACACTGAATGATGGCAGATACAAATCTCAGCCTCTTCCTGAAACAATAGTTCATGGGGCAAATTATTCATGCCTGCCTTGAAAATATAACCCAAGACTGATAGTGTTTCATACCTCGTTAGCTTCTGTGATACCCTGAGAACAGGAGAATGAGTGTGGAGAAAATGCTACGTACAAAAAACCTCCACTGCTTTTTTCATTCTCTTTCTAAACTGTCAAGTCATGATCTAGATGTTAAGATTATGTTTAATATATTCATGTTTTCCCTACTCTAGAAAACAATCGGAGTGCTTGCATCTGAATGTTGAATTATTAGATATGTCAGGTACAGGATCAGGAATTCAGCAGAAATTGCCTCCTGAAAACTCTGCCTTTGGAAAAAAAAAACATTTTCTGATAAAATTCCGTTCAGCTGAAATCTCCCTAGCTGAGGTTTGAGGTGCTGTTCTTGCTTACTGTCTCCTTGACAGCACTATTAGCAAAAAAGGAATGAATTTGACATCGCAGCAAAGGCTCCAAAAGGACCCAGCTGCAGCTGCAGGCAGGGTGGGGATGCTGCTCTGCAGGTTTGGGGAATGTCACGAGAGCCATAACGCTGTGTGTCAGCTCCAAAAACCTGCACGGAGCGTGTAAAACCCCATTTGTGTGTAAACCCCATTCGTGTGTAAAACCCCGTTTGGGTGTAAAACCCCGTTTGTGTGTAAAACCCGATTTGAGTGTAAAACCCCGTTTGTGTGGAAAACCCCGTTTGTGTGGAAAACCCCAATTGTGTAAAAAACCCCGTTTGTGTGTAAAACCCCATTTGCGTGTAAAACCTGATTTGTGTGTAAAACCCCATTTGTGTGTAAAACCCCATTCGTGTGTAAACCCCCATTTGTGTGTAAACCCCGTTTGGGTGTAAAACCCGATTTGTGTGTAAACCCCGTTTCCGTGTAAAACCCCGTTTGTGTGTAAAACCCCGTTTGGTGGGGCACCTGTTCGTTCTGCCGTGCATTATCTGTAGGTTGGGAGGGAGGGAGGGGGAGGATGGCACATTCCAGCTGTTGGACAGGTGGCAAATTAAGGTGACATTCTGTGTGTGCTGCTGCCTCCACCCAGGCTGCAGTGGCCTCGCTGACTTTAAATGTACTCCTCACCACACCTCCTGATAAAAATGTTCATGCTTTTTGCCTAAAACACCTGTTTTTCCTTACCTTACAGCGCCACTTACCTGTCTCCTTTCAGGAACATTTAAAAAGGGATAATTCAGTGTCATATTTTAGCGTGCTGTAAGTGGGAAGGCCTCAGAACAGCAGTGGTTATTTGGAAATGAGAGTTCCTGAAACCTCCTCTGGTTTTCTGCCTTCCTCTCGAGACAAGAGCACACAATAGGCTGAGATTTGAGGTGCTGCTAGGAGGAAAGTAGCATTTTAATGGCATTGAGTGATACTCTTTTACCAGGTCAGTGGTGAATTCCCATTAAGTTTTAAAGAAAAAAAAAAAAGTGGATTTATAGACTAATATTACATACGTATTTCAAATGAACAGTGAAAATCCTATAACCATCTCTCAGACTTATTTCTCTTCTGTTCGACCTGGTTAGAGCAGAATTCATATTTGACAGTAATCATAGGAGATAAGGTTGTCCAACAACTGGCATTATATTTCTGTTCATACATAGATAACTAAATACACATTTTTCTGTTAATTTTGATCGTAATTTATTTTTATATCAAAAATGTGGAAAACTTTGGGTATATGAAACAGGAACTTTTCTAACCAAGCTTAATAAAAGTTTAAACATAGATTTTTACATCTTTTTCAACTTTTTCCCTATGGGGGAGCAGCAGGATAAAATCAGTCATTTGCCACTGAGCCGGAAATCTCAAACAAAAAAAGTTCTCTTTGCTCCAGACAATGAGGGGGATTTAGAATCCTGATGCAAATTTTGGGACCTAATCCCAGCTCTAGTTCTGGAATATTTCAGATAGGGAATGATATTAAAACCATACGTTCAAGCAATCGCTTGTTCTTGATCACATTCTCCTTAAAAGCCAGGAATTGACAGTTTAGTGCCAAGGCAGCTCGCAGGGAGCCCATTGTGAGTTTTCTTACTGTTATTGCTGTCTCCCTGGTATTCTCGGAGACAAAAAGTAAAACATTCACAATAATCTTCACAAGGTTTTCCATCCTGATTAGAGCTCTATAAACAATTATGAAGTTCGATGGAACATTCTGGTATAAGCAGCTTTGGGCTGACCACTGATAATCACAGTGTAATTCCGGTGCTGTAAGAAGGGAGGAGAAGAATTAACAGTGCTAACAATTAATCTCTTTAGCACAGCTGATGAAACAAAGTAAAATATTTATGAGAGATAAAGTAGATTTCCTGTTTCGGTGTTTACCTTCATGTTTGCTCAAATAAACTCCTACTCCCTTCAGACATGGTGACATTTCTGACTAAACTGAAGCTATTGATCATGGAATTAAAGTTTATGTCATGTCCAAATATTTTAAGATAGAATGGAAAGTCAATATTAAGAACAACTGAAGTCCCATAAGTAGCTTACAAATATGGTTGTTTTTAATAAATCATCTAACACTAACAGCTAGATTTAGCTAATATTTTTTTAATTTATCTGAAGATCTCTTTTGCTTAACTTCTTTAATGGCTATGAACTTCATTTATGCAAACAGGAAGACAGAAGATCCAAAATCATAAAAATAAACCTGTCTTGTACTTCCAGGACTCAATACCCCTTGATGACATCTGATGTGTCCCTACCATGGAAAGAAATGAATACTGCACAAAAACTAAAAGGTTTCTTATTCATAGAATGGAATTTCTTTTTCCTGGTTTGGGTTCCACATAATTTAATTTGAACTGTTCTAGCAATTAAAGGTATAATAGGCATAGGAAAAATTAACCTTTTTTTTTTCTTTGAGCTACTGAATTGTCATATTCTATTTAATATTTGAATACTTACAAGCCCTAAATCATGAGACTTAAACTGCCCCCTCCTCAACTTTTCAACTTTTAGAGTTTTTAGATAAAGTTTCCATTGATAATGCCAACAGCTTTGATGCTGCAGTGCAAATATTCTGTATGGTGTGTGTTGGCTTCGTTCCACATGAAATTTCAAGACACTCAAATGATCTAAAATCAACATGACACATATTGGATTCATTGGAAGGAAGTCAAGTGACAAGCCTGAAAATGAGAAGAAATCTCTGAGCAGGTGTGCTCCCCAGGTCTTAGGGGGGATGCCTCTTCTCCTACATGTCTGTGATACAAAAATGAAAATATCCCTTTCTAAATTTCTTGGTCCCCAGCTTGGGAAATGGTAAATAACGAAAAGGCTGGATGATGAATGTGTGGGACCTCAGTGAGCTGGACTGGAGTAGAATGTGAATGCTTTTATCCCAGAGACACCCACAGCAAGCAGCTCTGCCAAGCCTGCATTTGATTTGTCTTGTGCTCATCAAACCTCACATTCCTTCCCCAAGGCTGTTTTATGTTCCTTTGTTCAGTTTCAGTTTTTCGCCATCTCTTCCACCCCAGGTCTTTCCTCACAGCTCTCTCACACTGAGGGGTGACCTTTCAGCATCTCCTTCCAGCAGGAATCTCCATTTCTTCCCAGCTTGAGTCACAGAGCTACAGGAAAACATCATCACACAGAGAACAGACTCAGAAAACTTTAATTCACCGCCAAAACCAATGGCCAAAACTAACAAATAACCCCGTGATGGTGGGGTGGGGTGAGGGTGCTCCTGCCAGACTGGCACAAACAAAATATCAGCTTTCAGGCAAAGCATTTTAGCTATGCAGTGTCACCAGGCTGGGTTTGACAGCTGGATTAGAGCAAAGACCCCACCAGACTGGAAATTTCTTTTCCTTCCAGCAGTGCTGGGTTCCAAAAGGATTTAAATGATTCAGTGATCTGGTACCCAGCAAACAGACCTGAGGCTTGAAAAACTGCCTTTGTAACAAAATTGATGTATTTGTCAATCCTGGCTCTCAGGGTAGGCCCAGAGCCAATGCACTTTGTACTGGATAAATATGAATAATTTCAGGTAAGGTATTGGTATGAGGGATGATATCAGCTGCTGATAGAAGCAGAATAATTGTATACGGAATTATCTAAGTGAGAGAATGTTTTGGTGGAAATTTTAGAGAAAAAAGAGCAGGTATTTGGGTAGGGAACAGTTCTTGTAGACCCAGACAGGACCGAGGCCTTCCAGAGTGTTTCACAGGCACACTGCTGACTCTAGAGAAAACACAGGAGACTGGCAAGGAAAACCATCAGCGATTTCCTCTGGTTTATCGTGTCCCTTTCCACGATGTGCTGTTGCATTTCAAGTCCTTTCATAAGAAAATCGAAAGGCAGAGTTGTTGCAAAGGAGTTGGAAAGTTCACTGGTCCCTGTCTGTGGTGATCAGAAGGAATGGGGCAGCCAAAGGTTCTCAGAGCTCTGGTTTGAATTTTGGAATGGAGAGAAACGAGATTACACTTTTGGAGGCAGAAGTAAATGTCTTGACTCTCTCCAATCCGTGCTAATTGCTGTTAGGTGCCTATAATCCAGCGTCAGTGTTTGCACAAAGGTTTTTGTCAAAATAGGACACACAGCCCCCAGAGAGAAGCATCTTTGTACAGATGATGTTTTGCAGAGGAGTTCTGTATGCAAATCCATACAAGAATTTTAACCCAAAGAGGAACATTAGTACTGTAATTATATGGAGTCAGTTAAAAAACACCTAATTTCGTGATAGTTCCAGAACAGCAGAAACAAGCATTGCCCCTAAAGCAACAAGGGAATTAATTGGAGGAGTTCTCAGTAATTTGCTTATCACTCTATGAGTTCAGATACCTGGACCCAGTTCAAGTTAATTCAGTCATGGCTGTGGGAAAAATGCCTATTTATTACTCTCTCCCTATAGCTTTTGTGTGAAATGGGTTTTTTCTTTCTTTCCACCTTATTAAAAGCCTTTCATCTCCTAAAATCAATGAAGCTATCAGCTGGGAATTGTTTGGCTTAAGTCAGGGTTTCTTTATAAGTTTTGCACACAGTCTTTTGTGCGTTTCCTTCGTAAACTTCATTTCATTTGTTTTGCTCAGATAATATTTTACTCAGGAATAATTTCTTACCTGTTTGACAGATGGACAGGCAGATTTATCTGTGCACGTGCACAAGCAGCCCTCTGCACAAAACCAAACAGCTGACCTGTGCAAAAAAGTCTCACCTTGCTCTTTCTGCCCATCAAATATCTGTTTTTCCATCTTCCCAGGGATCTCACTGGGAAATGCTCAGGATGGAGGCAGTGGCTGGCCAGTAGATTTAGGTGGATTTAAGATCCACTTGTCTTCTTTCACTGCAAACACTAATTTATATCTCCTACTCCTTGTAGCCCCTGATTTCTATAAAGCTCCCAGGACCCTTTGTCTTTGAGATGTCTTCTCTTCCAGCTTCTAATGTGCTTGATATTGGTGAATAATTTCAGAATTATTTTGAGGATGGATCTGATAAAAGCACTTAACTTGTTTTCTCGGAGAGATAAGATAAAAATATGAAACAAATACACCAAGAAGCACTTCTTTTTTCCCCAGTCTATTGCATTCCATGCTGGATTGAGATACTGGTACTCCAAGAACAGCTGAATTACCATATTGAGTGTAAAGCCCAAGATAAACATGAGCAATTAAATACCTGAGACCAGAACCTTTGATGACGAAAGAAAAGAAGAAAGAGGTCTTTATAAGATTTTGGAGACAGGAAAGAAGTCCATGCAGAAGACAGTAATTAAGTTACTAATGAAAATCTAATTAAATATTTAGAGAAGAGTGGAGAATATCTTGTGTTTGGACAGTCTCAAAAGGGAAACAAAACACCAAGGGATGGCGAGTGAAATGAAAAGAAGGGAGTTAGGCCACCGAGTCAGTGGAGAGACATGAAAGGTAATGAAAGGAAGGTCGACAATGGCTTAAAAAGAAGAAAAATAAAAGTAGACAATCAATATAAAAAGCTGAAGAAAAGTGTTTAGAAAAGCCTGTATATTTTAGGCATTTTCCCACTTTTTTGTTTATTTTTTAAAATCTTTTTAGATGTGGATGTACTGTGCTCAAAATTCTTATGCATCAAGACATTTTGTTTTCCCAGAGCCTCAGGATGTCCTCTTTAATTCTGGTTAGTGGTTATTAACACTGACACCATTGTCATGCTAATTGAAAACTCAAATTTTAAGCCTGAGTACTTAAAGAACCTTTGGCACTTTTGTATGTAATTCTCAAAAAACATTGCTTGGGAAAACCAACAGTGTTGAAAATATTTTCATATTAAAAATGATTAGAGTGAAATAAGTTGCTGTCTCTACTGAATTGAGCTTTGTTGTTTCTGGTGAGCTTTGCTGTGACTTTGTAGAAAGCTGTTCTTTAAATATAAAGTACACAAGTAAATATTAAGGAGAAGCAGCAGCTTAAACATGAGGTAACTTAAACAAGGGCAGTGCTGACTTTGTACAGAGGGAAAAAATACTGATGTCTACCCCAGGATTTGGCAGAGATGTGCTGTTAGGTGTTAGTTAAATCACAGGGGGAAAAACACGTTTGTGTCTCATTGGCATCAAAGACAAAGCCATGGTGTCCTCACCTACCCTCTGCTGGGCCCTGCCTACAGTGGCTCTTTAGAACTCTGAATTATTGAAGGTGCTGAGGAGCAATTCTGTGTGAAGCCATAAAGCACAGCCAAAATGCCTTGGGGTACAGAAATAACATAACTGCGTGTCTGAAGCTCAGAGCTTGAATTCAGAAACCCAAGTCAACCTGAGCTGATGCCGCTCAGGCCGGGACTCTGGATCAGGAACTCTGAGGATGTTTGGAGACATCTGAGAGTCTCCTCTGCCCTGTCACAGTCGGTACCTGTGCCCCTGCTTTTATTATTGCACAATCCTGTCCACAGCAAGGAAAAGGAGAGGCTGCAGAGCCGTGCTGCAAACCAGGCCCGGGAGTGCAGCACAGGGGGTTCTGCCCCTGAGGCTGGGACAAAGAGTGTGACAGCAACTCTTTCCAGGATTCCTGAGTGCAGCCCCCCGAATTCACTGACACCTCTCCCCTGCAGCCTCACAGCCTGCTGCACTGTCAAACCAGCGTGTATCTAACACTAATGAAAATACATCTTCCCCAATTTATTGCCTCTCATTGCTGCTGCTCTCCCATTGCCTTTAAAATGCCACGTATCCGACAGGCTGCAGCTCTCTCGTTCTTTTATGTGTGATAATGCAGAGTGCCTGTACCTTTTTATTTCTCATAAATGTTATATTTGCTTCTATTTTCATTCTGTTGTGATCTGGATTTTACAGTGAATATAAAAGCCAGCGTGGAGTTCCATGAACACTTCCAGGCAGCTTGTGGCTTTTTGTGTTTGCAGAATGTGTGGTTATTACAAATGGGGATGTTCTAGGACCTCGTTAATGAACAGTGAATGCAAACTGAGAAAACCTCTTTTTTTCACCTTACTAAACCCCTCAACATCTGAGATTTGCATTTAGAGATTTTGATGGAGTGGATATTTTAAGGGGAGCTTTTTCTATATATATCCCTTTTGTATTAAAATAAGAAAAGGGCCCAAAAGAAGAAATAATGTGTGAAGCAGAGAAAGGAGAATGGTTAATGAGAGAAAGGAGCAGACACAAGGCAGCAGTGAGCAGAATAAGTGGATTTCTGTCAGAGGTTTTATAAGCACTGAGTTTCTGTGAGCAACCAGTGATTCTTATTGCAGTGGAGCTGATATACTGTCAGTTGTCATTATTAATAAAAAGAGTTATAAATTACTTGGCTGAAATACAGGTCCTGTACTGCTAAAGTCAATGGGAGCACATGTCAATTCCTTAACATTCCGCAGCGAATAGCTCTGGATCCACAATGCAGAAAAGTTAATTTTTCTCCTGTTATTTTTGGAGAAAGACTGTGTGTACCCTATATGTCATTTAAACATTTTATGTCTTTAATTTGTCATACTCTGGTGTAGAGATAGGGTCAAAGAGGACATCTAACTTACTCTTTCTGCTGGTGTTCTTCCAGACACCGAGTAGCACAGCAGAATTTCACAGTTTGTATTAATTATTGGTCCAGTTAGGCTGCTATTATCACTGTGACATTCAAATAATATTTAAAATTATTACATCAATGTTATTTATAAGGTCAGGCATGTCACAGTTCTATTTTTATTAAAATTAAAGACACCACTGCTGTAGGGTAATAAGCTTTTAGATTGCTTATTGTCATTTAAGGGCACATATAATTGTGGCCTATGGTACTTAAACTGGAAATATTATCTTCATCTTAGGATTAGAAAAATGCTTTCTGATTACTATAAATATTTCCAAATCTGTAATACTTCACCATTAGCTGGAGATATTTGCTTATGTCTTGTTAGGTATCCATTGCACAGCTCTTCTGTCTGCTGGTTCCAAGAGCTGCACTTTTAGAACATCTTTTACTCAATTTTCCTCTGACATATAATTATGGTAAATAATTTTTAGAAGCTTACAGTCACAGACAGTGTTCGTGACAAAGATGGGAATCTTGGTTTCTCTTCCCTCCCTTTCAAGAGCTGCTAATTCTGCCACAGATTTATTTAGATACCAATTTTCCTCCTGAAGGAGCTTTGTGTAATTGCAGTTTCATCCAGTTATGGGAGGTGTCTGATGGAAGAGCTGATCATTGCACCACATAAAAATCAGTTTTGACGTTCTGGCAGTACTTTTGGACTGACCAAATTGTACATACAGATGATTGATAAACAAAAAAATACTAAAAATCTTACTAATTCTACTATTGTAAAACAGATGAATAATCTATTCCTTCAATTTTATCAACAAACTTGACTCAGGGTATGTTTGAAACAATGTTTAAAACCAAATTGCATCACTGTAAATACATGAAATTGCCACTCTTTACTAGAAGACAGTCCAGCTCAATTCTGTGGTTCCAGTTTGGGATTTCAAGGCTAAGAAATGCATTGTAAGTTATTTACGAAGGGTGTAAAAGAGCCTGAAAGCAAAATTCAGTGACATCTCAGAGCACAGCTGGGCTTTAAAGGCTCCTGTTTCCTCCAAGAATGGGATCATTGATAAATGTGGGGTTGGCTCTCCTTACTGCAGCTCGAGTATGAGGGCACGATGACACTTGGGTCACCCAGGGCACAGAGAAATTTTCCTTTATCTTTAATATCCAACTGTGAAGCAGTTGCTGGGATTGAGGCTGAGACAGGGCACTGAGGAAAGAGGCTCTGCAAACACCAGTGTTCCTGAAAATTGCAGCCCAGGATTCACTGATGCTGTTACATGGGCAGTGCAATAAATTGAACCTGTGTTTTTTGTAGATTTGCTTTTTTCTTTAACTTTTGCAACATATTTTCCAATTTCAATTCGTTTGGTGGGCTGACATTAGAGTAGTTTATTCTAAATCACTTGGTTTTGCTGCCATCACAGGTGTGTGCTGCTTTTCAATGTGGTGGCTGATTTACAGGCACTAAGCACCTCTTCAAATGAAAAAGAAAAAAAGAAAAGCCCCAAACCATTCCAAATTACGTTTCAACAATGGGTTGCTTTTCTACATCTTCTAATTTAATGTTTGAGCAAAGTTGCAATCAGAAAACGGAATTACTATCCTGAACTGAGGAAGATAAAATCAATACTTGTAACAGTTATTGCTAACCATGTAGTGCTTATAGATTTAAATATAGAAACAGTTTATTCTGTGGTATTTACCAGTGTCAGAGCCAAGAGACTTCCACAAGCAGGAAAACAGTGGGTGACTGACAATAAAACCACAGATACCTGATGTTTTGTAATATTGTGGATGTGGTTGAACAAGGAATTTAATTGTAAAATACAGAAATAAAAACGTAAGTACAAATAAAAATAAAAATCTCCTTCTAATTTTTCTGTGCTTGGTTCCCTAATGGAGCTTTAACCTATAAACGCACGGAATCCAGTCGCTGTAGCTCAAGGTATACAACTGTTGTTCAAACTTTTATATTGCTTTATGCAATAATAACAGGAAGAGCATTTCCTGAGTAGAGCAGAGGCTCAGTCTGGAACATCTGTAAATCCAAATGCATTTTGCTAAAAATGGGCTTGCTTGATTTTTAAAAGCATATGGTTGAAAAGCAGCTATTGCATCCTGCATTGCATAAAAATGCAAATACGACATGCTGAATACAGTAGGTAAAATCCTGGCAGAGCTTTCACTGACTTCATCAGTTTTGATGTTGAGAATTTTGTTAGTGACTCTAATCAGATGATTCACATTATTGCTCACTGTAGCAATAACACAGAGTGCAGGAGATAACTAAATCTGGCATAGATGCAAGCTATATTTACTGCTGGTATGTCTCTGCTTTTAGCACTTTGCTGTAATGGCTTGATCATTAGGTCATAATGATTTGAATTAAAAAAAACCCCTGTAAACAGCTTTGTGTGCAGCTTTCAGTACAATTTAAGTGACAGTGCCAAACTCGAGGGGTTTGTCACGGACAGAAGAAAACTTACTGTAAACAATTACGAGATTCGCAGATAAAAGGATGATTAAACTCTGCTTCTCTCTCTCCAGAGTTATTTTCCTGCAAATAGAACCGTCTCCTCTCAGCATGAAAAATCCTGGGAAAGGTGGAGTGGGCTCTCTGCTGGATCCATCAGCAGCCAGTCCTCCAGCACTGCCCACCTTGGCTCCTCCGGGAGCTCCCTGCTGCTCCTGCTCCACAGGAAGCAGCCAATTAGAAGTAGATAAAAAGGAAAATTTTCCACAGGCAAGTACCACAAGCCTGCCTAACCAGGAGGTAAGTCTTCAGAGAGGAAGAACATTCCTCCTCGAGTCTGAGAAGGCTGTCCTTTCATCACGCTGAAGTTTATAGCCTGGAAAGCTCTCGTCGGACTGGACATGTGCTGGCACAGTGTTTGACACCACTACATCACCACAGGAACATGGGTGTTGTCCTTAATCACAAAAGATTCACGTTTTCGACTACTGTCCGATCTATTCAGTGAAATATCTGCCCAGAGATCACTTCTTTTGTGGTTTCTAGGTATTATTTGAGGAGGGAAAATACAGATGTAGGAAAAAGAAATTAACATTTAGAACATGAGTGCTTTTGATAAGAGAAGTGAATAAATAACTAGTTCCTGGGGTTTTTCAGAAAAACAAATTAACTGAATGCAAATACATCACAAATTGTATCAAGGGTGTAAATACCAAGAGACTTAAAATAAAATTCCACATGAGAAACAAAAGAAGTAAGCTTCATTTAAACAAATATACTTTACCTACTAGAGATAGACATCTAATCAGCAAAACCCTGATCATGGCCCAAACCCTCCCGACACCTCCCGGGCAGAGTGTTCTTCGAGAAGAACAGATAATCACCTCTCTCTTTTATCTTGGCGCTGCAGTGGTGCCCCAGAGCCATCCTGGAAGTTCACAGAACACAGTTTACAGAACTTTCCGCTTGCACGATCAGTTTGAAACCCCGCTCGTGCTACCTTTGATATTTCTCTCTGTAGTGTTTGTACAGGGCCATGAAGCAGGAGATGCATCTTTTGTTTTCCAGTCGTTCTTTCATTATTATTCAGCCAAGCAGTGCACAGTGCAGTGAGGTTGAGATTGTACCCTTAATGACAATAAAAACACCAAAAAATCCGTCTCAAGCAGAGAAGGTTCTGGAAATTATTTCAATAAATAGGTATGATGTGTTTTCAAGTAAAGCCATTGATGCAAATAGAGACATTCAGATTGAAAATTTAGTCCTATTTATGTTGATTTTAGTGTTTTATTAAGAAGTTACATAAAATTAGGATATTCACTTTAAACAGACTGATTTTGTCATTATTGGTAAAAAAAGAAAAGGAGTTGAATAGAATATTTCATTGATGTTGGGTAAAATTCTGTAGAATTCTAAATTTTATTTAGACAATAAAAACCAGTATTAAATACAGCCTGAGGCATTGACCAGTGCATAAATATATACAAATGCCTTTGTACCTACGGGAATCAGTAAATTGATCTCTGGTGTTCATGTTTTAGACATAAAATAATCCTAAGTAGAATACCTAGAAACAGTAAAACCACAATATACACAAGTAAAATGAGAAAATTAATATATTCCTGGATGAGTCTCTGAAATGGGAGTTAAGAATAGTGTAACATTTGACATTAAAATTGCATGATGAATTAGGTTAATTAACTGGAAAAGTTAATAATCTCCAGGGCCCGATAGCTTTTGGAAAGGGAGATCTCAAAGAGTATCTCAAAAACAGTAAAATTCTTTATTCATACAGATGTCTCAATGCAGCCACAGAGAGGTCTGTGGCTGGGCTGGTTTTCCAACACTGCTATAATTATTATTATCACCATTAATAATAATATTATGAATTTTGTTTTTGTTATTATTATTATAGAAACCTCTTACTAACTTGTCCACTCAGATTTTAATATGCAATCTGATTAGAGTTTTGTATTCTCTTCTTCCCAGAAATATGTAGGAATTTTCCACTGAACCTTACTAACTTCTATGAGTTTTACAGCTTAATGTGTGCTTATATTTTTAGCACTTTGTTTCTTCATAAGAAATACAATATGTTGTATATCTACTTTTATGAATAAATTTGTTTTCGAATGCTGTAGGAATCTTAGAAATCCCACAAAATTTTGTGAAACAAATCTATTACCGTCCATCCTCATTCCACAGTAGAACAGAGAATTAGAATCATAACTTTTTCCAACCTGAAAGATTTTTTTTTTAAAAAAATATTGTTGAGCCCTCAGTGTGGTTATTTCAAACGGAAACATTAATGTATTTCTAAAAAATATAAAAGGCAATAAAATAACCATCCCCATTCACTTCAGTTTTCAGTGCAGCCTTAGTAAGGATCATAATGCAAGCATTTAACTTCAGATGAGGAAAGAATTTGGGCAGCGATGAGGATGTGGAGCAACGTACACAAACACAGCCTGGCAAAAGGAAATGAGCAATATTTGAGCGGAGTTTTGTGTACATCCTTTCTCTCCTCCCTCACCTGCAGCCGCTGACAGGCCCAGCCACACTGGCACAGCATTTGAGCAGGAATGACACAAACTGGAGGTTTTGGCTGTCACTGAGGCTGCTGCAGCCAGCCCATCCCCCTGCAATGAGATTTATGGGGCAGCTCCACGCTGCTGTCCTTGTCCCACGGAGGGTTCCCTGCAGTCTGTGCTCTCTCCTGGGGACAGGGCGAGGGAAGGACATCGGGGACGCTGCTGCCCTGGTGAACACGGCGGGAGAACAGGAGAGATGCTCCACCACCCCTTTTGGGGATGCCACCCCAGCCGTCCTCGGTCACCCCACAGCAGAGAGGGCTTTGAGCCGTGCACTCCGTGTATTCCCTTACCCTCCTGCTCCTCCAAGATGGAAAAAGTGACTCTGTAGGTTCTCCTTGCTGGTGGGTTGCCCTTGGCCAGCGACAGGCACCCACCCAGCTGCTCCCACACTGCCCCTCCTCAGCAGCACAGAAGGAAATACCACAAAGTACCTTTGTAGTCAAGAAAAACACGAGGAGGTCACTCACCAGTAACCACCACGAAGTCCCTGTTGTGGGTGCAGGGAGGTCTCTGCTCCTCCTCACTCCCTCCATGGACTGCAGGGAAATCTCTCTGCTCCACCTTCTCCTCCTCCTCCCCTGGCTCTGCTGTGCCCAGGGCTGTTTCACACACTCTCTTCCCCTCACAGCTCTCTCTCAGGCACTGTTTCATCCTCCCTCAGAGCTGTTTTCCCAGAGTTTTCCCTGCTGCAGCTGTGCCTTGCATGCAGAGGGGCAATTCTAGAGCAGGATGGAATCACCTGGAGCTGTGTCCAGCGCTGGGCAGCCCCTGGCCTGGCCTCAGGGGAGCCTTGGAGGGGAGCCTGCAGACCCCGCTCTGCCAAAACGTGGCCCCCAGACCCAAAACCATCTTCCATTCACGTTAGACCTTGTCTGTGTTCCTGGCAGAGTTGGCACCGAGCTCTGCTGGAGGTGCCAGAGGGTCAGGGAGGTTCCTGGGAGAGCTGTCCCGGAGGACCTGCCCTGGACCTTCAGCCATCCGCAGCTTCACATCTGACACACCACAAACCAAGCCTCAAAAAAGGGCACAGAATCGCAGAATCACAAACTACGCAGAGCTGGAAGGGACCCACAAGGATCCCCGAGTCCAACTGGATGTCCATCCATCCCAGCAATCCCACCCTGTCCCTGGCAGCGCTGTCCAAGTGCTCCTGGAGCTCTGGCAGCCTCGGGGCCGTGCCCATTCCATGGGGAGCCTGGGCACTGCCAGCACCCTCGGGGGGAAGAACTTTTTTTCTAAAATCTACCCTAAACCTCTCCTGACATGACTCCAAGCCCAGGTGGCAGCACCAACTCGGGCTGTTGGATCCCGTTCGGAGGTGGCCAGAGCGCCTTTGGCCTCTTCCATTAAATGTAAATTTAATTTCAAACGCTCTCTGAGCAGAGCAGCCCAGTTCTTGGCAGGCCATGGTTTGTCTCAGCTGCTATTGAATCCCTGGCCCTCGGCTAGAATAATTATCATCTCAGGATGATTTTTTACAAAAGGAAGAATACAAGTACTATTCCAGGAAATGTAATACATCAAGGGCCCTGTCTTGCTGAAACTGCGGAAGAAATTAGGACCAGGTACTTTGCTGTGCTAATAAATACTGTAATTAAATTGAGCTTTCTAGTTGGGAATTTCAGAGTGGAAACTTTAAATTTATTTTGGGTTTATGTATGCTATGTGGAAAAAAAAAAAAAGAACGCTAGTATGCATTGCAGTAGTCACATATTTTTACTTGTAAGTTTTTAAAAAAAATCATTGAGGTTTTATAGTGACATGAGTAATACCATTATAAACTTCTTTGTGAAAACTAAGTACTTCTGAAAGAACAGAAGGGAGAACGTAAGCACGTATTAATATTGATGTTTTACTCAAATCTATTTTTGTTAGCAAGTCATAAGAAATGAATTGCTGTGAAACATTGGAAGTTCCAAACACTGGTGAGCAAGTAGGTTGTTAATTGTATTTATTGGGGTGGAGAGATATTATGGGCAATAGAGAACAAAGGTTTTCATCCATAAAGAATGCATTGAGCTGCCTCCAGAGTGATTTAGTTAATTGATCTAAAAGAAGGTTGATTCATGATTAGCAAAAGGACAAATAAATCTCAATTTAAAGCTCTCAGAATGCATTCGCTCAATAAACTGCATCAAGAAACACAACTAAAACACCTGTTAAGAAAGTTGGAGTCCTTTCCCTCTTGATGGAACCAAGCATTGAAATGCTTTTACTTTCCTTTTTTTTTTTTTAATTTGAAACTGATTTATTTGCATGGACTTTTAATTCTAGCTACAGAAAACATTCACCTGGTGTGTTTGTGTAGAGAAAATAATCTTTATTTTTACCTTTAGCAGGTTGCCCAGTGAGTACAGAGGGGTCGATTTGCCACTGCCCAAGCCCACAAGGACCACACAAGGATCTCTCAGCCTGGCACGCCAGATCTGGGGAAAGGCCCTTGGCAGGTTTTCTAATTCCAAAAAACATCATATCAGGGAGCTGTACCAAGATGTAAATGATCTAACAGCAGGTCCTTGCTGGAGAGGCTGGGACTTGTCCCTGCCACCTTCCCTGCCCCTCCAGCCACTCTCTGTGTCCTTCAACAACGAGAGGGAAGGTCCCCAATGTCCCACCTTTGTTAATGCTCCCTCCTGGCCTTTGATGGCTGCTCAAACCACCAGAGAAATGAAATGTGGAGGAAATGAAATGTGGAGGAAATGAAATGTGGAGGAAATGAAATGTGGAGGGTGGAATCATCTTCACAGCAGCTCTTGAGACAGAATCGCTCGCCCAGGAGTGGAACCAAGGAGGGAACGGCCACAAAGCACTGTGAACTGTGGGATACTTCTCACTGGGGCCTCTAGGAAAACAACAGCAGGCAAGAGACAGACTTTGAAAGAGTAGCAGACTGAAACATGTCCTTAAACACATTTTTCAGTGCCTTTAATGAGGATCTGTGCAGCCAGAGAATGGCACGTCTCCTGTAATTTCCCCTGAGGCTGACACTCCTTTTCTTCTGCTGTTCCTGGCTCTATTTATCTAATTTTGCATTTTCTGAGTGATGCTCTTGTGACATCAAGAACATGGCTTCCTTTCTGGATACTTTGAGAGCACATTTTTTAAGTTTCCATCTGAAATTTGAACTGCTTAAGTTACACAAATCCACAGCCAACCCCTATTTTGACAGACAGAAACCTGTTTTCTTTCATGCAAACTACCTATAAAGACTTTTAGAAAGGAATTGAAAATTATACAAGAAGAAAACTCAAAATAAAAAATAGTCATACAGAGAAACGGTTGTTAATGTTTTGAAGGGCTTGCCAGAGAGTAGGATTGAAGACGGAATTTCCTAGGATTTAGCTTGTCCAGTGGCTGATGGTGGAGAAATTGCCTTATCTATTTTCAAACAGGTGATTGTGTCACTATTCCTGAGGTAAGGATGGATGCAGGCTGGAAAGACGTGCCAAGAAAATAGAAATTATAAGGAATTATAATTACAAGGCATACCCTAAATGAAGTTACCTGCAGGAACCCTTTGGAGGGGTTTAGCAAGTCCTGTTTGCAGAACTCTACACTCTCTTGTGTCTTTTAAACTAATTTTTGCCAATTAAGGTTATTAAATTCATTAATTCATTAAATTTTAATCTAAGTAAATCTGCTGAAGAGTCTTGATCTTCAAATTCTTAAATTACTTGCAGTCCAAACAGAAATGGTATGGCATATCCTATATGATATAGAGGGGCTATATTAGAGGATTTAGAGTGTACATCAGGCACACGTTCGGTTTAATCACGTTCGGTTTAATCACGTTCCTCAAGAGCTGTGCCNTAGAGTGTACATCAGGCACACGTTTGGTTTAATCACGCTCCTCAAGAGCTGTGCTCCTTGCATAAATTCACCAGTTGCACCAGGATGGGTTGGACTCGATCTCGTTGTGGGATTGACTTTTCTCCTGAAGGGAAACAGTGCCACCTCCAGACTCAGCTGCTCATTTTGAAAAGAGCAAGCTGGGATTTCATTCCAGAAAACTGCTGCGTTTGAAAATAATCCGATATTTATGTTTTTCATAAATTGTGTATAAAATAGCCCCTGGAATAACTGATGACACATACTTACAGCATCTTTTTAAGTAACCAGATGCCGTTTTGACAGTATTAATGCTTAGTTCATTAAGCCTAATGATAGAGAAAAGCAATCGATATTTAACACTGGTTAATTTTCATTTGAAATTACACAAAAGTCAAGGATCTACAGCTGTAATTACTTCACAGGAAAACTGAAAAGAGCTATGTCATTTTCTTGACTTTATTTAAAAAGACCTTTATTGAAAGAGCTACTTAAAGGAAGGTAATAGCATTTTACACTCCTTTATCCTGTACCCGAGGGATAACTTTTCCTGTTCACCAGTAATTCTGATAATGTTAACAAGCTCTGTGGAAGACTATCATACAACTTGCTGTTCAGTTACAACAATAACCTTCAGCCACTTTTGGAAATGTGCTGTGGGTTGACAAGTATTCAATCATAATGTATTAACAGAATGAAAAAATATATGTATTCTTGCTATCCTAATTAAATGTAGCTGGGGACTGTTGCGTGCTGGGTTCACGGGGCTCTGTCTCAGCCGTCAGAGTGTCTGAGGTGTAACAGCACTCCCGGGGCAGGGAGGCAGCTCCCAGAGAACTCACTGGAAATGAGGACTCAGGCGTTTCCATTCCCTTCGCAACTTTCCTGTTTTAATCAAATTAATGCAAAAACTCCTTAAAATACACCCAGAGAGCACAGCTGGTTCTTCAGCCCCGTGCCCTCCCCAGCACCTCTGCCCAGGGCACCTTCCAGAACCCATCTGAGGGGACGGTGCCTCTCCAACTCCTGGCCCAACGTGCTGAGTCTAAGGAAAAAGTTTTGATACCTTTAAATGTTATGCAAAGGATTAAAGAAGCAGTTTATTACTATTTATTATTATTTATTTATTATTTAAGAAGCAATTTTAAGAGAATGAACACATGTTAAAAAATAAATTCATAACATTTGTGACTGAGCACTTAGATGATGATTTCATGTTGAGAGTTATTTACCTGGCAATATAAATAAGGCCTTTGAAGCATACTTGGTAAAGGTGAGACTGCTCAAGTGTGCAAAATTAAATGTCCACAATATGTTTACTAAAAAAATGAGAATATGATTTCTAAAGTAAACTTTGCCAAATGAATTCTGGAGAAGCTTGAAGATTATTTCCTGTGTTAGACGTGAATTTCACCAAATAATGGATTTATTACATAAAATATTGAATAGAATTTAATTTTGCCTTTTGACAGCCATTTAAAGCCAGTAATTAACATCAAGAAACGTTGCTCTTGGTCAGTTATTCTAATTATTGGAAGGACCAGAGGAAACATGGCTCAGAAGAGGACACACCACAGCATTCCAGCAGGAAATGAACCATTCCCATTATGCTGCTTTTGGCTGTTAAAAAACCACCATAGAGATGAAAATGCCATAGTGGAAATGGTTCATGCCTTAAAGCATGTTCATGCTGTGGGAAGAGGAGGGAACTTTTCCCCTTCAACTGCCAAATAAATCCCTTTAAATCATTTGACTTCTACCTTCTTCTGTGTTTTTCTAGAGCTGCTGATGTGCAGCTGGAAACCCCCGTGTGGGGTGACTGCAGGAGATTCCATCCGTGGTCACCCTCTGGAACACCCAAAAATAGAGAGCAAACTTCTTGGTAGCTGAGTATTAAACTTGTTACTGCTCTGCGTGGTGAAACAGGAGTGGAAAAAACAAATCTAAATGGTTCTCCCAACAAAGCCATGCATTGGAATGAATAGAGCAGCTGAACTTTGTGTAAACCTGGAAAACTGATGACAGAAAAAGACATTCCCTTCTCTCCAGAGCAATTCCTGACCTCCTCTCATACCTATCCATGACAGATATGTACACTCCTAGAGGAAATGAGTTGCTCAAAGCCACAATTAGCTTTCTGTGCTGTTCCCACAGCAGAGGACAGGATGGTCATCGCCTCAGTCCCCTCAACCACAATGAAAAACTGAATAAAAAAATCAGCTCACATATTCTGCTTACAGCTAAAAACCTGGTTTACGTGGCAGTAACTTGAATTTTCTGTGTTGAGTATATCCACACATTAAATCCATGTTTTAAATGCTTATTCACTTTATTCTACTTTTCTACTAACACCTGATCTTCATAGTGGGAAATGTATGATCTACAAGGCAGCAGGTCAGCAGGGAATGAGGAAGGGCTTAATTACTTCCCCCCGTTAGCACCAATTAGAAGCAGCTTCTGGGAAAACCTAAAGCCCAAAAGGCAGAAAAGGAAGAAGTTCTTGAGGAGGATTTGAGTTTGCCATGGGGGAAATGTGTGAGGAAAGCCTGCTGGTAGTGAGGTGAGTGCTAAAGTGTGTGGCTGTCAGAATAACTTTGTTAAATTAGGATGGGGGTGTTTAAAATGTCTGCTATTAAGAAGTTGTTATGAGGTAGCAATTCCTTGATGATTTGTAGTGTTTGCAGTGAAGTAACTTCCAATATATTTTCAGTGATTTCAAGGTCTGTGAGATGTTTTCTGCCCTAATCGCTGAAGTTTATTTATTACCTGTACTTTTTTTTGTTTTAAAGTTTCAAATATCTTAAAGCCACCTGAGGATTAAAGCAAGGGAGGTGTGTTTAATGTGATTGTTCAGCTAGCAACTGTATCAAATTTACTTTTGTCTTCTCAAATTCACATGGAAATCTGAGGTGCTATGCCCTATCAGAAATGGCTATTAATAAACATTAGCTAGTTTGATGATTATGAATAGTGTCACCAAGCAATTAAAATTTAATTGAGCATTAAATAAAGTCCATTTACTGTAAAGTATCGCCATTTGAGTTTGAAAAACAACCTTAACAACAGTTTTTTTCACAAAGCTTTAATTGGCTTGTGGTTTCTGGTTTAAAAACAAAGGAAGGTATTTTCTGTGGAAGCTTAGGGAGATTATTAAAAGGAGGATGAGGTTAGTTTAGGCTCTTTGGGACCCATTTTCTCTTCTCTGCTTTAGCTGTAGTTTTAAGCTTTTCCCCCTGTTTTGCACAACTCAGCACGAGCAGTGAAAATGAAGCTGGCAGGCCTCAGCACCACAGTTCAAACCTTACACGCTCAACTCCTTGTTTGAGCCGTCCTCAAAAAATAACTGGTTCTCAGATTTTTTCATAGACATTATCCAGGACACAAACTTGGCTTCTAAATTGTGACCTGGAAGCACGTGGGGGTGGGCTGGTGCAAAGTGCAGGAGCAGAGCAAAATAACCATTCCTGTCTGTGGTGAGAGAACCTGGCTGGCCTCACCTGCACGGAGCAGAGGAGCAAAGAGCTGCACCCTGTGTGGGAACCCAGAATGCAGAGAATATTTCCCTGCCTGTTTTGAAGGGTTCTACCCCGCTGGACAACACGGTTTTTGATCTTTATCCATGGAGAAAACTGCCAACTCTTTAGGGAAGAACTAGAATCTACTTCAGTGAGAACTAAATAATAGAGTGTTATGTAAGATTATCACAGGGTGAAAAATCTAAAGGTGTTGGGTTTATTAATGTAGTAAATAGATAAAAAGCAAAAACTCCAAAATGGGGGATTGTTGTTGTTTCTAGACTTTCTTCTTCTAATACTCCATATTCTGCAGTAGAAGGTGTCTAAAAATTATTGGATGAAAAATTCCACAGTTCCTGTGTACGTGATGGGAGCATTTGTCTAACATTGGTAGAAAAGTGAAAATATCTTTTGTTTTAAGTTTTAATTGGATAATTTACCTTTAAGAAGACTGTGTTATCTTGATAAGTAAGCATTCTCAGCATTCTACAGGCATTCTGCTGCATTCTCTGTTGTGAGCTGTGTCTGGGTCACGCTGGTGACTTTACTTCTCTCATAAGACTTAATAAGCTATCTTAAAGCAGAGAGTGCTGAAAGTTTCTTTAGAATCACTCCCCCACCAGGGGAAAACCTGGTTTAAGACACAGCTAAATTAGGGGCAGAGGTCCACACCTGGTACCACTCGGACCCTTCCTGTCTCCCCCTTCCATCTTTATAAAACACTGGTAAAACACCCAGGGATCACGCACTTCTCTGGGGAGAAATTCAGCACCTACAGAGTGAAGGTGTACAGGCTCTTCTGGCCTGAAAATTTGAGGGGTTTAAATAAAAACCCTAAGGCAAATATAAACCTAAAGACTCTGCTGTTCAGAATACCTGACAGACGGCTTTCAAGGAGCATTTCTTGGAATCATCTCTTGGAATATGCAATAGGATTGGCTTCCCAGGAAGCCACTAACTGGTCTTTTCTCCTCTGGCTGCCCCGTTTCCAATACATCGCCTTCCTGCACAATAAATGTTTACTGGGTTGACCAGTAGGGTAGCAAAACTTAAATTGTCATAATATTGATTAAACCATCCTCATTTTCTCCACTGCTGGAGGAAATAGCATACTCTTACTGCTACTGACTTTATTCCGTGTGCAGATAAACTCCAAAGCAAGATTTAGATTGAGCATTAATTGACTTTTCTCTTGTAATAGATGTTATGGCATCTATAGAGAAACTTACCAACAGCAGCCCCTTCCTGCAGCGTATTTCAGAGGAGAGACTGCTGAACTCTTGCAGACATCTATCGACTGCACTGGGTCTCACCATCAGTAAATTCTTGTTTTCCTTCTTGAAGAAACAAAATAATGCATTCTAGCATTCTGGCACAATCCCCTCAGTTACTCTTTTTAGGTGTAATATGTGAGTATTTCAATTTTTTTCTTGAAACTTGTATTATTTCTGCTTCGTAGTTGAAAGACCTTAAGAAAATTGGACTCATTCTATTGATTGCAGCAATATTCTTATCTGGTGATGGTGGGTGGAGCATCTTACAGCAGTATGGGCTGTTTGAGATATTGGAGGGGATTACTGTGCAGCTGCCAAGCCATTCTGTTCGCTTTTTAATTACTTTTCTGAGCAGAAATTACATATCTTTTCTTTCTTCCCAGAGTATGTTTAATATTTGTTTTATGATAGCTGAATAAACTGGGTATTCTCTCTGCTTCTAAAGGTTATTAACATTGTTTGAGATGTATTACTATCCTAATTGCATTCTTTCATCTCTTAAATATTTATTTTTCTGAAACTCATTGGAGTGAAGGTCCCCATTCCATTGAGTCAGGTGTCCTTATTTTCACTGTGGGAACATCCCAGATCAGGCAGAGCCTTCAGGGTAGGGGATGGATGATGCTCTTGGGTTGCCAGAGCCCCCAGAAATGTGCAGCTGGTGCAGAGGAGGGGGAGGTGATGGGGTGTGGGTGTGACGGGACCTTTAGGAGCACCTGGGCAGACCCTTTTTTTAAAATGAGCTCCCAAAGAAAGGTTTGTAAATTAAAGCAAGCAACCAGGAAATAAAAGCTTTCCTTCTGAAGCATGAACTGGCATAATTAGTTTTTAGAAGTCAATAGGCAGAACAAAAAACTCTGTAGATAGTTTACTTTTCTCTTTTTTGTTCTCAGTTAGCCAGATACCACAACTATAGTTTTTCATAGATTTTAGAAGTCAACTGATTTTTGGTTTTCATCTTTAAATTTCATTTGTCAATAAATGTAACCACTGAGCTGCTTTGTACTGTTGATTCTCTCAGCTGGCTCCCAACAGAGGGAACTCATGGTCCCACTGATTTCTCAGGCTGAAATTGTGCTCCAGGTACAGATAATGGTGATTGAGGTGTTTTCTCAAGGACAGCTGGGATTTCATCTCAGTTGTGGAACTGTCAAATTTCTATTCTATTATTCTGTACTGGTGGACGAGTAGAGAGCTTTTTTATACAGAGGACTTAAAACAGCTTTTATTGTCAGTTTGAAAAATTCCATGGAAATTAATTGAAGATTTTAAAGACAATTTAAATTAACGTCAGCTTATTATCTAGAGCAGGTGCAGCTCCATTTTGGATGGCCTTTTCAGAACAGCATGAGGAATGGGTTGGGTGTTTCTGGGCTTTTTAGCAACACAAAGATAAGCTTTTGATTAAGTTATCAGAGTCACATTTGACTAATCATGTCTGAGAAATGAGAAAGGACATGTGGGTGGTGAGAGACTTCTCTGAGCAGTTGGTTGGTAATCTGTTGTTCAAAAATAAAGCACATCTTTTCAATACATACAATTGCACTTGATACTGATATTTGTTTCCCTCTGAAGCCCAGCCTTATATTATGTAACCAAGCTTCTACTAAAAGAAATAATACTCAAAATGAATGGTTACTTTGGGTAGTGGATTCCAAATTTTTAAAATGGACTGTATGTTGTAATGACTTTCATATCAGGTATTGATATAAAATTAATCAAGTTTATGTCCCCCTTCAGTACTCAGCCATAATAAATGACAGGCTCTCCTGGTGCCAAACCATCCAAGGAATTATTTGCTATAGGCTTTGTCAGAAATCTGCTGACATTCAATGAGTTCTTGACCATGGCTCAGATATGAAATTCCAGTTTTGTGTCATATATGCATGAGTTCTTCTTTCGGGCTGTTTTGGCTTTCTGCAGCTGTTAAAAGGTCAGAGGTAATCAGATAAGCCAGTAGGATGCTATCTGTCATTATAATTGACTTGAGCCATCATACAGAGGAAATGATGCTGAATAACAATACTGACATTTAAAGTGATGCTGTAGTTGTTGTATTATTACAAAGGTAGCCCCTGTTTAGTTACAGCAGATCCTGAATTTTTTCCTGTGCAGAATCAAGTGCTGGAAGGTTTTAAATTTTTATGTCTGCTTATCTGTTGAGAAGTATCTCAGCTCTCCAGAAATTATGTTCCCAGAATGATGTGATTTGGTTAATTCAGTTTTGAGATGTTGCCCTGCACAATTTCTTTTATTTTCAGGCACATAATGGAAGTATTAGTAAAATGTTAACTTTTGCAGCTGGCATTTCGAATATTTCTGCCAATGAAAAATATTAATAAAGCAGTCAAAACTGGTTTTCCACAACACTGTTTAAATGTTTGTCATATGTCTAATTGAGTTAACTCCAGGTATTCATCTCTCTTGCTCTCTGGTGAACACATTGCTTAGAATTTAGGAAGTAACAAGTCAGGGTTCTCGATAGTGAATCTGTGTGTTCTCCTCCAGAGCAAATTGTGTGTACAAAATGTCATGTGTACCTCTATTTTAGCTGCAGAGCCACCATTTATTATTATTATTTAATATTCTTATGTAAATTTTAGTGCAGAAGAGAACAGCTGAGAAGTATTTGTAAGACTCACTTGAGGAAAATCACTGAATTTCCTTTTAACGTTCAGGTTTCTCTGTATATTTTTATACAACTGAGCACTTCTGATCAAAGGATCAGATTCCATCCCCTTGCCACTGCCCTTGCCAATTTAATGTGAACACAATTCTGTATGAGAAGAGCTTGGAGCAGTGAAATATTTAAGAACCAAATAATCTGATATTTTGAGGATTTCATTGACTATTGCAATGGAGAAATATTTTTCTTATTTCCATACAAAAATGTTGATTTTTCTGTGTGTGTAACAACAGACACGTGTCCTTGCAGAGTGTATCAGCTTTTGTGACTTATGCTTTGTGAGTAAATTAAATATTGGATTTTCATGGTTTGCTGTAGCAATCAATTCTTAAACCTGAATTATAAGCAGGACATGCAAGCAATTTTAGGACTTTGGCCATAACCTTCTACTGCTCTCACTTTTAGGTGCTGCTTATTCATAAAATGTCAAATCATAACATCTATTTTTTAAAAAATCTTCAGTTGTTGTTCTGTAAGACTGATTTTATACAAATGTTTCAGCAAAGCAGCTGACTTCTCACACGAAACATGAACCCAAAATGAAGCAAATGAAACAAAATTTCAAATTATTGCCACCAAGAGTGAAAACATGGTATTTCAAGAGTGGTTAAAGTAGATTGTCTGGAAATCTAATCCAAGGGCTGGGGGTGGGCAGGGCAGGGAGGGTTTGGTCTGGAACTGTGCCCCTGTTTTCAGTATTGCCAATTTCCCACCTTTAAAGGATGTGCTTGATGGGCTGTGCTGCGTGAGAGGAACAGGGATCTAGTAAAGCTCAAATAAGGAGCTGCTCATTTTCTCCTGGAAGTGGCTTTCCAGTTGTTCTAATTTATCATTCAAACTTCCCAGCACTGTCAGGAAGGGGTATTGACGTGTTCTGCATAATTTTATGATTTCATTTATACATCCTACTGCACAAACTTCATCAGTGGATGACTGGCAGTTTTTGACACTGGCCTTTATCTTCTCCCTAGCAGTTCTACGTGCTTCTCCTGGAAGGGTATCCTCATTGCAAGACATCCTAAATATCAGTGTGACACACTAAAAAAGGGAAAATGGTCCTTAAAATTTAGGTTTTTAAGTGACAAGTCACATCACATTTTCATTTATGCAAGGCCTCTACCCTCTTCTTTCAAATTGGAAAAGGCTCTCCTGTGTGAGTTAAATACCTCACTAATTAATCCCTAGGTAAAACAGGCTTTAGCAGATAGCATTTAGCTGGTGCTCTAAGAACAGCTCTCAGCTGTGTGATTTTTCACTTTATTCTGTGCAAATGAGAGTTGTCTGCACTCCATGTGTGTGGATAATGATTCTGTACAGCCCTTCTTTACCACGGAACCATTAAAGTTGGACAAGACCTCCAAGAACATCGAGTCCAACCTCTGACCAAACCTCCCCAGACAGTTTCTTAGGAGTTTAGGACAAAATGTGAGATTCTAACATTTATTCCCAGGGCTAAACTAATGCAATTTTTTTTTCCTGAACATCTTTTTTATCTGGGAAAGATTAATGTGAAGAGTTGTGAGGAACTTTGTAGCTCTGACCAGACCTGTAACAGCTTCACTTGAGGAACTGGTCTGCCACACTCACCCCTGAGCATCTGCTCTCTGCTTCTGGGCAGGCCAATTCCAGCTCTGTAGAAATTTCCTTCCAAGGTTCATTTGGGGGGCCCCCGACGGCAAAAGGTTTGACTGCATGGATAATTGGTTTGGAAGTGTTAATTAGCATGAATTGCAGACATGTAACAGAACATCAAGAGATCTCTGTGTATGTCCTGAGTGTATTTTGACACTGAGAATAGTCCAGGGCCACAGACCCCTGACTGCCTGAGAAGTGGGGTAACACCCGCTGTACATGGGTTAGCACCATTCCATCTTTGCAGGAAACAGGGTAAACATAATAAGGCCTTTTTTAAATGGTTCAAAAGCAGACTTTAAAGCATACTTTCCTAAATATTTATATTTGAAAGTGCCATCAGTAATGCTGAGGCCTCAGTGATCTGAGGTCACCAGGCTGGCCCAGCATTATGTTCTGGCATATGGCAGCAGCTCTGAGTGTGGTGCAGGACGCTTGGGACATGAAGTTAAGAGACTTGTTATAAACAAACCAGCGCTGCTCCTGCTCTGCCTGCCTGGGGGAGGCAGATAGGAGGTGCTGCCTCGGGCTCTTCTGCCTGGGTCAGCTGAATCTGAGCAGTGACGTGGCACTGCCAACCCTGCCGGGTGCTGATTAGGCTGGGCTTGGACAGTGATGCACTTCTTTGCCACTGCTGAATACAGTAGTTCATAAGGGCTTTCTTTTATTTATCTGTAGTTTTTAAAAAATTATTTATGTGCTTTGTTCTTATATATATTATATATATGTTCTTATATATATTAGCAACTATCTATGTTGCTAATCTATGTTCTTATATATATTAGCCCTGAAAACAGCTGATAAATTAAATGGCCTACCAGTTGGTGAATCAACATGTTGATAGGCAGCAAGAGCCAGAAACAATCTGTGAGAGACATACCAATAAAATATGCTGATCAATTCATAATGAATATTCAGCCAGAGACATAACAACAGAAATTCAAGAAGACAAATATGTGCTGTGCTTTGTAGCGTCATCTTTCCATCTGGAAAACCCAGCTACTGCTAGATATACTAAAAATAAAACCCTACATCCCAAACTCGTCACTCTTTAATAGTTAAAACACTGGGGTTTGTATTTCTGTTAATGGAGAAGGGGTTGAGGCTGGGAGGGGTAACAAGTGTGATGGATTGGAGGGGGCAGGGAGGATGTGCAGCTTTGAGAGTGCAGAATTTTCCCTCAAAAATGGTGAAAGTTGCCCAAGCTGGAGCAGACAGGAAGGGAGAAGAGCCGGAGGAAGCTGTGTGAGTTTGGCCAGGCTGCTGATAGGATCCCCTTGAGCACCCACAGAGGCAGCCACAGACTCTGAAATGCCTCAGCCATCCTCATCAAGAGGTCTCTCAAGTCTAGCAGACCTCAGTAAGAGACCTCCCTGACTTTTTTTAATGTTAAATACATTTTATAGCAGAATGGGGAAGATTACATGAGTATTGAGCTTTGAAGTTCCATAATACATAATTACATTGCTGCCTTAAAATCCCTGGTAATTTAATTTGTGAACTCTGTCTCGTTGGCTCCATTTGCTCTCCTGTCCCATTCCTTCCCAAGCAGCTCAAGAACTCAGTGATTGTCTGAAGCCTTTTTATGAGGATAAAGCCAAAGGCTGAGGAGTGGGAGCTCGGGGGGCTGTTTAGAGTAGCTGATGGTTCCTTGAATCATCCCTTAGCACTGGAAAATTAATTTAATAAATAGGTTGGAGAAGTCAGCCTTGGAATAAAAAAATGCTGCTGTTTGAACCACTATTTAAATATTCTTTGTCCATAAAGACTTCAGAAGATCAGCAGACACAAATTGTGAATAGCAGTTATCACTGTAGTAAAGGAGCTGATTTTTGGTAAGGAAACAGTGTTGAACTCAGTAGAATACATCAAACTCAGTTCAGAATCTAATAAATATTATCTGAGTATCTTAAAAATCAGGCATGGCATTTGCTTCCCTGGTCATCCATGTTTTCTGGCATTTGTATGAGGAACCACTATTAAGTTTTGACTTCATTTAATGTTCTGAGTGGAATTTTAGTTTAGAGGCAAATCGAAACCAAGGTCTACTTGCAGATTTCATTATATTGAAATAATGAGGTTTTGACCTTAAATGAAAGAAATGTTATGGGATCAGCTGACTGCAATGTGATTTACTTCCCCTCCTGCCCCTTGTCATGGATTACAGAGAATTCCCAAAAAATTCAACATAGATCCAACATATAATAAAAAACGTTAATTATTTTCTGAGAGGTGATTGCTAAATTTACATCTTGAGGTGGTAGCTCTTTGAAAAGTTTGTGATGTGGGAATGTTTGGTATGCAGAAAACATTTCCAGGGTTCACTAAAAGCACTTGTAGGTGTGCAGATGATGTTCTACTGCTGTAACAAACTGTGGGTCCAAGTTTGGGGTAAGAGGCTGTCAAGTGCTTAAAGCCCAAATCATTTTTCCACTTATTACTTCACCCTGCTAGTTTATACACAATTTGCATCAGAGATTTTTGCAAACCCTCCTTATTAGTGATTTGCATACTAAATATGGGTTTAGATGAGGATGCATTTGTCCCTTTGTTATTCCATTATCAATTTAATAAGCAAGGGAGGAGTGCAATAGTAGCCTGCATCTTGCAGTTCAAAAATACTGTGGTATTGTTGTGGTATACATCTTATCTAATTTAAATTTTATTCAAATAGAATACTAAAAATGATCCATTAAGTTTATTCCTTAACCTCACCTTCTTCTAACCTCTCTGAAAGAGCAAAACATACCCTTAGCCTTTCAATTCATGGGACTTTTCCTTTCTCTTCTCTTTCCCTCCCATAAAAAAATAGGAAGTAGTGAGAAAAAAAAAAGGTTTTAGAATGAAATAACCCTCCATGACTGAAGCTGATGTGATGATGCATTAGAACCCTCAACTGGAACACAGGCCCTGAATTATTTCTTGAATGGGACAACTATTTGCTATCCCTTTTTTTTGGTGCTTGTCACAAAGGCACAATCCAGTAGTAAATGATAGGCCAAGGTTGCTGTGGCAAACAAGTAGTTCCTAAAAATCTTTATTTCTTCATTGTTTCTTCAGTGTATTTTGGGGATATGAAGCCATATTAGTTAAATTATTCCTTCCAGGAATATGGAAGAATCTCTTTCATTGCACAGTAAGTGCAGAGAGGAGCTTGGACAGAGTTTATAACTGGTGTCCCATGCTCAATACAGACAGATGCAAACTGGAACAAACATAAATGCCAATACATACACAAAATTTTATGTAAACAGCCTAGAAATCAACAATTTCTTTAGCCATGTAAGATATGTCTGCTTGTCCTGAGTACTGCAGAAGCTCAGAACAAATGTTACTGATCAAATGAGAAAAATAAGTGGATTTTCCATGTATAAAATCTCTCTAGAAGCCAAAAGATGTTTCTAATTGATTACTAGTAAGGTTCTACAGCTTTCCACTGGAATTAGTGAGAGCCAAAATCCAATTACCTTTGTGTTAGTCTGTGGCCAAATGGATGATGTTATTCCATAAGGCAATAACAGTAAGGAACTAGATTAGGTATATTCTGTTTTCATGCATTTTCACTGCATCACTTTCCAGGAACAGGTATCAGTGGTGCTTTGCTGCTACAAGGAATCTTTAGTAGGACAAGGTTTATGGGCAGAGCTAATGTCTTTGATTATACCTGATGTAACAAGGAAGGAGGGGGGAAGAAATGCTAAAACCAAATGCAGACATAAATTCAAAAAGAAAGAAACGGTTTAGCTTGTAAAACACAGTTTTACAATTATTTCGAGTGAATATCTTGAAAGCAGCAATGATCTAAGTAAAGACTTAAATAGCAAGAAAGGTCAATAAAAGATCTGAAATGGATTCTGTTGTATGGTTGCCTGTTATATCAACAGAATGTTTTCAGTGATTTGTATCTAGAATGAGCTACTTGGAGATTCACATCTGAAATTTTCATTTCTTTTAGATGATATAATGATCTCCTAATTGAGTCAGGGAATGAATACCTTATAATAGGCTCTGATATAAGGTTTATTGCCTTGCCTTACAGCTGCTACACGTGTAGTCATTAGTAAGTCAGGGCTGGACTTAAAATTCTTGGATGTCTCCTGGAATTCCCTGTCCGGATCTCCACGGAGTGTGCCCACAGGAGAGGTGTGTCTGGTGGTGTTTTTCTCAAGTTCTCCCCTTCCTGGCAGTGGGTACTTTCCTGCAGCAAATGCTGCAGTACCAGAGTCAGACCTGCCCAGCTCACACCAGATGACTTTTTCAAAGTCAAAGAGAGTTTTCAAGCCCTTTTGATAGCAAGTGGACCAGGAGGCAGGGAACTGTTTCTCAGACTGCTTTGATTTGCCACCGTATAAAAGTTTACCAGGGGAAAAGAGTAGCTTTGTGGAAGAAAAATGAGGCTGCTGCCATCAGGACTGGTTCTTAATCACCTTTCATCATTAAAACAATTTCTCCAGACTCTGCAGGTTGTGTGCACTAGCACTAGTTCTTGCCAGCTCTCAAAAGCTGAATCTTAAATACCTTATTTCCTCCCAACCAGAAACATGCCCGAAGCAAATGGGTGTTCAGTCACCTGAAATCAAACTCTTTCCATCATTCCTGTCGAGGCGACACAGCTAGTGAATCTGAAAAAAACTACAAATAAATCTTTTGCTTAATGACCTGAGCATGCAGGCTTGACTGAGGTTCTGTTTCCTGGTCCAATTAATGTTTAGAACACACCTCAGAAGCAGGTTCTGTCACTGCAGCTTTCTCATTCTTCTTCTGTAATACATTTCCCCTCCCTTTAACCAATAAATCAGTCTTCTGCTTCATCTAATGTTTGCTGCTTCACTTGGTTCTTGCTGTAAAGATACAGGAAAAGAGTGAGACAAACACATCTTTAATCTGAGGCTCAAGAGAATTAATTCCATGTGATTTCTTGTTGAGGTAAGGAAAAATTCAGCAAGCTGGAAGGACTAGAAAGGTCACATAGCAGGGATCCCAAACAATGCCACCACATATACAGGAGGAATGAAGAAACTGTGCTAGTGATTTTGAATAATAAGATTAAGTGTGTTTGCACTTAGTCTTTGGTTTCCCTTTAGTTATCACGTGTGTGGAAATAGGAATTGGCAATGCCTCTCAGACAGAACTGCAGAGGGAGGGTTGACATCATCTGGAGGGAAAAAAGTGCTGAATCTCACTCTACCACCAAAGAAGTGGCACGTGGTTTATCAAAGAGAAAACCTAAGTGATAATCTTACTGAGAGAGTTTGTGGCAATACAAGCTATTGAAGTAAATTTTAAATTTAATTATCCCTTAATTTCTTTAATGCACTGATACAGTTTACTTGGCTATCTTTGTGCCACGTTTATTTAAACATCACTTCTATACTGGAATATGATACAATATTGCCATCTAGTGAAAGGAGGAAAAATATCCAGCCAAAATGATAGTTTGATGCATAAAAATGTTTATATGGTACTGACAAAGTAACACTTCAGAACACTGGGATTGTGCAACTTTGACAAATGAATGCTGATCACTTGTAGTTTGATTTTGTTTGCTTTGGGTTTTGTATTTGTATATCCAGTGGGATTCTTTGCTGCTTTTCTCCACAGTTTTTCACCCTCCTGTACTTCCACATGAGTGTTTGTGTTGTGTTGCCTGCTAAATTTTCCATGTAGTTTCACTGTAACTCCATGAAAACACATTAATATCCACACTCACTTTAGAACAGCTCCAAATCATAAGAAAATAAAAATGTCTTGCAGCGATTTACCAAGGGTTTTTTTGTGTTCATAGGGAATTTTCCTGTTTCACAAAACTGTGGATCTGCCCACAATAGCCATGAACACCCAAGTCCCACTGAAAGTTTGTCTCCCTAACAGATCCAGGTTTGGGATTCCTCAGAGTTCCTGTTGGGTTCTCCTGTCATGAAAAAGTGGCTTAATCTTTGTGTTTTACCCAAACCCTTCAGTGATAATCATAGTGTTTGTTCCCACATTTAGGAAGAGCCTGCAAATGTCAGAGGATGTTTATACAACACTTAGAAAATCCAAAGACCATTTAATTGAGGACAGGCACTTCATGAAGGGAATTCCCAAGTCACGAGGCTGAGCCTTGCGGTGTCACCCTGATTCCGTGTTTATGTCCTGGCACCCAGCCTGACTGGGCAGGTCACTTTTTAATTGTTTGGGAGAACAACCTTGACCTTGCATGATAATTTTGTTGGGTTTCTTTTAGTCTAGTAGCAAAATATTTAAAAGGCAATAGATACACCTCCCAGTTACCCCAGACATTTACTACAAAAGGGGATATGCAAAGAGAAAGTGCATTCGTGGGGATTTCTGTCAGTGCAAATCACTGAAGCTTTGTCATCTTTATCACCACTGTTGCCTTCCACGTAGAAATGCCTTTTGCTGCACTCTGTAAATCTGCTGGTGCTGGTACAAAAGCCATAATAGAAGGTTTCTATTAAATGCAGTAAGAGACAGTAGAAGCCAAGTGTAACTTAAATTACAGCAAAGTAATATAATTGTGTAAACAGCACGAGGTGAATAAGAGATGAGGTTGTAGTACAGGAGTACAACACTGCCCTTCTGCCCTCCTCCAGACCCCAGTCCCAGTTAATGAGTTCACTGATCCCACAAAAAGCATGGGACTGTTGGCAAAAACCTTGGTTATCACACACGAGCATTATTTATTGATGGCTCTGTCTCTCAGGCCCACAGCTTTGTCTGCTTAGACCAACTCAAGATAAAAGTGAGATGCAGCACACCCATGATGTTAGAACTGGCATCAGTACGGTACAAACGGTTTTCCTTTATTCCTGGATATTTAAATTCTATATTATAGATATAGAATTACTGAGTAGTTTGGGTTGGAGGGACCTTAAAGCCCATCCAGTGCCACCCCTGCCATGGCAGGGACACCTTCCACTGTCCCAGGGTGCTCCAGCCCCAATGTCCAACCTGGCCTTGGGCACTGCCAGGGATCCAGGGGCAGCCACAGCTGCTCTGGGCACCCTGTGCCAGGGCCTGCCCACCCTGCTACAGATGGAGTGAAGGGATTTGGAATAAAACCAGGTGGAATAAAAGGAGTTTGATAAATATCAGTCATGAAGAGTTGTATACTCCTGTAACAAACCAGCTTCTTTATAAAGATTCTACTTGAAAAACTACTTTATTTTTATTTCCCAAGCAAAAAGACTGCATCATATGATCCATCTTTTGAAACATTCCTTCCTTCAGATGACTTTTTTCTTTTTTTTTTCTTTTTCTTTTTCTTTTTTTTTTGCCAGAGGTATTCATATTTTGAGTCTGGATTTTATAGAAGTTTTCAAAATAATCCATAATAAAGATGATAGATCGCATATACCTTTCACGTAATAACCATCACTTTTCCAAATCACTGATTTTTTTCTAAAATTATGGCTTTGCATTAAGAAGTGAAGATGTCATTTCTTGAATTACACAGCATATGTTGGCACTGTTTTTTAATGTGAATTTAAAAATACAACAATTTGTTTAGAGAAAATGTTTTTTGAAAAAGCTCAAACAATTTTTGTCAGATGCTGACCTCAATTGCAAAAGACATTTTCAATTAAGGAAAACGTTTATATAGTTAGCAAGCTGTCATTCAGTAAAACTCATTTTTTTAATTAAACAGATGGTGATAACAAAGAAATTAATGAACACATACTTGCTTGCCTGCTATCCTAATTTGCATTTCTAAATTATTCAGGTTATGCAGCAATTAAGCTTTAATTGCTTTTAGACAAATGAATATCTCAGAATGAATGACAAATTATGATGAAATTGTCCAAGAAGGATGGTGTATTTTAATGCACGTGCTATTATATTTTGGTGACAGTTTCAGAAGCCTGAGTGTGGGCCTAGAACGTTGCAGTGCAGATTTCCTGGGCTGGCTCTTTGCTCTTTGAGCCCCTGGCCTGGGCAGGGAGGGAGAATGGAAATGCAGTATTCCCATGGCTTTCAAAACTGCAGCAGGATGGTTTGGGTGGGGGTTTAGGGCCTCCAGTCCTCTGCTCAGGCAGGGAGGGATGAGGAAATGATGTGATCATCACAACTCTTCCCGTTGGCTTTGTGCTCCTTGATTTACAAGTAATACTTGAGAAAGAATGTGTAATTTACCTGGCTGGTTTAGAGGGTGAGTGCTCTAAAAACTGGATTTTAGACAAGGAACTCGTACAGTGCGAGGGTTTTTCTGGGCCCAAAGAAATCAGACACAATTTTAGTGCCCTGGTTTGCTTCCTTCTCTTGTTTGTGACTTCCTGCCTCCTCCTTGGAGCAGCTACATGAACTATAAACACGAATTCTGTGACACCACTGCAGTGCTTTCCTCGTTCCATGTCCAGTGATGAAACCAGCCCAGCATCACCAGGTATGAGCTCGCTGCACTTGAGGGAAACAGACCATTCTAGGGCTTTTTATGCCCTAAGTGTAGCAGATCATGGCTTTGTACATTAATTTCTCAAGTTGGATGGTTTAACGGGGGGCTTGGAGGTAGATGGTGTTTCAGGTCCCTTCCAACCCAAATTCCGTGTTTCTGTGGTAGCTGGCACAAGACAGATCAGTGAATGGATTTAAATGCAAAATCAAAAGAAAAATGCTATGATTGTTACATAGTCTATTTCTTACTAAAAGGAGAGGACTTGACAGCATTGGATACAATGAATATTTCAATTACTTTATTTTCTATTTTAGTCACACTTTTAAACAGTCCATATTCCAATCTTAAAACCAAACTGGAGTGTTTCAATATATTTAGTACAGACTGTATTCAGAATTTTGCTTGAAGTAGTCTTCTTACCAACCCCTAAGCATTTAAATGGGGCAATCATCTTGGAAAACTATTCCCTCCATATTTTCATTATATTTAGTGAAGAAAAGCATGAGCTGAGCTAGTCAATCCAGTTTAAATAAAATGGAGACTACCTGATAGCTGCTTCCTGCTGATTACAGGACCATAAAGTTGAATGAGCCAACAGAGGGTTTTCTGTTGGAAGGAATAAATCTCATTTGAAATCACATCAACAGGACAGCTGCCTAAAGATCTAGAAATAATCATGTATTGGTTTAGGCCTGTGATTCTGATGGAGAGTGATAGGTGCCAGAGGGGTAACAGCTTAGAAAATGTGATAACCTGAATAAATTGGGTACTATCATCTGGACAGCAAAGCAGTGTAAAAGGACTTGCAGCTTGTCACTTAAAAAGAATTGCATTGACACAGCAAATTATTAATTTATTCCCTGTACATCATTTTTAGAATAGGAATCGACCTCTTTAATCAGGGCAGGTAATGAAAAATAGAGGGAAAAAATTAAGTACTCAACATGACATGGAGGTGTCTTCCTGTTTAGTTTAGTAGTGTCTAAAGCAAAAATTAGGCTTTTGTCATAACATGTATGTCAATAACATTGAGTGTCAATTTCTGTTATTTTAATTCACAATATTAGATGTACCAGGAAAATTTAGTCTAAGATTTAGAGGATTAATGGTGACACTTTTTGTGGCTAATTTCCATTCAGATCACAGAAAACTGAAAAAGAAAAAAAAGTATCTTAACTGTTGCATTATCTTACTTATTTAAAAAGATTTATTAAACATGAAAAACCTGACCTTGCTATCAATACAAATGAGTCATTAATTATAGCATGCCAAAATAGATACATTCTCTGATTTTTCATTTTGAATATGAATTCTGAGCTTATTGGAGGAGATCTCATTGCAGGCATTTCTCCTCTGAGCAGATACTCCTTACCTATCTTTGAATATCATATTATTTTTCTTCCCTTTAAGATCCTGAAGTAGAATACCTGAATCAATTTCATTAAGGCAAAAATATCTAATGATTGGTTTCAATTAGTGAAACACTACTATTTTTTTACCATTCCTTTTCAAATATTTTATACCTGCCCTGTGCAGGGCATCCATCCAGAATCCATCACCAGCTTTGTCTGACAACAGCATTAAGCACCCTTAAAAATTAATTGCTTAATTTCCCTCCAACAAGAATTCCTACATCCTTTTTATGTATAAAACTTTATTGCAAGTGTTACACTCAGATAGGAACCACTGCTCTATTTCTGGTGTGACTTTCTGTTGCTTCTTAATAACACATATTTATTAAATTGCCAATGCTTAAAATGGACTGGGAGCACATCTCAGACCAGCAAATATCTGCAGCTGCTTTTCAGAATGTGAAATCAAAGATGCATATGCTAAATCATGGCAATTCTTAATATCCCTTTATTGCAGAGAGTTTTTACCTCTTAATATTGCCAGCTAAAGTAGCTTCACATCTCCTACAGAGTCCTTGAAAAATATTTTCTTTTTCTTTTTCTAATTCCTGTAGGTTAAGAAATTCAAGTAAGTTTTTTCCCAGACATTTTAGAGTCTTTGAATGCAATTAAGCTAGTCTATATGCTTAATGTGGAATACAAACTAAATGCTTTTATTAAGTGAAGCACTTCTTTTCAGATGGGTACATGTTCTATATTAAAATTATGGTATTAGTGATCAAGAATGTGGCTGAATTAGCAACAGATTAAATGCAAAACAAGTTATTAGATTTTAGTTTTCCACTGGTTCGAGTAAAACAACCTCATAAATCTTAAAGGAAAGATAAATGACTGACCTGGATAAATAAAGCAAAAAAGTTGTCTGAGTCACAATGAATACTTCCCCATCAGCATTCATTATGGCTCAAACACATGTTGCCTTTAACACAAGTGCATGATCTTGAATATTATTAAGGTTTAAAGAAATTTAAATGTGACAAGCTCAAGATTAAACGTGGCACAGAAATGAGTTTAAACAGCTAATTAGGTTTTGTTGGTCCATCCCGTGTTTGACAGATATGTAATAGCAGTAATACTAATTAGCAGCACCACAGCACCCAACAGATATCAATTTTATCCTGGAACTGCAGTTTGTGCCACACATTCCACAGGAGCCACTTCACCCTGTTTGAGACATTTTAAAGACTAAAATAATCCCATGTGCTACAGTTTTACAGCGACCATCCTTTAATATGAAATAGGTCTCATCTCCTTAAAAATCTAAATATCAATTCTTCAGTTTTAGAAAAGAATTCCGTCAGATGCATAATTTGTCTAACTACAAATCTAATTTTCAAGTGAGGTTTCTTTTTCTGCTATATATTTTTGATTTTGATTTCACAGTGCTGAATATGAGCATTAAAATTAGTTATCATTTACAGTACTGATTTAAAAAAATAATTGGGATAGAGACTATTTTTAAAGGGGGATCAGGTATCATAAAGGATCTTATGTTAACATATAATTTATCTGATACAGTAATGAAAATTCATTAATGCTTGGTTAGTCATTTAATCAAATATCTCTCAACTGGTATTTATAGCTAAAACCAGAAATTAATTCGCTGGGTGATAATGGAAAAGAATGGGAAACCTATCATAATTTTTCCTTTTAAAGTATGTTCTTATGGTTAGGGTAACCCAAGTAAAACCTTGTAAAATCCATCCCACTTTAAGTAAAACATTTCCAAAACTTGTATTACCCCTCTTACTCTAAAAGTCTAAGTAAAGATAATGCAATATTGAATAAAATGAAATAAATCTAAATCCAGGAGCACTGCCAGCAGGCAGTGCCCTGAGTCACAGAGACATCAGGGTGGGATCCACGAGCCCCACACTCCATCACAAACCAACACCTCTCAACAACAAAATGTTGTTGAATGTTGAACAAAATCAGCTCGGCACAGGGAGAAGTTGTACTCAGTTCCTTTGGGTTTTGGGTGCTGAATTGGACCTTAAGCAGAGAAATCTGATCTTTGGCAGAAGCGAGGGGGAGATGAATTTAAAACTTGTGCCTTATTACCCAACCAAGCTTCAGTCTGAAAAGGTTCTGCAGAGTAAGGCTTGAGCCATCATCACAAGAACAAAAGGATGGTGGCTGAAACAATCACATTAACATCTATCAAATCCTTGGACAAAAATTGACTTTCTGACACAAAGCTGCGCAGGTTAGTGAATGAGCAGATGCCACGGAATGAGAGATTGATGCCTCAACAACAGCCTCAAGTCTGACTAATAATCCAGAACCAATTTGTCACAGATGCCAACTCTGAAGTATTGGTTAAGCCCTGAGCAAAGAGTCTGCATTTCAGCACCTCATGAGGTTTTATTGCAGGTGCATTGTTGTGAGCAGCTATTCCCAACTCTCCTTTAAACCTTCTGATCCTGGTGCTTCCTTTTAGCCTGTAAGTGAATTTATTAAACTAAGAGCAACCTCTATTTCCTCCCAAACAGAAATACAGGTACAAATTACGTACAAGGATTTCAAAATCCTCTGTTACAGTGGGCTTTGGAGAACAGTGCTTTAGAGTTTTCAGGTATCATACTCAGATCAGGATTCCTGCCTTGACTGTCTTTCATATTTCATGACATTAAAATCTCATCACATGAGATTTTCATCTTTTCGTTCCAGACTGTGAAATAGAAAATAGTAAGGATGAGGAGAGATCCATCATTTGTTTCTGTCTCCTCCTCAGAGTGACTGGATGGAGGTCAGGTGAGGGGAAACCTCTCTGCTTTCAGAGATGTAGTGATTTATTTACACCTTGTGCTATACCAATACAGGCCTCACACATTTTTCATTTCTGCTTCCTGACTGTGTTCTTCTTTCTCTTCTAAAATGAATTTAGCGATTTAGAAATTGTAATCATCTTTCTTCTTCTCTAAAGCATGAATAAGATATTCCTTAGCAAAGCACTCATTGCAGAGCAGTGCCTCGGTGCTCTGTACCACTTGTGATAAGAAATCAGGACACTAATTCTTGCACATTACTGTAGCCTTAATATATTGAGCTAATAAAAAATAATCTTCAACACATGCATAGGAATATTCAGTGAGATTATCTTCTCCTAACACAATTTGCTCCTAGGAGACTGATTTAATAAAGCTAGAAAATCCATGTCTTCTAATGGTATTCTATTAATCTTCATTGGCAAGCTATTTTTCTATTAATAATGTAATTTTTAAATGTAATTTTATGTTACTAAATGACATTTGCAACTATTTTTGAGTTAAAAAAAAATACATCTGGAACCCCCAACACAGGGCTCCAGACTTCTGTACTCTTCATCTAATCAGTAGATAATGACAATTAATAGCAGTGGGAAGAGGAAAACAAAATAAAATAACCATAAACTAGTTAATTGGTTTAAAAACAATGTTTCAAAACCTCTGCTAGATCTCTATAGCACAAAGATACCTTGAAAAAAGAAAGAGGCCTTATTTGTTAAAGAAAATAATCTTAGACTTCTGTTCTGGAGCCTTCACAGTTTATATTGCTCAGCAAATGACTCAAAAATGCTGGAGTTGAGTGGTTGTGCAGCACTCCCTGTGTCTTGGTTCTAGACATGGAAATGCAGAATATTGGCACTGAGCCAGCGAATCCAGGTTTATTGATAAAGCTGCTATTTTCAGTTTGACCCTGACTTCCGTGGCCTGTGCTGAGCCACATTTCAGTTCTCATATGATTCCCACAAAATACTGACCCTGAGCTCTTCCTCGTGGGATCTGCACCCCTGGTAATCCACGGTTCCTTGTCTGAGGGAGCAGAACGGGGCCGTGTTCTTTGAAGTTTCTGCTTGCAGTGGGTATTATTTTTTACCATAAATAATTCATTTGACAGATTTTTACCCCTTTAACTGTTCAATTATTGATCACAGAATGAAAATCCTCCAACGTCCTAATTATTTTAAATGATTTGTGAATTATTATGGATATATTTTGCCTACAGATTGTGAGGATTGTTATGAATATTCAAAACTTTTAGAATGAGTTGCATAAATCATGTGGGATTTAGAAGACTCATAAAGCAACCGACAGTATGGCCTGAATTACACTTTGACAATTGACATAATTGTGTAGCTACACAATATGACACTGAAGTCAATAAACTTAATTATTTGGCCTAAATTCCGCTTTTTACAAGCACGGCCACTAACAACTTGCAATTCCTATGGTGAGCTTAGGATGAGAGAAAATACAGGGAAAAAATAAAACATATTTTGAACTTTTCCGCAGGGAAATTACTGTAATAAAGTGAATGCGAGATCCTACGAAAAGGAAATTGATCTTATTTTGCAAAATCCTTGGGTGAGTTGATTTTACCCTCTCCATGCTCTGCATGTACCAGGCTGGTTTATGCCTAGGAGGGGTTTAGCAAGGATAATTTGCAGGGACACCAACAGGCAAGCACTGCCTGTGCCCATCCGTTCCCTCTGTGCTGGCACCAGCTGTACGGCTCGTGTCCATCCCACTGGAATCCAGCTGGGATGGGCGGCCCTTCCCCTCCGGGGCCGCTTCCTTCACCTCCCAGCAGCCCCGAGACAGGCTCTGGCACTGTCTGCTCTTCCCTGGCCCAGGGGCTTCCATGGCACCTCTGTCACCTGCTCTCCTGCTTTTGACATCCTCTGTCACCTCCTGCAGCATTCCTGCCAGGCAAGGGCTTGGCATGGCAGAGGGAGAAGTGCAGAGACGTTCATGGCACAGCTCAGGGTACCCAAATCCCCGTGCACAAACAGGATAGAACCTCACAGAAACAGGGAGATCAAACCCCAGGATTTCACCCACTCACCTGAAGCATTCCCTGGATATCACCTGTTATGGGAAGGTGTAAATAATCCCAGATAAGGCCACTGACCACAATCTTCCCGGGCCATTGCTCAAGAAGGTCACTGACCCATGGTCCTCTTTTCCAGCCCATCTCAGGTGCCCTGGAAGTGTTTCCATGGTTACCAGCGGGCCTGGGGAAGATGCTTTTGTGGGCCTTCAGGCCTACTCTGCTACAACACCCATGGTGGGACCCAACAACCTCCTTTCCTGCTTTTGGCATCCTCTTGCACCTCCCATTCTGGTGCTGGTGACAGAACAGAGGCCATGGCATGGGAACACACATGGCAGTGTTATTTCTGAGTGGTGTCCTGGGAGCAGGTCCTTCATACCTGTTCCTGGAGCTCCCAATTCTGTTTTCTTCAGGCGTTTTAACCTGAATTTCCACTCGTGCCTCAGTCTCAGCAGAGCTGATATCCCTGTGCCAGGTCTCTCCGTGCAGACTCCATTCTCAGCAATGCCTGCAGTGTTTCCTTCTCTCGGTGCTGGTAACGTGTCACTGACCTGTGCAGAACCTGTTAATGTGAACACACTTTTTTGCCAGGTGTCTCAGGCTGCCTGTGAGCTAACAGCTGCTTTGCTGTCAGTGTTATCTTCTTGGGGAGGGAGGAAAAAAAACCAACCTTAACGAGTTCCACTATTTGAGAGGTGTGAATGTCTGAAAACACAACGGGAAATCATTTTATTGAGGAAGAATGAAGAGTTAATGAATCTATCTTGTCAAATGATTTTTCTTTCAGATACAGCTGACATTTTAAACTGTTATCTCCATTTATAATTTCAATATCTGGAATTCTCTCCCAATCTGAATACTTAGTCTCAGCTGGGAATTTGTATCAAGAATGTTTTTCAATACATATTGCGAGTATTAAATGTCACAGCTCGGTGGGAGGCTTCAGCTGAGAATCTTCTAGGGGATAAATTGCTGTAAGTGCCCTGCAGAGGAGCTCATCTCCCTGGTGCGCAGGCTGCAAGGCTGGGACACTGGGCTCTTCCTGAAGTCCCTAAAGTCCCTAAAGTTTAAGGTAATTCTGGGGATATCTGTCACTGAGCTCTGAAGTTAAATCTCCTTTACCTGTTTTCATCCTTTTTCGTAGACCTGCTGCAGTTCATTAATTTCAGGATAAGTGGAAATACATCTCTGTATCAACCCTCTCCTACGTTAGAACTGTTGATTCCTTTGCTCTGGACAGTGATACAGCCTTCTGCACAAACCTTTCCAACCTGAGTCCTTCCCAAGGGCTGCAGTCCTTCACAAACTGCTCCAGAATGAGTCCCCGTGGGGTTTTGGAGTTGACTGAGCTGAGACTTATTGGACACAGGGATGGCTTCTGGCAACTTCTCTCAGAAGCCAACCCTGCAGCCCCCCAAAATCCCCCCAGACAAACCCAACCCGTTTGTGTTGCTGTCAGACCTCGCTGCCGCGCTTCTTCACGTTTGCTGAACCTTCAGTGTGAGTGTTTGCATGTCCTTTTCACTTCTTCTTTTGTTTCCCATCAAATATTTACAGCTTAAGAAAAGCAAATTTGCTATAAACAAGCACACAAAAATAAAGCTGGTTAAAAATACAACTAATCCCAGGCAGTGTGGGCCAGAAAGTGACAATCGATCTCAGGCTCCAATGTCAGTGACAGCAGATTTAAAATGTCAAAGTGCAAACACCATTTGAAAGTTAATTTGTGTGCCTGTAGGAGCTCCCCAAACTACTGAGCATTTTGCACCCCCTTGGCTGCTTTAGTTTCTTGATCTGTTCAGCCTCAAAAGACAGGTGTAATTCACACAACCTCTGAAGAGTTTTTTTTAGGATTCTAAAGGGCTGAATATGTTTTGAGATCCCTTGAGAGGGATGTGGTCTTAAATATTGCTGATATACATGAGAAATCATGAAGTCAGAGAAATAATATTTTTGTTATTATATTGCCATCTTATAACTAGTCAACTTGGCACAGTTGAGTTGTTCTGGTTGTTTTTATCTAGAATTTGTTATTTAATGCTAAGCAAATCCGTTTTCTGACTAGCAACTAGAGTTAAATGTGTGTTTAATTTTATAAATCATTTACCACTTACATTTTACATGCCTGCAAATATTTATTGGAATCAACTGTAAAAATCTGGGCTTCACCAATGGCCCACTGAAAACTACTGACAATTTTTTCTTGCCCTGCTTGAACTTTGATATGCTGAGTAGATAAAGCACCCCAATGTATTAACAGAGAACATTTAGATAACTCTCAAATAACAACTGTTTCCAGTGAAACCATTGCACTTTCCCTACTTTATTTTAAAGAAAGATTCCTCTTTTTCACTTACTAACCATTCCCTGGGGTATTTCTAAAAACACTTTTATTAGGGCTGTTCTTTTTCTTATTATTACTACTTCTATCAACAATAAATTGAGATCTTTTCCCAAGTTTTTAACACACAGGGTCTATGGAGGCACTAGTTTGATTTTTAAAAAAACCAAGCAAACAAACAAACAAAAACCCAACCAACCCTCAATGTCTTGCTGGTGATAAGGAGCGTGCAAACTAATAATTGCTTTTGACACAAAGTGACACAAGCACCTTTGATATATAATTGGGGAGCGATGCAGTTTAACAAGTTTTAATTTCTGGTGCAGCTGAAAGACAATAAAGAGAAAGCACGAGAACAAATTAAACGGTATATAGGTCAATCATTCTATTAGCAGTCTTCGGGGAGCACACATCTAATTTACATAATTGTATTTCTGCTGCAACCAGACAGACCGCTGTGCTAATACGTGTTCTTGGTGAGTCTATGAAAACAGCGAGCATGGCCTTTCCTACATTAAAGTATGGATAACCAGGATTACAGGAGCAAATGCATTATTAATTTTATCTAATCAGTATTTCAAGGTTAGTTTGACCCCGTCTACAAAAGGCCCAGCAGCTCCACAGGTAGTGGTCTTTTGAATATTTTCCTTTAAAGCAAAGATTAAGTTCTTAAGTTTCTCACACTTATATGCAAATAAACTAAATTGCCAACTTTTTGGTTTAAGTTTGGGAGAAGATGCCAGTTCTTTGCTGCCTCCTCTTATAAATTTAAGCATCCTTCATTTAGGAAACTTGGTTGGTATTTTTCTCTTAGTTATGCTTTTAAATTCTCATAGATGTTCTAAGACAGATCTTTACAAGTTAAAATAGTATATTTCTATTATTTTTGTGTTCACAAAAGCAGCAGGCTTACCACACATACTGTATTTGAAACATAAACTCATGATTAAATCTACAGAGAGAGGGTTTTGACTAAAATTTGCTTTTTCATTATTACATCTCAAGACAGAAATATAATAATGAAAAGCAAATAAATGAACAGAAGAGGATGATTGAGTGGCACTGCTCTGTCCATTAAACAGCTTTATGTTAATTTACTTAACATACTGCATTAATACCTTGGTTTCCAGGCCTTTTTTCTTATATCTAACCCCAGCATGTTGGATCCAGTCTCTGTGTGCAAGACAGGTATTTCACCCTGAAATGCATAACTTGGGGCTGTACTCTTGAAGGAAATTTATTAAACGAAAAACAGATTATATCCTCAAATTTTAATTAAAAATTAATTATGATCATAATATCACGAAGCATACATGAGAAACAAAGGTATGATCCAATCAGCTTTTCTAATTTCAGGGAAAGAAGCATTACAATACAATATAAACCACTCCAGTAATTCTCAAAATCAAGGCAGAAAATTAAACTTTTAATTCAGACATAGAAATTGTCAAAAGAGCTTAACATAGAACATTTTCTCAATTAAATCTCAGCAATTAATGCTTTTCTGGAGACTTCATTAAAAACATTGCCAAGATATTGAGTCCATGCACTTACATTCATAAAAAAGGAAAAAAAAAAGTGGTAAATGGTTGAAAGGGAGAACTGACAAATGAAAAATTGCTGAATTTCCTATAATTGCCATGGAGGTGAATCAATGCAAGGATTATGTTAGTTGTAGTTCTCACCAGCTGGGGTGGGGCTCTTGACTTTCAAATCACATGGCTTTGTTCAGTGGTCAAATTTCAAATCACATGACTCTGCTCACTGATCAAATTTCAAACCACATGACTTTGCTCAGAGATCAAATTTCAAATCACATGACTGTTCAGAGATCAAATTTTGAATCACATGACTCTGCTCAGTGATCAAATTTCAAATCACATGACTACTCACTGATCCAATATCAACTCACATGACTTTGCTCAGAGATCTTTTATGGCATGAACTGTGAACAATGAAGGCAATTGTTTTGTAGATGTTTTTCAGCTCCAGGTGTCTTTCCACGTCAAAGCTGAGCTTGCACTCTGCAGTGTTTGTCAAACGGATCATTTCATCTTTTGGAAATTAGGAGACAGTTATGTGGTAAAACAAGTTTATGAATTGGGCAGATTTAAAGTCGTGCCTTGAACAGTGAATCTCTTTTGGGTGCTGCTTGACCCCTTGGTAAAGAATTAAATGGGAAATGCTGTTCCTCTCTGGGGCTGGGCAGGAAACCAAGCAAACACATTGATGGTGATGTGATGACATTGTCTTAAACTGAAGACAGGCACCCATGATTAGAGCTCCTTCCCCTGAAATTAGAAATAACCATTCTATTTATTTGAATAAGTTACCAAAAGCTGTTACTTTAAAAGTAAAAATGGTGCAAAGTACCCAAATAGTACAGCTGGTGAATTTTATATTTGCATTTCCTCAGTAGAATTTTCCATGTGGAACCAAAACTGGTGTGTTGGGATAACAAATAAATGAAAATCCGATTTACCAGCAAAATAGGCTGGAGCAGAAACGCTGGACCCTGGAATTGGTGTGCTATTGGTGTGTTTGACCCAAATTGCTTTCACCTTAAGGTGAGCAAAAAGGAGGTTCTGGCTTTATCTTTTAATGTATCACTCTGTAAAACCTGATGGTTATGCAGTAGAATCTTTATCCCAGTATTTTATCACTGCATATTTTAAGCTAATTCCAGAAGCTTTTATTTTAAAGAAAAATGTTAATGTACAAATGGTACCTGAAAAAAGAACCAAACAAAAAGCCCTCCTCATCACCCTGTGCTCCAGGGTTTACTTAAATATTATGATTAGTGAGAAGTTTGGTGGTCCTCCCCTTTTTAGCTGCAACTTCTGGTAAATATAATAAATTATTTCCAATTAAGGACTAGCAGAACTCATAACAAGAGAAATCTCTATCAATTTATTAAAACAAAATCTCTCTACACTGGAATAAACAGTGTAGAATATTAAAATATTCTGCCAGGAGTGTATGCTTAATTAAACTTTCATTAGCTAAGTAATTCTTTATAAATTTAATAGTATGATTTTTCTTTTTTAAGTAGTTATCAATTCTGTACTTGTAGAAAGGACAGACTTTCAGCAGATTCCAGTCTTTCGAATCTGGCTCGTTTTAAAAGCTGAATGAGTTGGAATTTTTAATGGGTTTTTCATTATTATTCACTCATTTTTAGTGTTTAATGAGGAAATTGGTCTAAAACAAATCTTTGTTGTTTATTTTATTGTGTAATAGGCAACAAAATGACTACACTGAACTGGAATTCAGTGGGATTTAAGCCGTTTTGGCTTATGAGTAACACTAAACATCTGGATTTTCAAATCCAGTCTGTCGGTTTTATTTGTTGGGAAGCAATAATAAATCTTGCAGATGATGATGATGATGATCAGCATCTCGAGCACTTTGCAGAATGAAGCATTGTCACCAGGATCTGCCCTCTGAGAGGGAACGAGTCAGTCTAAACCCAACAGAAATAGGAAAGCTGCTGACTTGAGTCATGATGCTTTAAAAGGCAGAATTTTCATTAGATTAAAAATAACTGATATTAAACGCAGATTTCTTGCTTGCTGCTCATGTTGGGAAGGTTATTGTTCATAAAAATAGACCACAGAGATAACAAGCACTGATTATGATTTATCTCTTCACCTAATGAAATTCTAAAGGAAATCTGGTGTAATTTGTGTGGTATCATCTTGGGAAGATTACTTGTGGAGGTTCAGCTTTCCTTGATGAAATGACGTTAAATATTGTATCTGACTGTATGAACTGGTTTGCATACAGTCTTTCCTCTAAAAGAACACTTAATCAAAAAAGAAACTGATAGTATATAATTTTCTTAATGCATGCATAACTATATTTTAAAGGAGAGTTTTCTGAGGTGACATTTCTTTTGGAAAAGGCATCACACTGACTTTTCTAAAATTTCAGGCTTTTTTATGGAATGTGGAATGTGTAGTGCATCTGACAGGTTGGAGGCAGAGAATTTTTAATTCTTTTCTTGAACCACAAATTGGGGTAAAGCTGCAGATGCCTCTTGTGCCTTTCTATACCCAGACAAAGAGGAATTGCAACTTTCTCACTGGCAAAATGAGACACTACAAAAGTAGAGACATGAATTTAAATGGAGACAAGTTTTGGGGGAGGTTTTTTTTTTGAGTAGAGAGTTCTAAACATGTAAATTCAAACTTAATTTTCAGTTAGTTCTGGGGATGACTTAGCACTGTCAGTTTATCCCTTGCCAGTGAGAAATTCAGCAATATGGTTATTGCCAGTGTGCCATTGGACTTGTTTCCACTCCAGAGCTGGCAGAATTTGGAATTACTGTGCTCAGCCTGGGGCAGTCAGCTCAGGGACGTGGCACAGAGCAGCCAGCATGGCAGAACACAGCACTTCACACACAGATGGAGATTTGTAGTCAAGATACGATTACAGCATCCATACATATTCATATAGATACGTGGTATTACTACTGTAATGAACGTGGGTACCTCGGATTCCAGTTAATACTATTTTTCCCTAAGATATATGTATAAAATAGGGAAAATATTGCAAATAAAAATAATAATTAATTTGCATCAGTAGCGGCTAAAATATTTTATTGTTTTTCCTGCTCATTTATTTAAAATCAGAGCAACTTTTTAGTTCTAGAACTATAAAAGATACTTGTTTTCCTGTGCAGTTGTAGTGGTGAGCAAGGATAGTGCAAAATTAAATGCAACACCATTTATAAAGCTTTTCCTTAGGCATCTAATGAAAGTTCAGTGACAAGCCCAAAAGCCTGATCTGTGATATATGTCAAAGAAATAAAGTACTTGATGTGAATGAAATATAGATATGAAAGTTATTCCACGTAACTCAGCTTCTGTAGCTCTGAGATCCACGCTGAGCCATTTGTGAGGAAACATATGAACTGAAACCTCCCTGTGAATTTATGCAAAGCAGGAAATGTCACATATGGAGCTCTTAGGATGGGATGCAGGTTATGATAATCACTGCAGTCATATCAAAGAGAGACTTTGAAATTTGGCATGCTCTGAAGAACTTCTCTAAAACAGGGGCCACGCTCCTTCCTTAGTGCCGTGCACAAACTTGGTATCATTTCTGGAAGTGGATTTCCTCTTGGTCCCTATTTTCTCCCCCACAAGGACAGTTCTCAACCTTTACCATATTTTTCCAAACAACTAAAAGTGGTTGTGACAATGGCACAGCTATTTTATTTTCCTTTTAACATGTGATTTCTACTTTTGAAAGCCATGAGAGTTCCAGTGCAATACAGGATGCACTTGGGATCCACTGCAGCTCAGAGCTGTTGTTTCGTGCTGTTCATCCCTGGTAATAATCCTGTGACAACATTAATGTGTTAGGAAAATTGGTTATTGCAGAGAAATACTTTTCCTGGCATTTTGATGTTTTCCAGGAGCAGCCTGAAGCTGCCATTTCTGGTTTCAGCCACAACACCTGTGAGTTGTGTAAGTCCTTCTTGAGTTTCTAGTCTTGAATCCCAGCTAGCTGAAAGCAAGTTCAAATGCACAAAAAAAGTTGCTGTCAAAGTATTACCTCCCTCAATTAATGCAAAAACCTGTGATCACCTTCTCCAGTGCAGCATGCAGGATGTCCCCTTTTTAGATTCTTGGGTATTCTAAGCAATGACTGCCTTAAAATCCTATGGAATGCTCACAGGGAATAATTTGATCATAGGAGGAGAAAAAAAGGCAGTGAATGACAAGGGAAGGAGATAGATCAACACAATGGGCAGAATGGGAACCAAAGGGAAAAAAGGAAAAATACCCAGTCATCAAAACATTCTCTTTAAATTGCCAGGGGGAAACAGGGGCCATCACAGAAATGAGAGCAACAGGCCCTTTCTGACTCAAAACTTAAGTGGAAATGCAGTCTGCCTCTAGCTTTAGGCCCACTGTTAGTATGGCTTCATCCTCAGCTTTCTGATTTTGATTCTTTGTGACCTTCTGTGTCAGGCTCTCGACTAGAAAGCAATGTGACTTCCAAATTTCAATGTCTTTATTATTTAAAGCCTGCAGGCCTGAACTGTTTGTTACAGCAAAATACAAATGGAATAGTAGAAGGGCACCTGTGAGCTTGGACAGCAGTTTTACCACTCCACGATCTTCAGGGGAGTAAATTATCACTCCTGGTCCTTGTATCCGTCACTGACCCGAACTGAGGCAGCGAGATTTGGGGATTTGGTGATTTTTTTTAACTGAGACATATATATCTAATTGCACATGGGGTACATTTTTCTCCCACCACTACAAAAGGCTTTTTCTCATTTATGTGAATGAGCTACGTGCACTTATCTGGAGGAAAGACCTCTAATTAACTTCATGATCCTTCTCTTAACACACCAAGCAGAACTTCCTCTTAGAAATGGGGGAAAACATTTTGTTTTGCAAACTGTGTTGTAATTCCTAAGTTAATCAGTAGTGACTTGTGCTGGTTTGGGCTGGGACAGAAGCTGGTGTAGGGCTGTGTTTGGGGTTTGTGCTGGAAACAGAGTAAGACAGAGATGTTTTTGTTATTATACTTGTATTAAGATGTGTCTATACATAAAAGAAGATAGAGCTTATCTCAGCAGCAAGATAATTCTAGCCAGGAAATCTCCTCCTTGCTCTCGTGTTTGAGTCTTCCAAGGCTTAGGTTCCTCTTCCCCAGATGTTGAGAAATACTGTGAGAATTTGCACTACTCCTGGGATTCACCTTCAGAATTATTTTTACAGTTCAGATGGAAAGAAGGACGAGTTCGTTCCCTTTCTGACACTTTCATGTAGTGCAGTATTTCATTGAGCATTACATGAGTATTTGTTCCTTTCTTGTTTTAAACATTTTGAACACTTCACAATGTTTTTGTTTTCCCATGAGTAAGTTTTTTATTGAATGGATTCAGAAAAGAGCCCCTTAGGAGGCCTTGTACCATCCTCATCTTGTTCAGCAGGAACTGGCTTCTTATGAAAATGCAAATAGGATTAAAGCAGAATGCTCCAAGAAAAATGTCAGCCTCCTCACTGAATTTAAATCATTTTGTCCTAATGCTCAGATGAATGTGTACAGCTGTAGGAACAAGCACTCTACCCTGTCTGGAAATGCATTTGGTGACAAATCACCTGTAACACCACACAAACTGCCAGGCATATGGAGGAAACAGCAGACTCTGAAAAACATTCTGACAAAGACTCGTTCCTGCTAATGCAATCAAATGCAGGGAAGATAACGAGTGGAAGTGGAGGGAAGAGCTTTATGAAGTATCAGTGTTGGGTGGAGAGAAGTGTGGGTAACGTGGCCATCAGCAGCTGCAGTCTGGCTGACAGCGTGGGCTTTGTACAAGCAGAGGGGAAAAGCTTCCTGAAGTTATAGCTGAATTCAAGGAAGGGATCCTGCAGTTCTTTGAAGGATGCATTTGATAAACAGGCAGTTTTCTTACCTGTAGAATTTGATAGAGGTGTTTCCACTCTTCCGGTTGTAGGAATAATGTATTTAACAAGAAAATAGCAACAATTCTTTATTTTTTAATCGAATTGTATAATTTATTAGATAATTTTTATTATAGAGAAGATAAATGAACAATTATGAAGGTTACAAATCCCGTAATAATGACCCTCTTACACTGATGTTTCTGCCTCTGATTGTTGATCAAGATACTGTCATGTTTTAATTAGAAGATCAGTTGGTAATATATCAGGGTAAGGATTGATTAAACACCAGAATTTCCATATTAAATTCAATCTTTCAGAATATTTCTTCTTTTTTCTAATTTGAAGATTGCTTTTGTAATGCAACAGCTTCAAAATAACTTAAAAAAAAAGTTATTCAATCTGAGGTAGTACAATTTTCCTCACATTTGTATATGATTAAAGAGAGATCACAGAAACCCTGGAAGATTATAAACTGTATTGTCAGCTTTTATTTTATTTTTTAATGTTAAGGGCTTTCACAGTTTCTCTGGTGCCTTCATTAAGCATTATTTGATCTTCAGTGTCTTCCCTAGATTTTGGGGTTAATTATGTCTTTTGATATAAATATCTGTTAGAAATAGATAACATTCATAGGATGGTCAGAAAAATGGGAAGTGAATTCTTCTCCGGAGAGAAATTAGGGAAGTACAATAAAGAGACAAGCAAAAGAAAATTGAAAAGGTTTTCTGTTGTGTTTTCTAAATATGAGGAAAAGGATCATTAAAGTAACTAAAATTCAAAATTAAATTTTTAAGAACTTATTTAAAGGCTCTGCAGAGTTTTCAGAAATCAGAAGGGATGGCACATGCACTTAATAGCATCAGAACACCTGTAAAGTTTCATTCCTTCTAATGAGTTCCTTTCTTCGTGACTTTGACACTTTATTTGAAGTCACTTCATTAATTTTAAGTAGTCTTCCATGTCTGAAAATATTCCAGCCTTGAACATAGGACTTTTGAGAGTTAAAACCAACTGCTGTACAAAGTTATTATCTCCCAGATAAAATAGCAGATGCTGGCTCACAAGATTTTCAGCTTGGACGTGTTCTGAGCGGGTTTGGTTTTCTCCCAAGGATCTGGATATTGTAATTTTCACAGAGGAGAAAACTTTTATATCAGTGGGAAGGAATAAATTATGTCTGGTCATGTTCTTGGACTGCTAGGTGATGCTGCAAAGAAAAGAAATCAGTGTATAGAGCTAAAGGTGGGTGGTCAGGGGGAATAGTCTGGCAGCTCATCACCAGTTTTGTGACATGGGTACCTCAGGTATGAAAAGAAAGTGATAACAAACGCTATGGATGTACTCTCATAAATAGGATTATCTGAAGGACACATTCTGGACATGATTCCTGCGTGTCTTTCCAAATATTAAAGAGACACAGCAACACAAGGCATAAATATTTAATGCCATTTTAAAGAGAGAATGCTACCAAGCTCTCTCTTTGTCATCCCAAGCTGAGGGACTGATGAGATAATACAGGCACCATGGCAAGTGACAATATTGCAATTACTCGTACTTAGCAGAGGAAATTAAGATCTGACCCTCGCTGTGGTGTCACCTGAACCAGCAAATATTTACTGTGGTTTGGACAGGCAGCAAGCAGAAACACATTGCAAATTTTAATATGTTAAGGATCATTAAGCTGATTGTGTCAATTTGTTAAAGTGCCAAGTAATGATTTTACAGGTAATTAGACTTTAACAGGCAGAAACAAATTTATGTCCTTCTTGTTTTTATGATGTATGTAATGATAGATATACTATCACACAAGCTGTTGTTTTTAGGTACACAGCATTCCTTAATGTCCTAAAGCAAATGAAATATTTCATGTCAGGGACTGATCAGTGACTGTATAAAACACATTAGTAGCTTTTCTTCTTTTAGCTCCTTTTAATCGAAGCTCATTCATCACGTCAGAAAGATGGAATGTCTCAGGTTATTCCTGCTGCATGGAGAAATGGCAGTGAACCTTTAAGGTCAGGGGAGAAGACAGAAGTTCCAGGTTATTACAATTGTTTTTCTATGGCTGATCCGCAAGCTGCCCTGGCAGATTTTGTTTGGTTTATTTCTCAATGTGAATAGGGAAAAACACACCCCAGGACTGAGCTGGAAATGGAGTTTGGGCTTTAACTGTGAGAATTTGCACTATCCTGGAATTCACCTTTGTATGATTTTTACAGTTCAGATGGAAAGAAGGACGAGTTCGTTCCCTTTCTGACACTTTCATGTAGTGCAGTATTTCATTGAGCATTACATGAGTATTTGTTCCTTTCTTGTTTTAAACATTTTGAACACTTCACAATGTTTTTGTTTTCCCATGAGTAAGTTTTTTATTGAATGGATTCAGAAAAGAGCCCCTTAGGAGGCCTTGCAGAGTTTGTTTGCTGTTCTCTGCCTTTGTGTACCAGGACCACAGCAAAGCACTGGGGTGACTTTAAAAAAGATTTCTGTTGGGAAGAACAACCAGAGGTTTCCTGCTGCTCTCTCAGTTTCACACCCCAAGTGATGACTGCAACTTCTTGGCTCTCGAAATCAAACTAAGAGTGATTATTAACCTGAGGTAACCATGGCATAAATTTGCATATGGAGATTCCTTTGCAGTTCTCCTGGACTCAGAAACAGCAGCTCAAAAAAAAAAAAAATGTAGCCTAGAAATTGACAGTTCAGACTTGGAGGTCAATTAAAGATGGGCCAGAAAGGTTGCCTTGCCTTTCAGCTGTGTTGCTCCTTTTTCCTGCAGGAAGAAAACATGAGGAGAGCGTAGATGATCTGTACATTTTTTCATCACTTAGAAAAAAATCAGGTTTTTTGTTGTTTGGCTTTTAATAGCATCAAGCTTCCTGTCAATCAGCCCTATTGTGGGTTGAATTGATTACGGCTGAAATGTGGAGCTGTGGCCTTCGTGGTGCTGCCTGTGTGACACTTCAGAAATGAGATGTTTCCTTCAGTGAATTCCTGGCTGTAACTGCAGTGCTGCTATTCATGATGATACTGTTAATATTATGTCACACCACTGGAACAGCAGTTTTAAGTGGTGAATGATGATTTATCTGTGGCCAAAACTAAGTAAAAGCAGCACCTTGGTGCCATCCCTTGACAGCTACAAGACACCCATTCTTTTGCCTTTATGAAATTCAGAGCCTGAGCCTGGCAAAAATACAGCCCAACAGCTGATCTGCAAAAGGAAAATAAAATAAACCAGAGGTTTTGTGTCTCAGCCCTGGAAGGATCTGCATCTTTAGAAGAGTTTAGCTCGCCTCCTTTTCCAGGGCCCTGCCTCAGCTGTGCTCTGCCATTCAGCTGGAATTAAATGGTAAAGCAGAACTTGCTCTTTCTTAGTACAGTCAGTTTTGGGAAAACCTCATTATTGTCCAACACAGACATAGCACTGCTCATTTTATGGTGAAATTGTTTTTAATACATTTTAAATAAATCAGTGAAAAATAAATGCAATTTAGGTTAATTTCATTTTGTGTGTATCCACTTACAAACCAGTGTGAGCTGAGCCGTAGCTGTGGTCAGGGGATGGTTTGCTTTTAATGAAAAGTCCAGGAGTGCAGCCTGCTCTCTATTAGATACTAAGTAAACATGTGCAAAATATGGGTTTCATTACTTGCTTTGCAAAATTGGGGATTTCAGCAATTTCTCTTTGAAGCTGCCCTATCCTGTGGCTTTTTGAGGAAATAAGAACAGAAGTCAGATCTTCACTCGGACAAAGAGATACATTGAAAATCATAGCAATAACTGAGGTTTTCTTTAAACTTTTGTTGCAACAGATGATGGAGACATTCTCATTATTCATAATACTGAAACAGAAGCAAGAATATGATAAGTTTTTTACAAATAGTAATTGAGGAGCTGTTTGTCTTCATTACCCCTAATCTGGACAGTAATTTTGTCCACAAGAAAGGACTTACATTCCAAATTAGGGAAAAAAGGTGCAAAAACTCGACAGAAGTTTTACCCGGGTTCCATTATGAATAATTATCTCTGGGATCACAGCCTGCAGCTAAATTCTGCAACCAAATATTGCTCAAGTCCTTTTAAACCTGTAATTTTTACTGCTTTGAGGCTGCTCTTGTGAGTTTGTCTCCCAATTAAAATAATTTTACTCCAGTTTTGATCATGCCTCCTCTGGATGTCACCTGGTTATATTACGAGTAGTTCCAATGAGGTTTATCCTTTTCTAGTCATAAATTGCTGCATTTCAATAAGTAGATTTTCGGCCAATTACTTTTATAACTTAGGCTGTCCTGTGTTCAGAGCCACCAGATGCCAGTACAGTTTGTTGTGTGCCTCTAAATCAATTTATAAACTATAATATCTGTAAGGGAAGCAGCTCATAAATATTCAACCAGGGTCCAGTGCCACTCTTGTGCTTGTAGGAGGCTTAAAGCCCTCACCACCCAGCTGGAAATTCAGTGCCACCCTTCCACTCACTAACAGGAAAATTTGGTCTCCATCAGAATGATAAAATATAATTTTCCTACAAATTTGCCAAGTCAGATGCCAGGATCTTACTCACCCCTTTGTTTTAATTACGAGAGAGGCAGCACAAACTTGTCTTCACTATTATATTCTTACCGAGGCACTTGCTTTTAAAAATTGGGGTTTGAGGATACCACACTTAACCTTTCATAATTCAGAAATAGTTTCCAAATCCTGAGAGAATGTGATGAAGTAATTTCATATTCTTGGTGGTGGGAAGAGGGAAGAAGCTTCAAAAGATGATCACCTCATACAAACGTCAAGATGCAGCGAGAGTTGGCATTTGGGTACCAAATGCCTCCAAAAGCTACAGGCTGCTTTCACCAGTGATTTAGCTAAAAAAAGGGGGGGAAAAAAAAAAAAGGAAAAGGAAAAGGAAAAAGCCTGCTGCCTTGGGTCACAGTGCAGTCAGACACCAAAATGCAAGGAGGCTGTGATATCCTGCTTTAATTTATGGCTTTTAAGTGTAATGTGTGTTTAGCATTTTGCTACAATACAGTGTTCCAATATCTTTCCTTGCATCCCTGACCTTTGGGCTAACAATGAAGCACTGCTGAATCATGAACTCACTGCCCTTATCTGACAGGTCTGACTTATTTTCTCCTTCAATATCCTTTTCTCCTAGCTGTTACAAATTGTTGCATGTCCTGGGAGTGTCTGGGTTCCTGGCATTTAGATTTTAATCAGGCCCTTCTCCCTTTTTCTGACAGCACCATTTAGGGAAGGTGTTGTTCTACCTCTGTGTACTGCTGCCCTTTATAAGTGTTCTTTGTTTACTGGCTGGGGGAAGAAAGGTGATCTGTGTTTTTATTTGAGCTGACACTTCGGCGTGTGCTCCTGCTCGACACCTGCACCGTCAGATCCTCCTTGGCATGGAGTTTAATCTGTAAATTGCTGCACACAAGGGCTTGCAATTTCCTCCTGGGTCGGGAAGATTATAGAATAGAGAGATACATTTAAATTATTTTAAATAGAATTTTTGGTGCTTTATTTCTTTTTAGTATTTTAAGAGGTTTTCCTCACTAATAATTAATCTTATTCTTTATCATGCCCATGGAGCAAGGTCTTTCTTAAGCACAGTGCAATCAAAACACCCTGTGCTGAAGGGTTTATGATGATACCAAACTTTGATTTACTGAGGAGATCAGATACTTATTTTAACCCTTATATTTAAGAAATCAGTGGTTCACAGAAATTCAAATTTTGAAAACATAAAGTTCAAGGAATCCTCTCTGATTTACTCTTATTTTTGTACTATTCTTCTCAAGTTCAGTCTTTGCTTGCTGTTTTTGATAGTAAAAATATTAGGTGAAAAATGAGCTAGGGAATCATCTGAAAAGGGATTGCTGATGTTCTAATTAGTGCTGCAAGAGCGGGAAGGAAAGGTAATGCTGCAACCAAAGAATAACATCCAGAATTCCTAGAGGTTGTTTTCTGTGTTTGGACTTGAATTTGTGAATTCTTTTTGATTTTGTAGTTGCTGTGCAATTAACAGCGACACTTCAGAAGCTCAATGATTTTTAATTGTGTAGAGTTCTCAGTGTCTGTGCAGAGAATCACTGTGTATTCACATAAAAACCATAATAGCTCAGAGAGCAGGATCAGGATTTCTCCGTGGTGCTTCCCAAGGATAACTGATTTCAGACTTACAAATTAGAAATTATCTTCTGGATTGCCGACTGAATATGAAATAAACTGGTCTTAAACAATTCATGTCACCAAAATCACCATGATTACAGCTCTTACCAACTGACTGCATGTTTGGCAAATTAGTTATTTGTGAAATTTGACTAAAATTAGCATCAAACCCTGACACGTTCAGTGTGAAGGGAAAGCTGCCTCCCTGGAAGGTCCTCACATCCCAACTGCATCTCATCTGCAAGTTCTGCTTTAATGTTCAGGGCTCAATTAATCGTGCAGTGCAGCTTTGGTAATTTGTGCTCCCTGATCTGGATTCGCAAGGGGTGGATCTACAGGTGTTTTACTCACTGAGTAAATGATACCTCAGGGGCCTGGCAGCTCCCACAGAGCTCCTACTGCTTGTTGTGGTACCAACACCACTGATTTCACAGCAGTTGTGCAAAATAAGATTTTAATTATTTTAAAGATTTTTTTATCTCAGAGTGCTAATAGAGAAAACAGGGAACTCCAATCCATCACACAATATTGCAAGATGATTAGATATGATAAAGGAAAACAGGAAAAAACTAGTTTGCGGGAAGATTTTCAGAGAAAACAAATGCTGAGGTATGGGGCACAGGAATGGGGAAAGGTACTTGAGATTAAGGCAATTCAAGTTTATTGAAAATTATAGTATTAATTTCCTGCTCCTCAAATTATCTGAGAGTCTTGCCACAGAGCCCTCTAGCAGAAATTGTCTGGAATAAGCCATTCTCTGTTTATCACTTGTTAACAAAATATGCATTTAAATAATTAGAGAACACTGTCTCAAAGGAAAATGTAAACAGACATCAGATATCAGTTAAATTTGTTGAGAGAAAAGCGAGATGATACAGCCAGAGACTATTGCAAGTATTTCATTTCCTGGGTATTCCTACTGCTGGAATTTCAGAGAACTTAGAGCTTTGTTATCAGAAAAGGATGTGATGAGCTGAAGAGTTGGCACACGTGGGAAATGCTACATCAGAGAACTTACCACGCTGAAATAAAGCTGTTTACTTGTCACTGAAACCATGGGTAAATCTGCACATGGGAGCAAGATACACTCTGTCCAGGAAATAAAAAGTATCCCCTTTGAAATATGGCTGTTATCTCTGAGGGATAGTGAGTTATGGTGTAACCACGGGATTTCAGCTAAAAGCATGAAGTCACTGTGTAAGCTAAAGCACATTAAAGTTCTTCATGGTGTAAGGGCAGGCAGTAATCCCCAAAGAGTGCTTCCAAAGAGCTGCAACATTCATCCCTTTACAGCAGGCTCGCTTCCATAAAAACAGATTCATAAAGTGAAATGTCATTTCTTCAGGTAATTCTTTTAAAATATATTTTAAAGGACTCAACTCCTAACAAGCGCTGCTTTCAGCCTAATTAACAAGTAACCTCATTTAGCACCTGGCCATTGCAGACCTGCTGCAGTAAATCCAGGTTGAGACGTGGTTTTCTGGCACCAAAAGTGGAAGTGCAGGGGTTGCAGAGCCGTCAAATGTAGGGGCTGAGGGAAATCTCAGGGATCTCTTATGCCTGAACTCCGAGGTCCCACACAGAATTCGGGATTTTCCCAGCCCCTTTGCAGAACTTCTCAGAGGTTGTGCCACAGCCGACCTGCAGATGCTGGAGAAAAGAGAGAGCTGGATCTGAAAAACACCTCAGAATGATGGGGTGGATGCATTTCTGGGGGGAGTCTTTGTGATAATGCTTAACAACAATTGTTCTTTTTCATCTGGGTCATACATTAACCAAAGCACGGTAAAACTATTAAATCAGGCTTTTACTAAAAGGGCCTCAGAATTAGTTTAAAAATTGAGTAATTAGACCCATGCTGCGCTGGCATTACTTTTCTGATATTGCTTCCAACTGAAGCCCAGTTTCACTGCAGCATTTTCATTAGCTGCTCTATGGAAATTAGCTGGGAAAGAATGCCGTATGTTTTCAATTATATTTTAATAGAAAGGAACAAGTTATTTTCTTCCAGGCTCTAAGAGTTAGCAGGAGAATGTGTAGCATGCATAAAATCAGCTTTGCAATCATTTTCGTCTGCAGAAGCTTGGTTTGCAATAATTTATCTTTGTGAAGGGCTTATAATCAACTGGAATTTAGATTTACATAAGATTAGAGGTATTTTTATAAATACCTGTAATACAAAGTACGGCCTAGCACCTTTTGATGAGCACTGTTAGCTGGATTCTGTGACTTGAATGGGAGGTGCAAAAAGAGTCTAATGAGGAAAGTATTATAAAAACAAATTAACTGATGTTAATGACTGACAGCAGCTAAAAGAGCTTCCATCTTAAATCCGTTTACTTTGGTACCACGTGAAGTACTGAAAGATGTAGCAGTTAAATTGTGTTAATGTTCAATTTTTTAAAAAATAAAGGTAATAAAAAAGTCTAGGGAAAAATAAGTAAATACCTGAAATACTTGTGGGTGTACAGCTGTCTAAGGAGGGTTAAATAGAGAAAATGAAATTATACTGCAGATCAGGAATAGTAATTAGTTTCTCTGAATTTTCTTTATTTATATGCATTAAGTACCTATTTTTTGAATTTTCTTGATTAGATTGCAGATTTTTCCATTTCCAATGTAATTTACTCTCAGTGAATATCTAGAACTTTGAATCATTGCTCCATTCCTTTTCTATATCCAAGTTGGCAATACAGGAGCTGGATGGGATTTGGAGTTAGACAACAGCTGAAAAACAGTTCACATCCAGCCTCTATCTGCAGTAATTTTGATGGATCTCTAACATTTCACAATGAGTTCACAAAATTTACTGTTAGCACAGGAATGCATTCCTAAGATTCCTACAAGTGGGAGGTGGCAAATGTAAAATTTGTGAAATCTGTAAAATTTGGCAGCATTGCATGCAAAGGTTCCCATCCTGCAGCTGCATCAGTTTTCACTTGGTCACATATTTTCACTTGCTGACACAACAAACACGAGGATCAGTGAAGCTTTAGTGGTTTCAAATTTACATGTTGCTTTTAACACAGCACTCTCCCTAGAAAGTCAAGGGATTATTTTCTATTTTTATATCCAGCACAAATTCAATTGTGTATCGAGAGGAGTTCACTGGGTGGCTGAGGGGAACCACCTTCGTGCTACCTCATTTCTCACAGTTATCACCTCTTCTTTCTCTATTCCTCTACGTTAGCAATTTCTGTAATCCTTTCCAGCAGGCAGCTCCAAAAGATTAGAAATGTTTGTTCACTCTAAAGTAGTCAAATGGAAATATTGCCATTTAGGCTGAATTGTGCATTCTCCGTCTGGGAGCTGTGTTGTACCACTTGAATTAACGGTGGAGAGTGGGTGCTGGGATTATCCCAGGGCTAACAAAAGGAAAAAGAGAGAGAGAGGAAATTGCAGCACTCGGGAGGAATCACTGGGATATTCAGGGAGATGCAGCCACCTTTTACTTCACTGTAGCCCTTGTGTCAAAACATACATAATAATAATATGTATACTATACATAAGATTAGAGGTAATGATATGATAATAATAATTATAATAATAATATGATAATAATAATATGATAATAAAGTATCAGCATTTCAGTAAAGTTGGCAGATTGCACCTTTGTGGTGGCACTGACACAGAGCACACCCTGACCTGGGAAAAGGGAATCCCCCAGAGCCTGTGGGGAAACAGCAGCCCTGGCCAAAATCCCTGGGAATGGCAGAGTTTAACAGCTGCAGCGTCAGGAAACACAAAGATGATATTTTTGCAACTTGAAGAAATATTGAATGTCAAAAAAGAAGTATTAGATTGGTCATCCACTGGAGAGAGGAATCTGGTTGTTTTAAGAGGAAAGCAGAGAGGCTCGCTTGCTCAAAATATAACTGGGCTAAATATTCTGATTTCGGGACAAGAAGAAATAAATCCAAGTACTACAGAGCTATAAAACTGAAGAGACTGACAAATAACATTTCACTTTTGAATTCTTTTTGATAACTTCAGTGGTTTGGGAGTTACCTGAGAAGGTCTTACAGCTACCAAATATTCTCACTGTTTTATGTTGAGGGACACGTTTTTGTAATGCCCAGCTATCCTAGATAAAGAAAAGGTTTAAAAGCTGTTTTTTCCAGTAAAAAAATTAAAATATAGACATTCATTTGCAGGTGTGCATACGAATTAACATGCATTAACAAACAGACACTTGTATCGTAATTAAAAATAGTGTCTTATTATTTCTCTTCTGCAGTAGCTGGAGAAATTATTCCTTTACTGTGGATTTGTATTTTGAAAAACTACTTGTGATTATTAGGAATGTGCTGGCTGTAAATTTGCCTCTCTTGCATGGGTTTATCAGAGAAACAAAAGCACATTTGGGCTTTTCCTGCTGCCCCAGAAGCTTCTGCTCCTGTATTTGTGGGCTTCTGAGAGTCCAGCACCCCACACTGGCACAAAACTCACACAGCATCGAACTCTCATAAGAACAGCTTTTACTGACCTGTTCCATCTCTATTGTTAAAATAATTTGAAAATAAACAGATATTAAATCATGTAATTATTCCGTCAGGCAGTAAGTTCCTCAGAGGAAATGTCATTCCCTACAGTTATACAAAGTGAGTATCTGCAAAAAAGTATGTGCTGTAACTTTAGGGATGGAAAAAGATGATTACTGATAATGCCCTTGTCGGGTTCCCTGTCAGCACTCAAGCATTTCATCAGAACCTCGCCAGGGTTTTGTTGGGTCTCACTGTAAATAACTCAATGAATCGTTTTCCCTCGTGGATTGCTGGGGGAGAATTCCACACTACAGGGAGCTGAACGCGTTCTTTTTGTTTAATGTCATTCAATACATGAACTACAGGCTGTAAATATTTCCCAGCTTGGAAAGGCTTTAAAATACTGTCACTGTTGTCATTCCCCTCTATATTCATTATCATCTGAGCCTTTTGAAGGGCTTCAGTATTTTCTTTCACAATGATCTTTCCTGCTCTCCCTGCATTTTTTTTTTCAGTCCTTCCCAGTGTAGGATTTCGGGTTTTTCTTTAAGTTGTTTAATTTTTAGTTGTTTAAATACATCATACACATTCTAAAAGTATTGGAAAAAAAAAATCCACCATAATCGTTCTCTGTGAGCTTTGACATTATAATTAATTCTCTCAAGGTTGTTAATCAGAATAGAAATGCAGAGTTGTATTCATTTTCATGTACATCTTGGTAAATGGGGGTGCTTGGGAGCAATTTGAAGGATTAATGAGATATCACAGATTTGGCCCCTTCTAAATGGACATAGCTTTCCTTTCATGTTTTTATTACATAATTACATAGTAACCATGCTTAGAGCTCAGCTGATAATAGAAGTCATTTGGGGCAAGTCTTAGTGAAACTGAATTTCTTGACAAAGACCATGACATTTAAAGTCTGTTTCTCTAACTGTGCAAGAATCTGTTTGGAGACAGTGGAAATGGGACTGCAGCACAAGGGCAAACCTGAAACTTCTGTGTGTGCATCAGCTTTAGTGCATGAACCTTCCGAGAACAAGAGCAGTGATGGGTCAGGTTTAGATTTTATATCCTGAAAAACATTATAAGGCTCTTTTAAGATTATTTTGTGGAACTGTAAAGGTGTCTTGCCTTCAGGGATTTTTGTTTAAGTTTGTGAGCATGTGTCATATCTTGATTTGTGTATAGAGCCATAATTGAGCAAAGACTTTTATTTTAAATTTGAACAGTTTTGCAGTCATCACTTCCTGTGGAAATTAATTATGAACTGTAAGTCTGACAGCAAAACTTCTTTCTTTCATGATTGTAGCTAATTTTTACAGGTAATTCTGCCTAAGGGAAATCCGGGGCTGTTTGAAACTTTGGAGGTATTGCTTTGGAGAACTCCTGAGCTAAATCTGTTAGAGAGAGCAGTGGTTGCCCCGTGCCTCGCCTTGCTGGGCGTGCCAGGGATTTCAGTGCCTGTTCATGGCAGTTTGCACTGCAGAGTTCTTTACAGCGGCCAGTTTTTGCCAGTTTTACCAGCCCAGTTTTTGCTCTGAGGGACAGAGACAATGGATGGGCTCCGTTCCCATTCCCGCTGGCCCCCAGGAAAGAGCAGAGCCCAGACCTGCCCTCAGTTATTGGATCCCTCTGCAGCTCTCTGATAGATGCCCTGACAAACAGTGGTGAGCTCTGAAAGCTCATTTTATCTCCACTTACATCTCGCCGTCATCCACCTGGGCAGCACTTACTTAATTCAAGAGCCAATTTTTCCTTAATATTGGGAGAACTTTTGTGCTCTTTCCCTGATTCTGGGGCGGATGGTGACGGAGCTGTTGCTGTTGCTCCAGTCCCACCAAATCCATCAGTTCCTTCCCAATTGCTGCCAGCCCGAAGTGAAGAACAGTAAATGGCTTCTGTTTCTCTCCCTGTTCCTCGGTATTGGAACAGGAATGATTTATGAACTGCACTGGGCAACACTGTGGAGGAAATACCTGCAGAAAACTGCTTTTGGTGCTGCTGTTGTTGTTCCTCTGGCCTGTGCCAAGGCAAAGCTGATGCTGCCCCATCCTGCAATGCTTAACTCTGGGTGAATCAAGCTAACTTGCTCTTTTTTAATTATTATTCTGGCATTAAATGATATAAATAAATAACAAACTGATTATTCAGGAGTCTTGAAAGTGAAGGCTTTTTGATTCAATAGAATTGCAGTGTAAATATTAGACCAAAGAACATGAAAATTAATATTTGATGGAAGACAATAAAATACACCTTTCTCTCCAACTTTAAACGAATTGAACAAAGACAGCAATTGCAATAAGAAGAACAAAGCAGAAAGAATCCTGGTATTAGATAAAAGAGCTGAAGTCTCAGTAAAAACAAAAGCTGTCATTTTATCACAGTTGCCATCTTTTTACCAAATATTTCAGTATTTTAGCTTATGCCACCATCTACTGGTCACCCGCTCAAAGTGTTCAGCTCACACTCCAGCAGATTCCATAAGGTTTTCAAATAAATGTCTGCTCTTGACCTGAGCTTTAGGAATCGATTTTTTAAATGCCTTTTTGCATTGGCATAGAAATGGAGGTTGGACAGAGTGGTAAAAATTGCTGCTTGATTAGACAGATGCTTTTGAAAACTTCAACAACTCATATTTCTGTGTGCAGTTTGGGAGCTGGTGGGAGTCACCTGTTGCTGGAAAGTTTGGTGGAAATGTTAAGTTTTAATTAATGTCTTGAACGTGCATTGAAGGTTCCCATGGCACTTGCTTCGTTTATAATTCATAGGATTATTATTCTTTGGCATGAATTCATATATTACATGTGCCACATCTAAAGAACGGGGCTCTGGTGTTAACAATCTATTTTACCCTCACCTTCTGCTTTTTCAATAAGCCGAAACAGAGAAATGCCAAAACATAGATCTTAAAATGTCAAGCCTTTAGATAAATTTCTGCAGAATTTACAATCCGTTACTATGAATTTGTGGTCTTGGCAAGCGTTTTCACTCCCTGCATGTGAGAAATGGGATGATGCAGCACCGAGTTCTGCCTGACTGGGGAGGGAATTAGGTAATTCTGGTGATGTATGGATGCATTTCTTGTAAGCCCTGAAGTTTACATTCACACACCAAACAAATATAAGAGCCTGTGATGTGATGTCACTTCATCCTTTTGACTGGTGGGCTAGAGAGCCTTCCTCAGCTCTGGCTGCTACTGCCTTTCCATTTCCTCCCACTTCCAGAGACAAAAAAACCTCCTTTTCCAGCAGGAGAGGCAGAAACAGATAATCAGCCTCCTGGAAAATCTGTACCAGCAAAGCAGTTTGTCACTTTAAAATGTTAGCCAGAGTGAGGCAGGACTTGTGGCAGAAATCTCCCTCCTGCCCTGCCTTTTGGTGGCTTTAGCATGATCAGAGGATGTTCTTTTCCCCAGCACAAGTCCTGGGTTCTGTTTCTGTGCACAGCCTGGGACATTTGTCCTGAATGCCTCGAGTTTGAGCACTGGGTTGAGTTTGAAATAACCAGTTCCTTTCCCCTGGGAGGATGGGAAGCTCTTCACAGCGCTCACCGAGTTCAAGAGTGGGTTAAATCGCCACCACAGACAGAACCAGTCTCACTTCAGGAGACCCCCGTGAACTTAAGCCAGTAATTCATTAATGGAAATGGAAGCCTTTATTACAGACTTTAATTTCCGTGCAGCTATAACCACAAATGAGTGTGTGAGAGTCCATCCCCGCCTGAGTGGCTCATCCACCTCCCGTCCCCTGGCCTGTGCCCTGGCAATTTCTGAGGTGACAGCAGCCCACGAGCCTGTTCTCACCATGGCACCCTCCCCACCACAGTTTCTATAGTGATAACTCCAGGCCTTCCTGGTAATGGACACAGCCAATTAATTTCCTGTCTTTCCTTTTTTTCCTTGCTTAGCTTTACTAATGCCAAAACTAAATGTCAAGCAGGAAAATCTGTTTTGTCCCTCTAGCTTAGGAACAGTAGCTGAGGATAAAATCTAAGCCAAACATTGCGTCTCTGGAGGTTTCACATATGACTAATTGCAATTTGGAAGCATATATGCTTTTAATTAAGCTCTATTTTTTTTACAGACAGAACATACTCAGGACTGCAGTGGCGAGCAGCCTCAGGGTTGTCAGGCTGTGAATTCGACTCTAAAAGTTGATCTGATAAGAGAGGTGGGCGTGTTTCCTCTGTGCTGTCTTTTCCAGGCTTTACCTAAGGGACAAAATAATCTGGTGTCAGGTCTTTAAAAAGCAGGAGGTTATCCCTGCAGTCACACACCTCGCTGGCAATTTGTCCTGTGGTGAATCACGAAGATTTGGCACGATAATGTCCTGTCCAGCAGCAGCTCTGCAGCGGGAAATCAAACCAGTCCGATGCTGAGCCAGATTTGTAGCTAAATTGTTATTCCTTGTGATAAGTGCTGTTGTCCCCATTTGTCACTGGGCTGGGACATGCATCACTCTGACAGGTGCTCTTTACTGCAGCGTGTCTGGAACTGGGTCAGGGAGGTTGATGGGTAATTTGTGCTCGGAAAGCCAGAAAGCAGGATAATGGGAAGGGAGGTGTTTTGAGTGGTTCTGTCCAACAGTTCATTGATCTACTGGTGTGGATTATGATACAGCACTTGCACAGGCACAGAGCTGCCAGCCCCACTTAGAGTGGGTTTTGTGGGAAAAAAAAAAAAAAACAGCAAAACAAAAACCCTGATTCGTGACTTGAAAATAACATCCTGGGTTTTAGCTTCCTTTCTAAGAAAATTCAATACTGATTATAGAAGGCTGTGGAGTTTTTTGAATCACTAGGCTAAATCCAAGGATCTTTTTCTGAAAAAGTCATCAGGATATATTGAAAAAAAACCAATTTTGCTTCATTACTGTGAATTTAAGCATTCATTATGGCTACAGTAATAGCAGAGAGATGACAGAGTACATGGAAATGGCATTAATGACCCTTAGCAGGAAACTGCTGTAAAGTTGATCAGGACCTGTGAGTGATTTGCATATAAGTGACAGTCAATAAGATAATAATTGTTCACCAGTAATTTCGGAATGAAATTAGTAGTATTCACACAATTAAAGCTTTAAGTATGCAGCTGATTAGGGAGGATCAGTTTGCAAAGCCCTCCTGTTTAAAGCAATCAGATCTGAAGAATGAAGTCTTTCATCAGATGATTAGTTGGATCGTTTGGAATGGCAGCAGAGGTGACTGGAATTTGCAGTTGGAAGCACTGAAATGCAGGAGAGGTTTAAAAGCTGGTGGATACTCTGGAACCTTGCCTTCCCTCAGGGCTGCCCGGTGACCAACCCTGCTGGCTGTGTGTCCTGCAGGGTTCCACCATGGGTGTTGTAGAAGAGCAGGCCTGAAGGCCACAAAAGCATCTTCCCCAGGCCCGCTGGTAACCATGGAAACACTTCCAGGGCACCTGAGATGGGCTGGAAAAGAGGACCATGGGTCAGTGACCTTCCTGAGCAATGGCCCGGGAAGATCGTGGTCAGTGGCCTTATCTGGGATTATTTTCACCTTCCCATAATAGGTGATATCCAGGGAATGCTCCAGGTGAGTGGGTGAAATCCTGGGGTTTGATCTTCCTGTTTCTGTGAGGTTCTGTCCTGTTTGTGCACTGGGATTTGGGTACCCTGAGCTGTGCCATGAACGTCTCTGCACTTCTCCATCTGCCATGCCAAGCCCTTGCCCGGCGGGAACGCTGCAGTTTCCCTCACACCTTCCCTTGTGTCCCCTTGGCCCCGGTCCAAGGCAGCCTTGGGTGGATACACCCGGCTCTCCTGAAGCTTCAGGAATTGATTTCAGCCCTCAGGGCAGACAGTCGGGGCACCCTGCAGTTAAATATGAGGCTACAAGGAGCCATCACTCACATCCTAGCCGGAGCAGCAGCTGATCCTGCTCATTCCTGGGACAGTCAGTGGAGCAGAAATTCGCTGGGCTGTCACTCCCTGCGGGCTGGGCATCAGCACAGGCAGGGTTTAACTGCTCACAAAAAACTCCCATTTCTGTTCCCTTTTCCTTCTCAGCTCCCAGTATAGGCTGTGAGTTAAAAATGTTGCAGGTCAGAAGATGGTCTTACATGTGGACCAGCGTCTTCTAGTGAGAGTGATTAATATTCAGAATGATTCTTTAAGATAAAAGTAGCAAATACTGTCAGGGGTTTTTTCTACAGCTGTTTTTTTTTTTTTTCCTTCTTTTGTTTTCATTCACTGGCTGCCAGTGACATGGAGTGCTTTACCAAGTTAGGCAAACAACCTTGAAACACCGCTAATGAATTCCTAGCTACATGAAGAGTGTGATCAAAAGTGTGCTATAAATACAAAGAAACATCCCGTGAAGATCTTGTTTTGTCTTTCAAACAGCATTTTGGCTCCTAGGAAAACTCTAGACAGAGGAAAAGTGCAAAACCCCCAGAACCCCCAGAGAGGCTCCCAGCACGTGGGCAGTGATGGCTCGGCAGAGCAGAGCGGGGATTTTTTGGGATCTTGTCGTGTGTCCCTGCCCTGTTGGGAGCCTCGGAGCTCCGCTGTGCTCCAGCCCCGCTCTGATCTGCCAGGGCGTTGATGGAGGAGTTTTATTCCTCTTTGGAGCCCCTTGATTCGCCTTTGTCTTTGCAAATCTTCTGCAGGGATGTCTGGATTAACCCCGGGCGTGGGTTTTACCTGCCTAAGAAACACCAGGCAGTTGTTGGGCAATCCTAGAGCCAGGCTTTAGGGATGCCCCTCTGTAAGGACTGAGTGCTGGAACAATTCATGTTTGTCTCGATCACCTGACAAGTTTTAAGATTGAAGGAATGGATTTATTTAAAATGGGGGCTTGCACCAATGAAGCAACATGAGGGCAGATAAAGTGCTTTAACAGACTGGGCTTCAAAGCTCTCTGGGGCTGCTTTCCCATCTCAGTTTATTTGCACTCACCTTACTGCAGGTTAAACTGAAATCTCCTCGCAGATTTCTAGTGCACATAAGGGGTTTTTTTTTTCGTATTTACTTCATAAAGTCTTAAATATTTTTCTGAAAGAGAAATAGAAAACTTTTAAATGCTGAGAATATCCCTGTCTTCCAATTTAGATTGCTTAAAGATTCAGAATTAAACTTTTAATAATAATAATAATAAAGTACTGTAATAAGCTGTCCTATCATTTTAAACATAAAGGAAAACCAAAAAGATTACCCAGCATGTTTCACCTGGTAAAACCTTGATTTTGTTGTGTCTGTGAGTATAGGAAGTATTGAGCACATGTAAATGACTTGCAGGTACTAAGCCCACGTTACACACTTAATCTGTCTTGAAAAGATAACACAAAATATTCCTGTGTATAGGTAATGTGCTACTTTAATAATTATTAATTTTCAGACCTTGTTCTTACATCAAATTATAAGCAAGAAGCTTTATGTCATCATAAAGCCATCAAAAGAACTCCCCTATGGCTGATCAAACTAGCTAATTTTATTCCTTTTAAAGCATTATATTAGAATCTGAATGAAAAAATATTTTGGTATTCAACATATTTAAATCTGCGTGGCTTCAATGTGTTTTATACCTTGGCATATAAACTGCATCAATAAATAGGCTGTTAAATGACTCTTTATAAAAGCATTGTGGTCTGGCAGAAGATGATGCAGGGCAGATGCAAAACTGACATTGTTACCCAGTCTGGGTTCATTGTCAAAAGAGGAGAAGCACTGAAAACGTGTGCCCTGAGTCCTCCTCTGGTCGGTATTTCCCATTAACCATGTGCACAATAGAATAAAGCAATAAATACGTTAAATTCACAAAACTGCTTCAGCAGGAGTGATCAGTGGAAGAGCTGGGCAGTAATTGGCCAATTAGTATTATCCTTCTCCCCAGGAAATGGTTTGGAGATTCCCAAAGCCAAGTAGATACCCTGCATTATTATTACATCTTCTTCATGTGATATTTTATTACAAATTACAAGTTTTTATAGGTTTAGAATAACTCATAGAAAGTTAAAGAGGCAAATTGTGTTACAAAGCACTTTTTCAATTCTCTTCTAAGTACATTTGTGCATATATATGTCTTCATATGTTTCTACAAGGTGTCAATTCACCAAACCATGTTATTTTTATGTATTTTCACTTGAGATATTGTCATCTAATAGCTCTTTCAGAGTTGTTGGAATTAGAAGCAATCAAAGGTTTAATTTTCAATATTAATGTAAACTTTTCCATTTAATCACTGGGAGTCCAGGATTCATGGTTGTCCTACAAATCACCATTCCCCAAAAGAAAAGCTTCAGAAATTATTATGGAGAAATCACAGAGCATATTCTGGATAAGGTAAATGGAATGAATTAATCTCTCTCAAACTCTGGTGATCAGAAACTACTTTATGATGTCTAAGACATGTAGTATAATGCATGTCAGAACAGAACATAAATTCCTTTGACATAAAATTACAGTTTAATGGGAATAAGCTACAGATGGATGGAAACTTCTCCTGAATCCTCTGTCAACCCCATGCAATTCTGAGAATAGTTGGCAACAATAAATATGGAGAAAAAGTGAAGATCTTTTACTCAATTTTACACATCATTTACTGTTCCTGTACCGGTTTCCTTTTAAAAATGGGCATTTTCCAATGTCACATGCAGTGGTTTGGAGAAAAAGTTATTTTGTGAGTTGTTGGGGCTGTTCAAAGTCAGCAGCTTGGGCAATGTGGGGCCCACTAAATCCACAAGCTCCCTCCTCAAAAACAGCTGCACACTTTTTTTCATGAGAATTGATATAATTTAGTTTCACCCATTATTTATTACAGGACGCACATGGAAACCTTCTGTTTCAAAAAGCAACCAAATAAAAGGACTTAATTTTATTTGTTACGTAAAGAAAAGTTCACCAGGGAGGGAGAGTTGGTGCTGTAACAGAGAACCAGCAAGGCAAAATGAGTTCATGGAACTGCCAGGTAGTTTTTGAGTAGATAAAGTAGATTTTTGTGTCTGTTAAATCTTATTTTAATAGGAAAAATCTCAAGGCACTCCACTCCTGTTAGAGCTATGCTGTGGTAACCACCTACCAGTTCTGAGTGTGCTGGAGGTGTATTTCTGAATAGAATTCCCTATTTTTAGTAGGGCTGATAGAATACCATTATGTGGGAAGGAAAGCCAAAATTCTGACTTTCATTGCATTTCCTCAGAGACAGAAAAGGGAGTGCACATGAGAACACACTCACATCTCCTGAGCATATTCTGGTTCACAGAGACTGCATTGGCTGAGGGCTCAAAGGCAGCACCTAAATACCTCTCCCTGCTTCTAATTCCAGACATTTGGAGGGTTTTAATACCAAAATCATCTCCATTTTTAACTGTTTAATTTCTTAATGTCAGAAAGTCAGGACAAAATGAGAGGAAGGTGTTTTGGGGAAGTTCTGGTTTGATCTGGGTGCATACTGATCCTGTTTATTATGTGCTACTTTTCATAGAATTGCTTGAAGCTTTTCTGAAATTATGTTTGTACTTCAACTCAGCATATTTTTATTTTTTTAGAAGCTCCAGTAATGCCAACTTTATATCTGTGTCAGAACATACTTTGTGAAATTACTGAGCAGTCTTGTGATTATGAGCTCGAGATAAATCCTCTGCTGTGTCTGTCTCTGTGTGGGGACATGTGGGTCAATAATTAATGAAAACAAAACTGCTACTGACAGGTGGGCTTTGAAAAGCAGTCTTGGAAATAAATATAAACTTCAATAGAAATGTCACCATTGATTCATAAAGTCTTTGTTAGCAGCAAAAAACATTTGCATGAGCCCAAGAGGATTTTTACACCTTGGCATTGCCATTGGTTGGAAAATATATTTACATATGACATTTATTTGAAGATTTAGAAAGCTGAGAAAGAGGAAATATTCTGTTGGATTTAGTTTGCTTTCTGTTTGTTGATTGGATTTTCAGGTCTGTAGTACATTGTTGGGGAGCAGAGGGAGGGAGGTTAAAGAGGTTTTTTACATTAATTTTTTCATCATATTCTCCTTCTTAAAATGGTGATGCAACTGCCATTTCGGGTTCTATTTTTCTATTGAATTACATTACTGTGTAATGACCTGAGCTGGTTTTTTTCCTCTTCTTCCTCCTGTATGACTTTGCAAGTCAATTAGTTTGAAAGCTGAAAATCGTATTGGTTTTCTTGCTCCAAGAAGTTTAATTTATGGTTGTTGGGGTTTTTTCAAAAAAATGAATAATCATATGACTATTTGTTCATCTGAATATTTCCAAAGTACTTAATGAGTTAATGATGGATTTTAATTCACAGATTACATTTACACATTGTATTTACAGCTCTTGGGCAGAAAATATTGCGTGAAACTCATCTGATTTTTTTCATCCGTGTTACTCAGAATGCCTGTCAATATCAAGAGTTTTGGTTCATTTATATTCCTAAGAGGAACAGTGCAACTGGATCATGGTTTTGTCTTTCGTAGCAATTTCTGCACTGAAATTTAAAGCAGTTGATCGAGTTTTGGCCAAGCAGAATTCTCAGTGTGCAGCTCGGCTGAGAACTCAAACTGGAATTTCAAAGCGTGGCCATTCCTGTGGCTTTACAGAAATCCAGCCTGAGCTGGGGAGCATTAGCTGAGCTCTGGGATTGTGGCTGCTTTTAATTTATGCCAGTGGAAGGAAGGTCTGCATTAGCATCAGTGAGCTACTGCTGAGTGCTAAGGTCAGCTGTGCATTTCGTACTTCAGCTGCAGAGGCAGAATTTTATTGCTTTTCACAGTCATGGTGCAGTGGAAAAGGTGCTTTATGATGCCACAGACAATTAATTGAGGTACATTACCTAGAAACTAAAAAGGTCACACGTGGAACATAACTGACACCTCATAACCCCATTAATGATTACAGAAATGCAAATTAGTACTTTTCAGTTTCCAACAAGTAGCATAATTCTTCTCCAGCTTTGAATTATGTTTCCATTTGCTTACAATCTTTACGCTTTAAAATGTTTAATTTACCTTTCCTTTTAAAGTAACCTCGGTCTACATTAAAAGTTATACTCTATATAAATTATACTATTCATAAGGAGTCTATTAAGCTGCAATTATTTTTCTGTGCAAGAGGCATAGAGAGAAAGAACTGATACAAATCACATGTGTAATGCTCCAGCAACCTCCCTTCAAGGCTACACGTGCTAAAACATTTATGGGATGGCAGAAAAATGTTTTCCCTTCCTTATGAAGACAAAGTTGAAAATCTAAGAGAATTTAATGTACTAAAGAATAAATTATAGGTTTATTTAAAGCTGTTGTGATGTTATTATTGTGTACAAACGGAGTAATTCTAGCACAGAGGATGGGGAGATGATAACTAAGAGTTGGCTACTGGACTTGTTCCAACCTTTATGTCCAGTTATGTGTGGCCACTTACAGGCTCAGATCCGACTGATTTTACTGTAAATAATGTTGCAGTTTCTTGGCACATTCTGGTGATTGTGTTAAAACATCACAGATGACAACAGGATGTGACATCACTGAACTGTGAGATTTCCTTTCCCCTTAGGCTGTAACATTTTTAATGCTGACCAAGACCAAAGAAACGTTCAGTGCAGTGTGAAAATTCTTTAAAAGAGAATGTTATTTTAATTTTTAAATTTTTTTTTGGTGTAGCTCCTGAAATTCGAATGCGCTGCTGCCTCTCTGAGGTGGAGGAAGGTTGGGAGAGCAGAGCTTTGCTCACTCGTGGTCGGAGCTCGCTGCAGCAGATCTGCAGCTGCTGAGAGCTGGGAGAGCCACGCTCAGCCCGAAAAACCAGCAGGGCTGAGCAAACCCCGCTGGTGGCTGCGAAGGGAATCTCCAGCAGTTTCTGACCTTGCCGAGTTTTACCTTGCAGAAGAATTTTAGAACAAGACCCTTGATTTATCTGCATTTCCCAGGTGACTGGTCTGTTGATTGATAAAGTCATTTGATGGAAGAATTTCTTCTAAAACTCAGGGTCTTGCTGGAAACAATTTATTGGTTTGAGTTTTAAAAATTGCACGTTTATTAAATGGTGCAAAAGCTTCGCCTCGATTGTTGGTAAATAGTGCAGAACACCAGCATGGCTCATTCCCCATTTGATTCATTGTGTTGTTTCCCCTCCTTGTTTAGAAGTCATGAAAACATCTCCTTTTGTCCCTTTTTTTTTCTTCAAGACCACAAAAGGTTCAGCCTTGCACTACACAATGATGAGCATGGTGGTGATGCAATCAACTAAAGAATTTCCCTAAATTTGAGGGTTTAGAAGCCCTGCAGTTCCCACCGTCTTGTGGCACTAATATTATTTTCCCTTTGCAAAATGAAAGGCTACTGAAGTGCAGTGGCCATTCCAGCCCTGAACATATATTAAAATAAATAAATACCATGATTATGTCATAGCAATATTTTTCCTATTAGCAGGCGACTGAAAATTAATTTCATTTAGTAAACCTGACAGGGTGGATGACAGTTTGAATTGAATCAGTTATATCATCATCATCAAGTTACTGTCAGTCCAAATAAATTAATATGTAGTAGAAAGAACCCCTTTTTCTTAAAATTGTTATGATTTCAGTGTCCTAATTAGCATAGGGAGTTTTAATGGCAGTATTATCTTCTGAAGTAAATGGTCACCACTTCCATCCCCCAAAGAAACAGGATTCCCCTGCAAAATCACCACCCACAGCCAGTACTTCCCTTTTCTAAGAGCTGTATGCATCTATTTTTTTTTTCCAGTAATATAATTTTCTGTTAAATCTGTTACTACTGAGACACATAACAAGCTTTTAAACTTTACAAATACCATAAAAGTAATGGATATGTAGTTAGAGATACACCATATCTTTGTTTCTTTCATTTAAAATTCTGTTTCAGCCCTTATTTGATTTTTCTATCCAATCCAAACATTGGTTTCTCTGGTGTTGAAAAGCAGTTTCTCCTCTCTCTTCCTTTGAGCAATCAGCCAAACAGTCTGCTGTTTGGGGTATTTTTTTCAAGTCAAAATTAAATTAGTGATATTGTAACTCAATACAAGATATAAAAATTTATTTGCTTTGTAAAAATAGCTTGGAGTGCCACTACAGCTGTACTGGCTAGACTGGGTGACTTTCTGAGCTGTCACCTGTGGCAGACAAAATATGAAATACGTCTGTCCTGAAATTTGAGAGTGCTGTGCAGGCCACTGGGCAGGGAGGACATGCAGGAGGCTCAGGGTGAAGGGATTTTTACAGATGTAATGTGGAATATCCTCCTTTGGTCTCTGATCCTCCCCAAATAATTTGTTTGCTTGTTTGTTCTTGTTTGATCCTGCTTGGTTCTTCACAGTGGGAGACTGAGTTTTGCTTTTCTGTTCCTCTCATCCTCTCACTTTTTACCTGGCAGAAGAGATTGATCCCCACCTGCCCACGAAGCTCCTTTAGCCCTCTCTCCTTGTTGGGTTGTCCTGAAAACCCGAGAAATAAATTACATCAATATTCCTTATTTTACACTGCAGCGATGTGACCACATTAGAATACGTGTCTGCTTCATTTTAAAATGAAATTATCTTTTATGAAGTGCATCTGGACTTCTCACAGGTCATGAAACATAGAAAATAAAATCTGTTTATCATGAGGGTAAGGCATGGTGTGATGTATATGATAGAGATTTATTCCTGCATGAATTGTACAGCTTGAACTCAGTTTATTTAACAGTTTATAGCAGAAAGAGCAAATGAGCTTCTAACAGGGGAGAAAAAGAACTTTTAATTCACTGCACAGAAGTTATATTTTAATCTGCAGATCACTTATAGGTTCTTGCAACGACCCTTTAAGCCCTGACTCTATCAACGCAAATGTATAAAAAAGTGCTTTTATCTGAAAAAGAAGTTATTTGCATGCTCAAACCAAGAGCTTGTTGCTTGCAATTATCAATCAATACCCAAGCACAATTCTACAAAATTCTGTGTTTAAACTCTTGCAAATGTCTGTTCTCAAATGAGAATTTGAGAATAAAATACATAATTCTGCAGCACTTTTAGAAAAGCATAAACAACAGTTTGATGCCTGGTTAAATTAATATCATTCTTTCAAACTTGCTCCATTGGCCAAGGCTGGATGTGAGATATTGCAGGGGTCACAATCGATTCTTCTCTTCTTTGTCTGTTCACTTTAATGACATTTTCCCAACCATTTTGAGATGGTATGAACATGTACTAGGTGTAAAAAAGATGGGTTGCCTCAGTAGTTACCACGAGAGAAAATAAATGATCCGACTATAAAAAGATATTTCATGGTTGTTTCCCTGGAAAGGTTTCATTCTAAATAATAACAAAAATGAGCTATGTAAATAAATTAGGGGACTATAAACCTTTCAATGTAGTGAGAATTATCAAATCAGTTTCCAAAGAATATTCCTGAAAGACCTGTAGCAAAAGTTTCCTTTCATCTGTAGCTACAGTATTTTATGACAAGATGCCAACTGCAAAGTGGGCCTTGCATTATATCTGTCTCTGGAGGGATGAACAAACTCAACAGTCCTGAGAGAATTAAAAGGGTTTTATGATGACAACCTAGTGGGGAGAATAAAAAAATAAAATTAAATAAAAGGGCTTGACTTTGGGAAAAAAAAAAAAAAATAAAAAAAAGGGCTTGGCTTTGGGAAAAAAAAAAAAAAAGAAAGAAATACAAGGAGATACCAAACAAATTAAATCTATGTAAAGTGAAGATCAGAGGCTGATGTTTAAAATTTGCTAAAATTACATTATCACATTTTGGATTTTGTTGGCTTTTAACCCAGTTAAGACCCTTCAATTCTCTATTGCTAAATGAGAAAAACCCTCTTGGCATTTAATCACTAAGAATTTTAACTCCATTGCTTTGTCTGCATGCTAGAGAAGTGAAATGTGAATATATATGCAATTTTCATCTTTAAGTTAGTAAGTATTGAGTGAAACAGATTCCAAATATAATGTTGCTTTCTGATCTGAGAAAATTAGTTAGAAAGAAGCAAACAGGAAAGAAGGCTGTAACAAATAATCCTGTATACACTTAGAGCTTCATTGCTCCTGCTTTGCTTCATGGTCCTTTTCCTTCTTCTAGTAAAGTATCAAATGAGATTTTTATATTGTATTTTATTGTATTTTAAGGATCAAATTAAGTTTGACAGGTTCCTCAGAGGAATTACTTTTTGGTTTTTCTTTTTTTCCTACTCTGTAGTGTCTCTTTCAGCTCCTGACCTCTTCTCTCCAATCTTTCTCAGTTTTGCAGGATATTGTTAATGAAGTCTGTACAATGCTGCTTGGGAAGAACATGCCATAGTGATTTTTCTTTATTCTTGCAGCGTGCTCGATTCCATCTAGCAGCTGCAGGCCCCTTTTCCCACAAAAGAATCTGATTACTGAGTGTGATTAAAATGAATTTTTCTTTATATGGCACACTGTTTTTCCCAACTGAATCAGACAAGCACATGTTTTTCTGAGCATCGTGCAATACTTAAGGTTGTAAAGACACAATCATCACAAGACTTTTTATTTACTATTGTTCAGCACAAACACTGTGGAGTGAAAGAAACTAATGAGGTCTTTGATAATCAATTCTTATCAGCGATGCCTTGGGCAGAATGGGCTTTTTCAATTACCATCAGTTGTTCAGTAGCTGTACATAGGCTTTTTTTTTTTTTCATCTAGAAGTGCTGATTTTATCTTTATTTCAAGAAAGATTCACTTACATTTGAATACTTGAAACGAAAACTGTTCCCATTGGGCTGCTTTCTTGACAATTGGCATTATTTTCTGGTGCATGATGCCACGTGTGAGCACTGTCATACAAACACCGAGCTTCAGGAGGAGAATCCCAAAGGCAGGAAAGCCTTTGGCACGCAGAGCTTTGGAGGATTTGGGGGCAGGACGTTTGTTTTTAAGGAGGCTGGGAGAATGGAAGGTGGGTAAGGCACGGAGGAGCCTCCAGGGAAATGATGTTTCTAAGTTTTTGGGAAGAAAACTCCTGTTTAGTGAGGAGAGGGAGGCAGGGAAGAGCCACTGAGATTTGTTATGGGAACAGCTTCATCCAAATATCAGCTCTGGCTGTGAAAGGGGCACTGAGGATTTTGGGAAGCTGAGACAATGAACCCGTTTGTGGTTTTGTCTCTCTTTCCATCTCTGCTGCTTGTGTCACAGAAATAAAGAGGTTTTCTTTTGGAGAGTCTTTTGCCCCGTGGTCGTAATTATTGAGGAAATAACTTCAGTATCCTGAAAAAACAAAAGCAAACTTTGCCATATAATAGTGGTGGTTCATAACAGATTATTGATATATTTGTGGTGTTTTATCTCCTCTACAGAGCATAGGCAAAAATCTCTGAGCTCAGACTCATTCCTTGAGCTGACAGAGGTCAGTGAGGAAAAACCCCTTGGATTCAAGTATAGCAGAGGAAAGGGTCATTTTCAAGTGCTCTAACACTTCACTATCCCCAACATTTTTTAAATTATTGTTTTTATTTAGAGCTGTCTTATAAATGGTATAAAGCTGATTGTAAATTAGTCTCTATTTTCTGTAAGAAATAATACATAATCCGTATAGCTTTTTTTTTTAATGTTGTGCTAAAGAACCTCTTTCTGAATTCTGGAAGAGGTGTCATTGAATTGTTTATTAATTTGAGGTGACAGGGAGAAATACATGTAAAAGCAAGTTGCAGCTCAGTGTTTACAGAGAGGTGAAGCTGCTGAATCCTGGAAAAGTTGCATCCAATACCTGGGAGCAGCCCCTGTTCACTGCTGCAGAGAAGGACGGTGCCCTGCTTTATCCCTTATAGAGAGAAACGTTAGGACTGCTCAGAAGGAAAGAAGTTTCCTTATCTTTCGTGTAAAGCACATTGTATTCACCTCTGGTTGTGCTTCATTATTATCCCAGAATGGAAAATGGGGAAACAGAATAAAAAACATTTTATATTTTATGTTTTATATTTTATTTTTGATATTTTATTTTTGATATTTGGTATTTTATAGTTTATAATTTATATTTTGTATTTTAATGTTATTTATGGTTTTAACACTCAGGGACGTGTCATGTACTTTTTCTAAACGTCAGAGCTGTACAGTTTTACCCCACATCAGGACCTGCAGCTTAAATCTGTCTGGATGAAGTCAGGGGAGGGTTCTGTGGGCTCCTTGGCTGCTCGATGGGCACAGGCTTCCCTTCCTCCATCTGCCCACACCACTGGCTTTTCACCATAAGCCTTTGCAGCCAAAAAATCGCTTCCATGATTTGTGCTCAGAAAAATCAAACACGACCAACTTTTGGTTTCCACGTGCCAAAAGCCAGGGCAGGCACAGGGGCAGCAATAGCAGCTGTGGCTTTGGGAATATTTACCAAAGGGGCTTCGCTGTAACTCGGTAACTTTGATTCCAGAATTGCCTGGAAGCTCCGCAGTTCTGAGTCTGTGTTTTGGGAGCGTCTCCCTAAGGCTGTTCCACGAACAAATGGAGGAGGCTCTTGAGAGTATTAAAGAGCGGATTTATATTTCAAGGATAAATATTACTACGAGGTAGCCTCGTTTAGTCTGAGAGCCAGGATTCTCCAAAAATTGTCACATAGCACCATCTTCTGAGCAGAGCCTGAACGGCAAACCCGGGCTGAGCCTGGGCTGAGCTCAGCCTCCTCAAACCCCCAGTGCTCAAAGCCTGGCTTTGCAAGGACCAGGGGATGAGAAATCTTTTATCTCATTTGCTGAGGAAGAGGACTCATTATTAAGAAATGTGTGATTTGCTGAGGAAGAGGACTCATTATTAAGAAATGTGTCCGTGTTTAAGAGTCTCATGTCTGCCCCGAGTGAAAAATTCGTGGGCAAACATCAAGTAACTCTAAGGAAATGTACACTGAAATATCCTACATGGAAAATGTGGTATGTGTGGCCCTGTCAGGGAAAAAGTCTCCTGTTACTGCCTGGATTGAATAAATCCTTACCAAGTTCCCATAAACTTTGAATGTAGGCTGTTCTCTCCTTGGTTTGTACAATCTGAAGACACCCAGCACTGATCAGCTGAGATTGGGATTTAGTGTTTAGTTGTGTTATGCAAGAAATTAAAAATTATGACCTATCAGGAAAATAATTTATTTTTGTTGTGACAGCTGTAAATAGCTAATGCTGCTTTCCTACAAATGTCACTGCTAAAGTTATGGGAGGGACTTTTCTGGGCTTGTGCTCTTGGCCTAAATATCTCCTACAAGATAGAGACATGGTGGTGGTTAAGGGGCACCTTCAGCCTTTCCCAGAACTGATGTCAGAAGTGGTGTCCCCTCTCCCCATACATTATATTTACGTCATTGCTGATGCAGTTCATGTAGAGATTATTACCCAAATCTTCAAATTCTCCCCAGCTTTCCTTCCTTCTACCTTCCTGCTAAGAGCCCAGCTTCCTTCTGTGGAGTGCTGGTTTCCTTTCACATGGTTTTTTCACTGCTGTACAAATAATATGAAAAAACAAAACCAAACCCTTAAAGCTCAGTACTAAAACCACCATACCCTTCCCATCCTTTCCCTTTTCCCCATACCTGTATTTATCTTGGTGTTGTTTCTATAACAAGATGCAGCCTTCAACTTAAAATTTAAAAAGTGCACTTGTTACCTCAGAAATTAGACCATCTCCTCTCATAGCACACACATGCAAATATTCACATATTCTGCCTCAGAGGTTGTGGTTCATGGTAGGAAGAGCTACTGAATTTATTAAAATCATAAATGGAGCTGCTTTCTGCAAGTTAAAAGCGTGATATATTTTTTCTGCCTTCTGTTATTTTTCACATAAGCAAACCTCACGACACGATTTCTTTAGAGAGCTGTGAAGAAATACAGGAAGTCTTCTAATACTCCTTCTGAGCCTTTATTAAATCACAGAAATGGCAGTGTGTATTTCGAGAGATATTTAGGGGATTGTTTATATCTAAGTGTTTTCCCTAAGTGTTTCATGTCTTGTTTACTGATAGAGCATTTAATAAAATTTGCGAGCTGAGGAGGGGACAAAGGCAGGGGAATTCTCTGCAGTGAGAAGATTTGGAAGCTGCCTGGCTCTCAAAGGCTGGTGCTGTGTGTTTGGATTGAGGTACTACAGAACAGGATTTTAGAGATGGGTTTATATTTATAAACCTCTCCATTGGCTCAGGAGCCATGGCTGCTTTCCCTCACTTGAGGCCGTCTGCCTTCTTTTTCCAAGAAAACTTCAAATTCCCTGCACAGGCTGGGTGGGTCAGGCCCCTTGGCACTGTCAGTCTGTCCTGATGTGCGTCTTGTGTGTGATGGCATCAGTTGCACGTTGTTTGTATCATTTCTATTTTGGAATTTTACAAACGGAAATTTGTAATTTTTAGATATTTACAAATATCAGTGCTTCCCAAACAGGAGTAAAACACAGGAGGTTGTGCTGGTTCCTGGCAGCAGCGGTGATGTGCTGTTTTAGGAGAAAATTGTGATTTAGAGCCTGAGTGAAAAGCAGCAGTGACCCTCTCCCTGCATCCACACAAATCCCTATTTTTATAAGGGTGCACATGACTGTCGCAGGATCAAAGCAGGATGGCAAAGAATAGGGGGGAAATGTTAGAATTTTTATGATTAATGTTTAAAAGTTAGTGTTTGCTGCAAAAAGATGTTCTGGGTAGGTGGTCAGGGAGCTTCCCCGAGGGGCAGGGGAGAGAGAGAAGCCTCCATCCCACCCCCGTGTGTCACTGGGCAGATTCTGGCCCCTTGATCTGCTGGGAAATTAAAATATTTCCTTCTTCTGATGTGAATTCAGGATCCCACGAGCTGGTTTAGGGTTCACTCCGTATTTTCTTGGCTCTTCGTGTTGGCTCAGATTTTAGAGGGGTTTTTGTGCATCTTTTGTTCTTTTAGAGTACAAAACTGAGATTGATGCTTCTGTGTCTTCTAGTTTTGAAAGGATGCAAAATAAAACCACAAAGTTGTTAAAATATAGTCTAAGTTTTCTTAGCAGAGAAAGTAAAGTTTATTTGAATGTAGCATGCTATATATAAACATAATTGATTTTTAAAGTTAAAAATGTTCTTCTTTTTATAAATATGCTTATGCGTTTTTTTCTTTAGAGGCATTCAATAGGCTTAATACTATAAATTTTTTTAAAATAGCATATTGCTAAAATGTGAAACCACAGTATTCTATCAGGAAAGTTGGCCTACACATTCAGAGATTTTTGTCTCTGTCCTGAATTTTCTGATACTGACAAAACAACAACATAACAAACACTGAGGTGGATACTGACCAAATATTGTGCTTTACAGCATAGAATATCTTACATACATTCTTTTTTCTAGAATACACTTTCATCATTTGAAATTGTAAAAAACAAAATTAAAGCAAAACAGTAGAAATTGGCACACAAAAAGAAGATATCATGCATGTGGAATACTATGTGCTGTCTCCAGGTGATTCTTTTCCTGGTTGTTCTTGATTCTTAGCATTCCCCTAATTCCAGGTAGAACATAAACATGTTTACATAAATGGTATCTTAGGTTACACAGTGGGTGTGGTTTATTCCTTACCATATTTCTACTGTACATGAGAGAAAGCTGGTAATCTTCAGCTGAGGTCAAAGATTGTCATATCAATATGATATAAAAATTTCGTTTTGTAAGTTATATTCAAGGAATGTAATTATATGATTGTTTTAAAATGTAATGCATGGTTATTATCCCAAGAATAGTCAGATTAGTTTAACTCATACTGACAGATGGTTAGTGGGCAGAGAAAAATCCATGAATAACCTGACACACAGAGCAGCATTAAAATATCACATATCTATGCACTGAAAATGATTGCAAATTATATTTGCATTATGTTTTGACAAAAGAGATTTCCTTCTGCTGGCACACAATACCATAAAGGTACCTTAACCCTACTGTGACTTAACTTGCATTATACAATTCAATATACTGCAAAAAATGGATATTCTGTCACAGTTCTAGCAGTGCTGGGTGGTAACTAACAACCAAATCATCTGCTTCTCTATGTTGATTTTAAAGTTAATTTAGGAGTTTAATTTCTGAATATAGAAATTACGTTGCTTCTGCAGAGAAAATTCTATTGTCAGTAATATTTGAGAGCAAATATTTCTTTTTGTGCAGTTCTCTGTTGGAGGTGTTTCACAGTCATTTTCATTCACTTAAAATATAAAGTCTTTTTTTATAAACTTTAGCACTCCTGACAACATAAAAAGGAAAAAAGTTTTTGAAATCTTATACACATCTCTCACTGCTGCATTTTATAAATAGCAGGTACACTTTAGTAACATTTAAACCATTTCACTGGATTTTACAAATTAGGCATAATAAAGTAATTCACTTCTGCAAAGTTTTCTGCTTTTTCTGATGCAGGAAGACGGTTTTGTGCTCTAATAGTGTGAGGGCTCAGAGATAAATCTTGTCTGTAAGGGAGGGCTGCTGAGGTGTGTGCAGTCTGTCCTGGAAATGTTTCTTGTCTGCTGAGACTCCACTCAGTTCAGTTTCACGATAATTTACAGTCCTCAGGGCAACTTCACAACAACAACACATGCTCCAGCCCTCCCAATGTTGACAGGAACTTCCTAGAAAGGAAAAGAAAAGAAGGAAAAGAAAAAAGAGGAAACATTTTTAGCAGCTTCCTATGATAGGACTAGAAAAAATTACTTTCAGATGAATAGGAAAGCAATTTGTTTATTCAAACTGATGTAATGCTAAAAAAATTAGGTTTAACTAAGGTGTGAAAACACAGTTTGGGTTTTTTGACAAAATTCATCAGCCCCTGAGTTCCAAGGGCGTAGCCTGGTGTTGTTCCCTTGACATGTTCCAAAGGCCTTCCCATCCAATGTTCCAAAACCAGGGACCATGTGGCTGAAAAGGATTTTGGCAGCTCAGGTGTTTCCTCTTGGTCTCAGGGGTGAGGGCCATAAATATGAAAGTCTGAAGGTGCCTCCAGAAGAAGGCATTGCAGACAAACACACCGGATCTACAACGGTGAATTTAAACACTTAAGGCCCAAAATTACTGGTGCAACCTGGTTTGCTTGCCCGTGCATTGCCTCCACCCCTCAGTCTGAGAAGCTGTACATGGTTATTTTACAGGAGACACAACCAATATTTTCTTCAAGCCCACCTACAGTACTGCTGCATCCTGATGTGTCACTTTTCACCAAACCAGCGATAATTTTCCAGTTCTTTGGACAGAATTATTCCTAGCTGCAGGACGAGCCCTAGGAAGTCCTAGGAAGAGCCCCTATCATTTCTGAGGCAGTTTTTCCCTCACCTCTGTCCACTCGTTGTTCTGGGCATCGTAGGACTCCACGGTGTCCAGGTAGGTGTGTCCGTCGTAGCCCCCCACGGCGTACAGCCTGTCCCCCAGGGGACAGATCCCAACCGCGTCCCGGGGCACGCTCAGAGGGGCCACCGTGGTCCAAGCATCTGTTTTGGGGTCATACCTAGGAAGTGTGATGATCAAATTCAGAAAAATGCACTGTGGAGACGCGTTTCAAATTTAAATTGCTGATACTCGCTTGTTTTCGCCTGCGTTGCTGTTCGGTTTGCACCAGGAATGAGCAGAATTGTGATGTGGTTCAGTTTTTGATTTAGCCACTAGAGGGGCCTTCAAGCACATGGAAAATGCTCCTGGTTTTGCTTTTTGATTACAGTCTCTCCATTTCAATTACATTAATCCATCAATACATTTTAAACACAAATGGAACCTGAGAGCATGATAACATGGCCACCAGTTGACTCAGCAAAGTTAATTTCAATACATTCTTATTTTCTTCCTCCATAAAGCTTTTGGTTTTATCTTCCTTGTCAGACCCAAAGTTTTCAGAAAATTTCACTTTAAAAGAACTTAAATACCTTGTGTAGTAGCTCTAGTTTTGTCTCAAAAAAGGCCTGGCAGCATCTTACATTAATACTGATTTACTTCTGATCTACTCCAATAGAAACTGCAGTGAATTCCAGGGTAGTTCCTGCTTTACCCCATCTAACTGAGAACAGAATTTGGATATTGTTGTTCCCAGCAGGGGCTGAACACACCCCCAGTTTTCCTTTCTTGTCCCCAAATGACAAGACTTCGTGATATTTCTTATATTTTCACAACTTTTATCCGTATCAGTCAAATTAATGGACGAACAACTGTAAAGTATTTAATTCCTACAGGACATAGCACAAGCAGCCTAAACCTGAGTTTTAGCAGTTAAGAAATAGAAAGGTTGAATTTCTTGAATTTGTGTCACTACTTCAGTTGCTTTTACCTGGCTCTGGCATGGCTCAGGCAGAAGGGAGGGATCTGCTGCTGAAGATTAATTCTTTTGTTATCACAAAACTATTGGAAATCAATTATTCCTGCTCAAAATATTATTTTAAAAAGGCAGAATACGTTTTACAAACTTAACATCCCGAGTGTGAAGGGAATTTATTCTATAAATCCCTTCCTGGAATGTAAACATTTAAAAAAAAAGCAGAATACCTCCTTACCTCTCTACGCAGTCGGAGAGGCGGGAGCAGTGGTTGGAGGCAGGAGCGTCGTGGCCTCCCACGGCGTACAGAAACCCGTTGTAGGTCGCCACCCCGACCCCGCCTCTCCTCTTGGACATGGGAGCACACAAACTCCACTTGTTCGTGTGCGGATCAAAACACTCCATGGATTTCAGGCAGGAGCTCCCGTCTCGCCCGCCAACTGCGTACAGCCTGGGATAACAACCCACGAGCAGAAAACGGTTTCAGTCTTTGTTCTCCCACGAATCAGGATTTTATTTGGCTAACTTCCTTCAGACCACTTTAAAATTGTCATTACTCCCATTATTGGCTGCGCTCTGGAACTTTCTTTGCTCAAAGGCTTTTGCATGTTATATGAAGTTACACTCTTCACTTGCAGTGTAAACGTTTAAGCAGCCACGTATGAAAATTAGGCTTAAAAATTCATGTCAGTTCTCTAAATGTAAGCAATAGAAAGAATTGAATTGAAAGATGCTGCATGCTGAAATATACGGTAGTATTCCCTGGGACAGGGTTACAGAATATTTGACATCACATTAAAAGATTTTCTGTGCTGTTAAAGAACTCTAATAACATGAATAGACATCAAAAACATATATAAAACATATATTAAGTATCTTTTCCTCCAAGCCTGTATTTAAGAAAATCTGCTGGACAGAAGGTACCACTTTGTGTCATCTTGTCTGTTCAGCCCAAGGGCACTTAGCAAATAACTAAAGATTTAAACAGCTGATGTTGGGATAAATTGTAGGAATAAATAGTGGTAATCCATGTTAAAAAACGTTGGGGCAATTTTAGGAATATATTGTGGTAATACATGTTAAAACACCTTTGGGGGTTGTGGCTTTTTGTCAATGGATTTTACAAAGCCTGAGCTGCATTCTGGTCTCAAGCTAACTTGGATGGACTGTGATGGAATGTAACAGAAAATGGGTTCAGATGTTGAGTGTGCTGTTTTTTCCACTCCCTTTCAAACTCTGGTTGTTGTTTTCGGCCATGAAATCGAATTTTCTTAGTGTACCTAATTAGAGACCTAGGGAACACATGGACTTGCCCAGAGTAAATCACCCGAACCAGATCAGCTGAATTTTCCCTTAGAAGTCTGTTTTATTCCAGTGACTTTAAAAGCTTTCAGACAGCTCTGATAAATATTTTAACTGGAAGATTCTTAACCACTGTCAGAATAATAAAAAATCCCCAGCTCTCTCTCTCCTAATGTTTGTTCCCTCAATAAAATTTAGTTTGGTTGTGCAGTTTGTTGTCTGATCCATACAAAACTTGAAGCTTTGATTTATTTCCTTTTCACATCATGCCATTGGATACAGACTGCTTGTTTACCCAGCTTTCACAGGGAAAGGAAATCTCTGTATATACAAAGTGATTGGTTGGGATCCTTTGTTTTCCATAACATATCTACAAACATGGGGGTGTTTCCCATTCTCTAAGGAAAAGACCAAATATAGCATTATTGACTGATGTTTTCAATGGACCATTTATTGGTCCAGAAGTGTTGCCACACAGATATGTAAAGGTTTTTCTCGTGGGGTTGAACAGGAAAAAATATGGTGTGATTTAGGGAAACAGGAAAAGGAGAAGCATTCTCTTGGTTGTACTGCAGCAGCAGCACTGAGTGATGGACATTTGATCTCCTGGTATGCCAGAAATTACATCACCAGACGTGATTTAAGCCCTGCTGGAGACAGTTTGTATCAGCAATGATTGAGAACAGAGTCGGGGTCGGGCTGATTTCCTCTTTGACAAAGGGGTTTCCTGCACGTTGTTGCTGTGGAAGGCACCAACAGGAGTTTCTGGTGGAGTTTCTGCTGAGAACATTTCCTCTGAGGTACAGCAGGGACCTGGAGAGGCACTTCTGCCTCTCTTGGACTTCTGAGCTGTGATCTGAATCCTGCCCTTCTATGAATGCCAAATCCCAACTTGCATTTACAAATATCCCTTTGCTGACATCTTTGTTTCTGCTTTTTTATTCCTTCTCTTTCTCTGGAATTTACAGATTGATCAGGGAAGTCAGTGGCAAAGGTTCCAGGTAAATGCAATTGTCTGCCTGTAACCCAGTGTTCCCTTGGACTACAAACTGCTAAGAGCTTCCCACAGGTTTAAGTAAGAAGGAAGGCTGGTTCAAGCCATATTTTCCATAAGCTGAGGACTTTTACAAGGCTTTTGTAAGATCCACATGGGTGTCTGCTCCCATGTAAATGGGCTTGAGTGGCTTTAGCATCTTAGCAGAATGTTTAAATGCATTAACACTTGATTTCGGTGTATTCAAGCAGTAGATTGAGGGCAGAACAAATCTGGCAAGGATAAGACTTACAGGAGGCTGTTTATTCCATACCTAATTAATGAACTTTTCTTCTTTCCATTAAACACACCATGCACCTTCAACATTTTAAAAATCGGCTGTGAATTTGTATGACAGAGGAAAGACTTTGTTTTCATACATCTTCTTTTAAGTCTATTTAGAAACAATTATTTTAAAGTGTAAACGTAAACTTGGAATATATTTTTAGGTAGCTGATTTTATATCCCCATATGCTATATTCTAGGTAAAATTCTGATGTAATAACATTTTCACATTGCTATAACTTAAAAGGGCTGAAACGTGTCTCACACCTGACTGCAGATTTGAAATCAATTTACCACGCGCCAGAGGAAAAGCTTTCCTTTCTTATGTCCACCCATTATATTTTCCCTTGCTTTCCTTGTGGTCATTAACTACCATAAGCCTGAAAATAAAATTTAAGGAGCTGCATTTCCAGGGAAGGAGGCAAAGGAGAGCCCGAGGCGAGGTTTTGCTGTGGCCTTACTTGCTGTTGAGAGGCGCCACGCCGACGGTGCTGCGGGGCGTGGACATGCTGGCCACGTAATTCCACTGCCGCGCCTGCGGGTCCCAGCGCTCCACCGTGTTCAGGTAGCTCCACCCGTCGTGGCCACCAACGGCGTACATTGGTCCTTCCAGCATCGCCACTCCTTGGGAGATGGAATTAGGGAGAAGTTATCTCTCGGTGTCAGTGACCGGCAGCGTATTCATTGCGTACGGTAATTCCCTGTATGCAGATAAGCAATTTCGGCTGGTATTAAACCATCTGAAGGCTGCCTTTTCAGTTGGCAGAGTAAATAAAGATAAACAAGCACTTCACATACAGTGTTCTCCTAAATAACCATTATCTTTTGCCAAAAGATTAGAGGAAAGCTGCTTTAGTTCTGATGTTCTTGGACTTTTATCTCTTTCACTTCTGGTGACCTTGCTCTGGAATAAATTTGAGCCCCTAAATGGGAAACGATGTTATTCTCCTACAAAAAGGCAAAACTTGAGTCAGGCAATGAAAAATATGCCCAAACCAACAACCTCTCTTAATTCTGAGCCAGCTGAAGCTCTGTAGTGCTGCCAGCACGAAGCCTGGGTGGGTGGGTAGCTGGCTGTCCTTACCAGCTAAAGCACCACAACATTTTAATGCCTTTTGGATAAGAGCTGGCTCCTATCTGCTGTCCTTGATGCACAGGAGAGCCAACTTGGCTGTCACTGCAAAGCTCTGTGAGGACAAATCCTGGGCCATTGTGCTTCTCCAGAGAAGGCCTTTGGTGCCTCCCCTTTGGGAGCTGCTGCTGCTCTTTGCTCCCTTTGTTGGGTGAGGCAAAATCTTTCAATCCAGCTGCTTAAAAGTTTTCTAAATCTGTCTTTCAGGCCTAAATATACGTGGCCTGATTTCTTCAAAAGAGCCAGCTCTCCACAGAATCTCTCTGAAGGTAATAGGGGCTGGAAGTGTGAGGCAGCTTTGCAAACCAGGCACCGACTGAAGCCAAACTTTGGGCACTCAGATTTATGGCTGTGACCTACTTGTTGGGGAGAATTATGCCCCTGCAGTCAGGAATTATAAAGACTTCAATGAAAATTATTTCATCTCTCTGATCTTCTTCCCCTTTGCTGCCCACTAGTATTTGGTTCCATAAATTCTGTGCTCTAGCTGCCAAGAACCCTACACTACCCTTACTCCACCAAGCAGTGGAGAACGTGACATAGGCCACAATGGTTTGCCAAATAATTCTGGATCAATCTTCCTCTATTATCCATAAAAATGAAAATATTCCAGGTCGTTTGGACTTACCAATGATTTCAAGCAATACCTGTTTCTGTAACTCGAGAAAAGCCAGCTTTTTTGTAAGACCTTTTTCACAAGACAATTTTCATAAATTGTTCAGAAATCATCATATTCCCTCAGCAGTCTACTTGCAGTAGTCTTGCAGTCTACTCAACTGTAAACTTAGCCTTATTTTTTCATAGTTCCAGAAATAAATTCTAGATTTCATATTCATATCATTCCTTCAGTGTGAATAATATTAAGGATTATTTTGCAGTAAAAACCCCATAGATACTAAGCCATGGCAGAGCTCTCTAAAACTTCTTGTAATTACAACATTAGAACTGGTGAAGTTGTACTTATTTCCATGCACTGTTTTCTTCAGTGTGGGTAATGCCCTGATCTGAATTCCAGAGGTGACTGATTACCTCTGGACTTAATTAATAATTTATATTTTTAAAATTACAATAAGTTTGTGTATTGTATTTTAAATGTATCTCTTGACCACTAAATCCTGTGAAGAGCTGATTATTTTCACTATATCTTATATTTTGGAATTTCCTACAAGCAAAATTTACTCTGGAAGACCAGCTCTCATTAGGCGAGTACTAACAAAATCATAAAATTATGGAAGTAGGCAAATCTGTCTTTGAAAAACATCTTCCACAAATATTGCTGCGTGTCCCTAAATGCTGTTAAAGGTTTCCTCAGCAGTGTTTGTGTCAGTCAAACCCATCTGTGTGTGCTGTGAGGTGTTCCAGAGGCAGAGCCCCTCTTACCCAGGCCATGCCTGTGTGTTGACATCGGGGGCATCACGGTCCAGGCCTTGGTGACGGGGTTGAAGCACTCGACAATGTTGGAAGTTTTGAGCCCGTCCCTGCCCCCCACGATGTAGAGCTTGTTGTCAATCACTGCAACCCCAAACTGCAGCCGCCGGCCGTTCATGGTCCCAATTTGGATCCAGCTGTTGGTCCTGAGGTCGTATTTCTCAATCGTAGTGGTACCTGTGAGAAACAGGAGTGGTGTGAGGCAGCCAGGAGGGAGCAGTACCCAGCAGTCAGCTGTCAGCTCAAAGCACCATTAAATTATGAAATACTGAAATTTTGTGGGTGAGATTTTGCTGTGAAGTTCAGTTCTCATGTGAGCCTAGTGAGAAAGCTGCACTGATTGCATACATGATTGGCAAATCTGTGAGACTGTACTGGGGGCCAGAAATGGAGACTTAAATTGAGGCAACATTTGTGGCACCGCAAATTTTGGACATAAGTTACATCTATTTCTTAAATACCATGAGAGTAGGGGTTTTGTGGGTTTGTTTTGGGGTTCCTTTATATTCCTTACGAATACGGTGCCTCACAATAATTACTCTTTAATTGTGTTTGTGCCTAAAGCATTAGGGATATTCAAACCAGACTCCACGTATCTCTCTGAGGAGCTGGACAAGCATCTCCAGCGATCCTTTGGATACTTTCTCTTTTGGGATGGAGTCAGGCCGAGACTGGGCTGTGTGTGAGTGCACATCTGGTTCCCACAGCTGTCTTCCCCGAGACCCACCTGTGCAGCAGCCCTGCAGTAGCTGCTTGGCTGCTGGAACCTATAAAGCCACATTTTCCGTTTTTTCAGGTCACTGGACCTCCAGTAACGTTTTTACTGAAACTCTTCAGAGGGCACGAGCTCTCTGCCACTCAGCACAGACACTTTTCCACGCGCTGGCTCCCATCACCGCGCAGGAGCCATAATTGCTCCTCTGAGAGCTGCGAAGCACAGCCAGGCCATGGCTCAGTGAGATCCGAGGCAGAATTGCCAGTTCCACATCCAGTGCACCCTGGAGCTCAAATCCAGCCCAGTCGAAGGCAACCAGATGAGGAAAACAGAGCTGATTTCTTGTTCCTTGACTGGGATTTGAGAGCAGGCAAGGAGTGTTTTGAAGATAACAACAGGCAGTTTGTGGCTAAGAAATTATTTTTACAACAGGAAAACAACCATGCGATAAAGCAGAAAAGAAAGGTAGGATTTGGTTAGAGATCTGTTACAGATCACCTGATGTACTCCAGAAATTCAGTGGAATAAGAGTTTATCTCATGCTATCTTTTCTCTATCTACACGTTTTTCCACAAGCATAGGCTGGCAAAGAAACTACCAGCTCCATCTGCGATAAAACACAGAAATTCTGCTTTCCCCCCTTTATTCAGAGCAGCTGGGTTTCTTTGCCTGTTCTTTCCATCTTGTTAGTCTGTTTGCTCCTCTTTGCTTTGATTCTTTCTCATTTATTCTATGCTAATACGTGAGTGCCCCAAAGTTCTCCACTTCAAAGGAAATCTCTCACACTAACTAAAACACAGGGAAAATGCAGTCAGGTTTCAGTGTGTTCAGACGTACCCTCTGGGCTGTAATTCTCACAGAGCCTGGAAGATTTGAAAGTTGCAAAACGTAACGCGGTTTAGGCACATTCACGTTTTTCAAAATTCCGGCCCAAAATGACCTCTTTGATCTTCTTTTGATCATTGGAATTTGAGAATTGTCTTCCTATTCCACCTGAGATAAGCACAAAGCCAAACCTGGCGTCTGCCTTTACCACAGGCAGTGTGTGATTGCCACAGGTGGGAGTTTCTCCCTGCTCAGAGCTGTTCCTGCAGTGCATCCTGCTCCCTTTCTGCTGTTTCCTCCAGCTCACGATCCAGCCCAGGCTCCAACTCTGAGTCAGAGCTGTGGAGGACAGCAGGGAGGAGAGGAAGTGCTGTTCTTCTTACCCATCAAAAGGCAAAAGTTCAAACAATTGGCTTCATTCCAAGGTAAGAGGCAAGAGAGGCACCAACAGGAAGGGCAGATGTTGGCTGAAACAGCCCTTTCTTTGCATAACCTTTACTATTGGAAAACTGTGTTCTTATTTTAGGGGAAGGTAGTTTAAAGATTACCTTGAACTCCTGGTTATCTGATATAATTCATGAATACTCAGTATCGCTAATGAATCTACTTAATTGCAACAGTTTAACTCCAATTTGCTAAATCGTCCTAGGAATGAGTGTTTGCATGTTGTGCTGGCGATGAATGTGTGTTCTGCACTTGGTTTGATTGCACAGAGATAGGGAGGGAGCTCTGCAAGGTCTCTCGTATGGGGAAAAATCAGTCGTCAGCAGCTTTTTGTAAACCATGAAATGGATTATCTTCTTTGTGATTCTATTAAAAGTGAACTCACACAGCTAAAAGTAATTCTGTGCAGCAAGTCGCTAGACTCTAAACTAATTAGAGTTCTCTGGCTCCAAGCTGTGGGTTTGAAGTTGAGGTTCCTGGAGAAAATGATTTAATATTCTGCCTCCTAAATAGAATGGTGCAATGTTTAAAGCTGTAACCTGATTGCAGTTGTGAAAAATCAAATAATAGAAACTGGAATACGTTTATAATAATTAACTTTTGACTACAAACCTGAAAAAAACCCTGTGTATGGAGTCCTGAAAAAAAGCTGCATTCATGGAAAATACAAATCTTTCCACCTGAATTGTTATAATAAGGATTGATAAGCATTAGGTAAGAGTTCTCTGGAGTTCAATGATGCTTTTTGGTTTTATTTTTCTTCTTCTCTAAAAGTTTTTTCTTAACTTTCTTACTTTGTCAGACTATAGACCACAAGGTTCAACATTAAACAAATCTTGAAACATTTCAAATATTTACTTTTTCTTCTGATTTGTAAATTCAATTATTCTTTGCAACAATTTGTCCTAAGTTTAATTTTAAAATCACCATCTCCATCAGACTTCTTTCGTCTGCACCTAAATATAAGTGTATTGTTTACAAATATGATCCTTGCAAGAAGAAAGAACTTCTGCCACGTAGGATTCTGTTCTGTGATTTGCTTTTTCTTCTTTTTTCACCCCTAAATCGATACTTTCCTATGGGAAATATTTAAATAATTGTCATATATTCCCTGGGTGTCTGTAATACAATTAATGAATACAATCCAATTAACTCGAGGGCTTACCTTTAGTGGCATCCATACCTCCCACAGCATAAAGGGCACCCACTGTGGATTTTCTGGGCTTGGTTCGAGGGCTCTGCATCATGGAACGTCTCTCTGGCAGGAGGTGGTACTTCATGGCCTCCATCAGAAGTTTCTGACACTCCAGGTCGTCTGCAAACATTGGGCTGTTTTCTAGATCAGCCAGTAGCTGAGAAATGAAAAGAGAGCATTTGATATACATCTCAATCATTAAAATTGCATGGACTTTAATAATTAAAGTATTTGTAGCTACAAATACGCATGTTAAGCTCACCACTCACTTGAGCTTTGGTTGGAATTCTGCTTTAATGGAAGGAAAACTGTATAAAGGTTGGGGGGGAACTCTACGAGTATGATGGCTTTGATTAATTTTTTTCCTACCTCTTTCTTTTAACTTTTAAAAAAGGTTCAATTCAGAAATGTTGTACAGCACCCTCTGAACACAAAACTCCTTCTGCAAGTAAGCAAATCTACCACAGAGTACTGGACATCTCTGTGAATATTAGAAGATAGTAAATATATTTAAAGTTAAGTGTGTGTAGTACTTTTATACTTTATCCAAGGTAGAATATTTGCAGCATTGGTCACATAGATCCATAAAGTGTCCTGGCTGACAGCCTCAATATTCTGTATTCATTTCTGATGGGATATAAAGATTCTTCTATGACACAGGCACAGCAGTGTCACCTTCCCGTAAAACAGAAAGTCCAGCTCTGGAACTTCATGGATGGATTTTTTTTTCAGAATTAAGGGAGAAATAATGTCTCTGCTCAGAATTGTCAGCAGTAATTTAGGCCCTTTTATATTTGTCTGCTTTTTATGGCAATAAAAGAACAGGCATTGTGGCTTATCTGTCCTGCATTTTGGCAAATCTAAACAAATATCTTTGCATGGGATCTAAATTGCTGTGCTGTTAGGGGAGAGCTATTACAACCCAACAAAGAAACATTTGGCTTTTGGAACAGACTGACATTTTTTAGAAGTAATTCTGAGCCTAGTAATTACACTGGCACTGGGAGATTTCTTTTTATCTGTTTAAAAACAACAAAGATATACACTATATCATTTAAAAAAATAAAAAGGATAAAAAAACCCAGTAATCTCCAGCCCAAACCAGAGCCTTTCCACAGAACTCTTCCCCTCTGCCCACGGGATGCTGAAGACAAGCATTTGAGCTGGCAGAGCTCTGTTACCCCTTCCCGTTGGTACCTGGGGGGGCAGCAGGGGCAGTCTGATGTAGGAGAGGAGCATCCCCAGGTCCCGCTGTCGGTTTTGCAAATCGTGCCTCACCCACATCATCAGGGCCTGGAAAATGGCCTCCTCGTCCGGCACGTTGATGTCATCGCTAGACAAGAGCTTGGCAATTTCATTAGCTGGGAGCAAAAGAAATTCCTGGTTTTTTATTACTTCTATGAAGTGTTCCTAAAAATAAAAGAAGATTTCAATGCACTGGTGGTTTTCACACAGAGAAATAGCTTTTTCTTAGATAATGTAGGCTTTGAGTATGTTTCATTCTTGTTCCGTTCCACAAGGCAGGGAAATGCTGTGGATATTCTAAAGATCACTGAACGTCCTTCTACCATTTAAAGGAGATTTTGGTTGCTTTTTGCTGCCTCACTCTTGCAGAACTGAGGAATAATTCTCATCTTCACTCCACCAAGCTGCAGTTGCCTTTGTCGGCTTCTGGTCAGCCTGTCCTGGCTTAGGGATTTGCCACAGGCACTTTTGTTCATCAGTGGGATCTTAACACTGCGGCTTAAGTGAAATATTATTTGAGGATATAATGTGCATTTTAGAAATGCCAAGTGGGCATTCAGATCAACTGTGTCACTTCTGTTGCAGATTCAAAGGCTTTGAGCCAAGTACTCTGAAACCTTCCAATCCTTTTGCAACGAGCAGTGCCAGCTGTTGGCTGCAGGACTCTGCTCGAAGGGCAAGAAAATGCAGCAGAGGAAATTCAGCTGACTTTTCTAACAGCACTGTTTGGGCAATATAGAGCTGGACAAGTCCCAGCAAAGGCGTCTCAGGCTTTTAGCTACTGCTGTGATAAAACTCCCCAGAAGTGACCACGTGTACTAAATCCCCAGAGTCTTTCAGAGAATTATTCTTCATTAAAAAAATTTATGGCACAGTCAGGTTACAACAATATCAGAGCTGATATCAATATACATAATATCAATATGTGTATTGTCAGTTTCCTTATCAAATTCCAAAGGAAAAAAGAAATTTGGTGAAGAGAGGGGGTCATGTGTCTTGCAAAGAGATGCATGTAGGAATTCATGTCTGCATTTGAAATAGAATTTCTATTTCTGTAGCTAGAATTAATATACCTTCTTCAGCAACCAGATTGAAACAGGGCAAAAAATTTTAGTAACTGATACTTTATTGCTTGTTTTCAGCAGTTTCTTCACTTTCTGTAACTCTTTTCAAATGTAGCCAGGATGCAAATACAGAAGTATCAGTGATTAAAGGAGATGTCAGCTTTGGTCTGTTATGCATATCCTGCTTTAACATTAGTGACACTCGGAGAACAGGGACAGGAAGGCCAGTCCCCTTCTGGTTACAAATATAGCACGAGTTGTTTATCAGAACGAGCTCTATCTGCACGAGAAGATACCAGGCAGGAAACTGTTAATACTCTGCCTCAGTGGCCAAAATATTGAAGGGGAAGGTCCCCATTGTGTCTGGTTTTATTGAATGGATCTGGTGTTTACAGCACAGCTTCTGAAAATGTAATGGTCCCTATATTTACAGCACAACTTTCTGGTCTTTCCCCTGAGTTACACATTTTCGCCAACATTAAACAAACCTGAATGTTTTACTCATCCCCTCCCACAATTTTTATGTGTTTATGCATTGTAACAATCTCCTATTCTACAAAGGCTTTTGGAATATCACTTCAAGGGTCTGAAACAAAATTTTATTTCAGAGATGCAGGTTTCCTCTTCTCTTTCTAAGCTGTCAGTAGCAAACGTGGTGGGTGGGTTTATGGCACACCAGGTCCTCTTTCATGGCAGCATTCTCAGTCTGAACAGGAGGTGCTTCTAGAGGTGGTAAAAGTTGTTTTCAAAGAAAATAGAGTAAAACATGCCCAGTGCTGCTAAGTGTCACAGAGTCATCATAATCCTTCATATTAGAGGGCTCTTAATGACTCAATTCTCAACTCTGTGACACATGGTTTCAAAAAACAATAAAGGTTTAACCCCTGGGAAAGACTGGAGGATTCAAATGGTTAAAAAACTATAAAGAAAAAAGAGCTCTCTTATTGTCATAAAACCATAAATCTAACTGTATGATTTTATTTCTGTTTCAGAGAAATCTGAACCATAATTTCAAATGCCTGAAGCTGCCCCCCACCACCTTCTCAGGCAGGTGGGAGGAAAGAGGCAACAGTAGAGGGGGGATTTCCTGATTTCAGCAGAGTACAAAAAGGCATGGAGCAGCAAGGACAACGCTATTTTATGCAGGCCGAGAGAACTTTTATCTCAAATGCCCCATTTCAAACTTTGAAATTTAAAGGGGATGTAAAATTGCTGCTAAACAAACCATTCGTTACTGTGGCAGGGAGGAGCACAAGCAGTGCCCTCGGTCTGCAGGTGCTGCTCTCACTTCTCTCAGCAGGTGGACATGCACAATCCCTTGCTGGAGTGTTCTCAGCATCACGAAGCCTCTAAACCGGTTCTGACATCCTCCACTAATATTTCAAGCATAAAGCTGCCATGTGTCTCCTAACAAGTAGTTCTTTTTATATCTATTTAGCTGTAGCAGTTGCCATTCTTTTTGTGTTTTAAGCTGTGATAGCACATCTTGTTGCCCTGAATATTTATCCCTCGATTTGGTTTCACAGCAAGTTATCTCGCTTCTCTGTTTCCCACGCTCTGAATATTCATTTCTTGCTTGGAGCCAGAGGAGGATTATGTTCCAGTCAGGGACGTGCTTCTTTTTAGCATTCCAAATCTTTCCAACACATTCTTTATTTTTGCTCTCTTTATGCGTGTCTCACCTTAAAATCAGCTTTAGAATTTTCTTTGCATGGAATCAAAGGTGCAAGGATGGCTCACTGCTGTTTCTCTATAAACATGAGCCGTGCTAAGGCCCTGTCACCTTTTCTGGCAGGAATAGATACCGCTCGTACTGCACATTTTAGTTCACTAACGATGCCTTCCTACAAGGCAAAACTCCGAAACGGGGAACACAAGTGAACATTTCTGAGTGCAGTGATGGGTGCAGAGCTGTCAGCTGTCCACCTTACCATGGTGTAGGTGTGTGCCACCTTCAGCAGCTCCGTGCAGCCCTGGGCGTCCCCGAAGGAGCGGATCCCCAGGCAGTTGGAAGGGTGCAGCTGCTTCATGAGGAAGTTGCAGCACACCTCGATGACCTGGGAGAGCTGCAGGAGGCAGGCAGCAGCCAGCAGGCTCTCTATGGTGTCCTCCTTCAGCTCCAGGATACCTGGGCAGTTTTCATTTAGGAAAAAAAAAAAAATTAACGTTTTAAGTCGTTTTCCTCGTATTTTCATTATTTAAAAGTTTGTCGCTCTTTGATTTTTCTCTGAGATGTGCTGTGGTTTGAAAATTCATTTTCCTTGCTTGCTGAAGGATTCTTTAAACAGATATTTGGTGGATTCTGAATACAGTGATTGGGACATTTTTAGGGGAACTTTAACAGTATTAGATCTGATTTAGATGGAAAAAAAACTAAAAAGAAAATTGTTATTAGGGAAAAACCTTTCCCAAAAGATGGCTCTGAGTAAGCTGGCCTTGTGAAAGGTGTCGGGGTTGGAGAAAGATGGTTTTTTAAGCTCCCTTCTAACCCGAAGTAGGAAAATTATTAATTATTTATATANATGAATTTAATTATTATTATTATTATTAATGAACAAAAATATGTTTTTGTAAGAAGAAGTTTAGTGCGAGAAGCTGGGAAGCAGCAGCTCTGGGGGCAGTGTTTAATTAATTAAGCAATTACCTGTGTAGGCGTAGCGCACCAGAGCCTTCAGTGCCTCGGGATCCACTCCCTCCATCTTGATCTCCTCCTGCTTTGCTTCCCGCACGTCGTTGGTGAACATGGCAGCAAAATAATCTGACACCGCACTCAGAACCAGCCTGGAGGGGAGGCAGGGTGGGCAGGACAGCAAATTACCCCTAATCTCAATGCCAGGCAGAAAATCCAGCGTTATTATGTTATAAATTGTGTGTGCAATGGAAACAATTAGCTTAGGATTCGAATCTTATAGCAGTGAAGTTAAAAGAGTAATTAGTAGTGTAATTTTCTCCCAGAGTGCTTATTTGGGCAGATTTTCTTTGCTGATCTTGCTGTAGTTTGACAGCAGCAAGAAGACAGGATGGACAGTGCCAGTGGTTTGCATTTGAATTTCACTCTGTTTAAAATAATAGATATGAAAGGTTGATCACGTAATTTTGTTCCATATTAGCTGAAGTCCTAATTAACTGTTCATTCATAACTAACCAGGGCATTCATGAATTGAGGCAGCTTTTGGAAATTCCAGGCATAAAGGATCCTGGGAACTGTACCTGTGAGCTGGGATCTTTTGGTCCCCAGCGATCAGGAGCACGTCACAGAGCTGCTTCTGCTGCAGGTAATTCTCCATTTTGCGGAAGGTTTGCTCCGCGTGGTTTGTGGACTGGAAATACTCGTCAGAGCCATTGGTGCTCATCCCAAGGGAGCTGCTGGTCGTGGACAGCCTGCCAGGGACAGAGGCAGTGATGAAAACAGCGTTAGAAATGCATTAGAAATGCTGATTATGGTGGGTTTTGCTCAAAAGGCAGCACAGAAATTTTTTAAATTAAAAGGTCCCACAATCCTAGTCTTGCCATGCCTTCTTCCAGCTTTTTCTCTTTGGTATCTGGAAATGTTCATTCATAAAACTGCACGTAAACTGTACTTTACTACGCTTGTCTGTAGTAGGTGGTGCTACTGATTTGTCTGCTTCCCTCAGTTTTGAGAGGATGCACTGTTTGCACAGCACTGATGAGATAAATGCAGCCTCCTGAGCACTCGCAAACAGAATCCTTAAAAAACCCCTATTTTCCTGTGATACTGATAGCTAAAATACCTCTTGGTGTTCAGTGTTGGGTATTACATCTTCAGGTCCTATTTCTGATCTCTTCTTGGGTTTGATGCCGTAGGTTTTAACTTTTATATTTTTCAAATCCTGTACTGCCTAATATGTAACTCTGAAGTTTCTTGTGGCCTGCTGGATTCTGTGCTCTCAATGTAACAAACCTCTCTGGGTTTGCTCTCCAAGGACACCCAGACTGTCCTAGGCCAAAAAATGTGTAAACCAACATCTTAGAAAGGGGTGAGCTTGGGGAAATGACATGATTAACTGAAGCTTTAACTGGAGAATTAACCCTGATATGCAAATGAACCAAACTTACAAAAGTGTGAAGAACCTGTGACCCAGGGTCCATCTCGGGTGTCACCTTTGGCCTGCCCAGGGTGCACCTTTGAAGGCCTTTCCAACAAACACCCCTAAAATACCCCTAAATATTCCCTTATCCCTGTCCAGTCTCTGGTTTTTAGGTGGCCTCTCAGGCATCTCTTTGTCCATTTAATTACGTGACTCAATAGGAATGAATCTGAAGACAATTTAACGGGCACCACATAATTCTAGAGAAATTTCCAAATTAAAAGCTCACGGAACCTGGACTTTACATGGCCTTTAGAATCTGAATGCAAATAATGGAGATAAATTAATTTCTCTGCCTTTCATGGAAATGTGCAATATAAATATATTCCTCCCACTCCAGAATTCTGTTAGCTTTCCCACTTAGAGAAAACCCATATTGTTTTTTCAAAACATCATTCCTTTCAGCCTTTTAATGTGGATTATGTTGCAGATTGAAACACCTTTCTGACGCTTCCTTAGGAAAATCTTTATTTTTCTATCCATCTGTTTTTAGTGGAATAATAATGCATTTGTTGAGATAAATGTATATCACACACCTTGAAAATGCTGCAATATTTAACACTAATTTAGCTAAAGATTGTTTAGAAAAACATTTTCTCAGTTTAATATCACTTTTTTTTAGAATGTAAAGCACTGGTTTTTTTAAATTTCCAAGCCCAACTAGGAAATGATGACAGCTGGTTGACTAAATTTCCTGGTTGTCTTTGATACTGTTAATACAAATTCATAAATGATAGGAGAGATAAGATCTCTTCATGAAATTAGCATATTAAATTTAGCAGAATATTGGATTACATCCACAATTTAACCTCTAGTTCAGAAAACAGAGAAATAAAAATGGGTAAGTCAGGTTGAATTGGTAATACCAGAAAATAGAGATGTTAGATCATACATTTTCAAAGATCATACCTCACTCTATAGCTAATGGAATTCAAGGGAAATAATTAAAAATCAAATTATAATGTAATATTGAATTGAGACACAGCAGTTTTCCATCCCTCTGCAAAACGTTTCTGTCTTTATTACAATTTCAAATCCATTTTAGCTTAGCTTAGTTCAGTGTTAAAGAAAAAGGGGAAAACCAAGTTCACCTCTAATGTGTTTCCTTTGTCATTTATGACTTACAAAAATGAATTTGTCCCAGTGTGTTTAATGACTCCACTTTCTTATTTGTTTTCTCTCAATGCTTCATAGAAAATGACGAAGCTACAAAATTGGATTATATGCTCATTAGTTTTGTATCAGCTACTGGATGCCAAATTCATACTCTCTAATGTTTTGCTATTTACCTCTTGAGCTTCCTTTAATGTTTTTCAGAAAATTGGTTTTTGAAAAAATCTTTTTTTCAGATTCATTATATCCACTCTAAGTGTTGTATCTCGGTACATTGCACTTAGCCTTGATGTTTGCAGAAAAATCTCAAATAAAGCTCAACCATCCCTATTGGAAATAGACAGTGCCAGTTGTGTGAAATAAATAATTCCCCACAGTGTGTATTTATTTGTGGTTAGAGAATCATTTCCAAGGGAGTGAGAGTCTAATTATTTCATTTAGTCCTGCATACTTTTTTCCACAAGTTTAGTGGAGTCACATTTAACTACAGCAGAAATACCACCAATATAATTAATTATTTCAAAGGCAAAGGTCTTCAGAGACTGAAAAATACTGGAAGCAAAAGCAAGTTCTCCATTAATATTAATATTATAATTTCTGGTTTATCTCAGCAGCTGATTCAAAATGGTAGATATATTATGGAGGGAAAAAATTAAATTCAAAGATAAATATTTATATATTTTCCTTAGTGTATCACTGTCAGACTCAAATATTGACCTTCAGAGTGTAGCACTGGGTAACAGAGAACTGAAGAAGTCAGAGATCAAAATATCCTAAAGGAAGGAGTCAGGAAAAGCCCCCTGGAGTCTGTGTGGGATTCTGGCAGAGGATGCAGCACAGATAAAGATTTATTCCTATAAAATGTGCACAAGTCTGTACAAACAAAAGCTGAATATCCAGGAATAAAAGTTTCCAAAAGTACATTAGTCAGGAAGGAAAATATCAATGAACTGGTCTGAAGAATCTGGAACCCAAATTGTTTAATGTCATTTTTGTGTGGGTGCTCACTGGGACGGGGAGCTGGAACACCATTAATGTTTGCAATAATGGCTTAAAACATGGATTGGCCTGGAGAGATAAATCTGTATTTAAATTATTCCAAAGTCACTGAGTTGTATGAATTTCACTGTAGGTAGAGAGCCAAGTGAAATGATTCCAGAGTTTTCCTGTAAGGATTTGTGAAGGATAGTCAAAATATGGTCCCATTTTTCAAAAGAAACATGGAATTTTGAAACAGACAATATAAACTGAAAACTTGAAGAAATAATCAAAAAGCATTAAGTGCTTCGCTGATAAGAAGGACATAAATACCAGCCAGCGTGGCTGGTCAGAATGAATCATGTCAGAACATTGTGTTTTATTCTTTTTTTCCAAGATATCAAAGCTTACTGGGAGAAAAACACGAGTTGTCAGAAGTCATTTCGCCTTTTGGATGACTTCTGACACTATTTCACATGACATTCTCAAAATCGAGCTGGGATGGCAGGTTTTAAAGTGTAATAAATATAAAAGATATTAATAACTTGTTTAGCCACGCTTGAAATCTGTCAGGGGTTCAGTTCCAAAGGCAGACAAGGTGTTGAGAGCCTTCCAGGCAAATCCAGCTTCTGGTGCTGCTCCATGGTTTTATTAGAGAAAATCATGGGATGGAAACGGTTTAATTGTTACACGGACTTATCGTAGCAAGGGACAAAGTTTTTAGGAACAGAATTTCAATTCAGAGATGCGTCTTTGTCCTCATTTAACTTTAGGGAAATTTTTACTTTTCAAAGAGCTGCTTACGCCTCTGTTCAAATAATTACCTGAATGAAGCAGAGGGGAGGAAATGACAGGTAACAGCGAGATTGTACTGGATCCTAAGCGAGCTGGGACTCAAAAATGGTCTTTGAAGGTAAAATTTCATCTTTTCTGTAATCAGAATTGATGTCATGAGTTTTGTGATTCATTCCAGGCCTACAATACTTTAAATTTCTGAACTATATGAAATTTATTTTCTGTCATAATGAAGTACTCTTCACAGTAATCAGAGCACTCTTCATTAATCAGTACATAAAGGATAAATTCAGATTTCCTCATTATTTAATTAGAATGCGATAACACATAAATGCCATTGATTTGCCATATCCTTTTTAAAATTCAGTGTTTTATTAAACCTCATTCAGTGCGCCTGTGGCCAAAACCAGGAAGCAAACCTGATGATAAGGAAGCTTAGAAGCATAATATTGCATGAAAACACGGTGATTTATTGACGTTTTTTAATTTTGTTGATGTTAATGAGGCTATTATTTACATTTTTATGGTGACCTCTTCTCTTCTTGGGTATTTTTTGGATGTGCCTATTTGAGCTGCTGTGATATTTGTGAAATTCAGTTTAATCGGGGAACAGTGCAGTTCTGGGTGTCACTGTCACAGCCGGGGGCTCAGAGGGCTCCAGCTCCGTGGGGCTCTGGATGTGCTGGAGCTGTGGGGAGGCAAAACCGCAGCTCCATCAGTTCAGGCTGCTTGTGCAGCAACATTTACAGCCCAGCTCATCATTTTTCTTTTCTCTGCTTTGTTTTTGCTTATTTAAGGGAAGTGCAGCTCAGCCCCTCTCCTGCAGACAGCTCAGTCCCGTGCAGCTGTGGGAGCTCTGCCCCTGCTGGGCACTGGGGCTGCACTGAAAAACCCTTTTCCCACCAAAATCACAGCGTCTGGCACAGCTAAACCCCAGCAGCTGGCTGAGAATTAAAAGTATTTCAGTTAAGAAGCCGTTTGTGAACACAGATAAAATAATGGTAAAGTTGATGCGCTTCTTTAATTGATGCTGATAAAATTATAGCACATCGGTAACTGCCCCAGCCTCTGCCTTGAAAATTCTACTGCAGTTATCCCCTTTATTTTTCACTCTTTGGTGTGAAGTTTTTAGGGTATGGGTGAAAACGTTTGACCTAGAAGAGTATGGAAAATTGCTGATGACTGCTGAAGTCATAACATTAACCTGAAGTTGTAATAATGATAGAAAATTATGTAGCAAATGAAGAAATAAGTAATTAAAATTTATAATTTATTTCAGTTAATGGAGAAATTCCCGACTTCCCAACTAGACTGAAAGCTCTGACAATTCCTTTAGAACCTGGAGCTCTTGAAACTGCCTGTTTTTAGCAATTTTTTTATTGCTAGGGTTAACGTAAACCTGCCACTTCTCTCAGTTGGTGTTAGTTAAAATAACTTTTCCCATTTGGGATTACAAGTGTAAAGGTGCATTTCATTAACTGCAGGAGCTTCAGCAAAACACTGAAACCACTGGAGCTGATTTGAGTTTTCTTCCTCCCCCAGACGTGACAATGTACAGACAGATGTCATCATGACTCATATCAGGATGAATTTGGGTTATGATATTTTGAATTCTGCTAGGAATAGAAGAAATCACGAATTTTTGAGGTAATTCCACTGGAAAATGGGGGCTGCACCCAAACTGCAGAGCCCCTGAGCACTTTGTGCTTTCAGCTGTGGCCACATCGTGATTTCGTGGTACAAAGATGAGTCAATCCAAACACTCTCCTCAGTAAGATATTTTCCTTTGGAAATCGTATTTTTAATTCTTTTTTTTTAACAGAGAGGCCAATTACAAAATGATTTTCCAGTCTCTGCAGGTTAGTGTGTGAACTCCCTTGGCTGTTGACCTTTTTCTGCTTTTTCTACTGTTGAGAGCTTAATGCATCCCTCTATTGGCATCTTGTGTCTACAGAGGGGTTTTATGCTCACTGTTTGTTTTATGCAGATAATTAAGAAATTGAATAATCCCATGTACATAGAAAGGAGTTTCTAATGATTCTCTTCCTGCTAGAGACTCATCTGAACATGAAACTTTGCTATGAACACTCTAATGCATGACTTAAGAACACTTATTTCTGTAGCAATATCTAATTAGCCCGGGGAGAACACTGCCTGTGCAGCCCGAGTGTTTTATTTAAGAGATATGTGTCCATGTTCAGGGATGAAGTGAGTGTCTCAGCCAAATCATTTCAATTAATGCCAGTTTGAATCACCATTCATTATCCTCCAGCAGAATTAACACTGTATTCATTTACCTTATGTAATAATAACTGAGTGAAACCTCTCAGGTAAAATGATAGGAGTATCTATATTATCATCTTAAAATTATCTTTTGTTGTGATAATGCCAAGTGGTCACTGCAGTGCCTGATTTCCAAACTCACCTTTGAATTACGTGGTTGTTTTGGAGGGAAATTAAAAGTCACGAAGGAGAAGCTCAGGGAGGCTGAGTACTTCTTGCTCAGCTTCCTGGTAGCAAGTGTAAATCTTTCCAAAGGACAGAAAATGATGTGACCAGAAGGCATGATACAGCCAATTTCAAGCTGTCAGAATGTACAAAATGGAAAAATAATGGCTCAGTGCTGGATCTGGGCCTGTGGCATTTTTCTTCAGAGGACACAGAAAACAAAATACAGGCCAATGGCAAAAAAACCTGGTTTTCACTCCAAGCAAAACTATTGCCAAATGAAACTAATTAACTCCATGTTTCTTCCTTCATTAAGCTCTTTTCAGAAAGACTTCTGATGGGAGAGATTGAGGGGAAGAAGTTCTGCTTTATGCTATCCCTATTGACTATTGTTGGGAAAAGTGGAGCAAAGAGGAGCAAAGGGAGAAACAAGAGTAAGAAAAATCCAAAAGTGAAGTGGTTGTGCCCCCAGTGAGCAGAGCTTTGAAAAGACAGAGAGCAGCAGCCTCAACAGGAGATATCCCTGCCCCTGCCAACCTGAGCCTTGCAGCAAATCAGACACGGATCCTGCTGGGAGATCTGGTCAGGTATCTTGATTTATTAAACCTCAAACCACTACCATAATACCTTCGTACTTGCTTCTCACTTCTTTTTTGTTTTTCATCAAAGGCAAAAGGACGTTGTTCTTGGGCTTCTCACCACCGTTTCATCTTTTACATCTTTATCTTTTCTACATTTATCTGGTTAGATCCTAAATAACAAATAACAAGACTGACCATATTTTCCTATTCAAGTGAAACATGATCCCCTAGTTGAAGGCACCACTTGAAATTTCATTTTGCTATGTGAGACACCCCCAGTCATGTATAAATCTCCAGGTTTGTTCTGAAATATCTCCTGGGCTGATTCAGCTGATCTGCTGGATACTTCATTCAAGGCTAAAGTCTACTGCAATGGGGAGAAAAAGTGTGATTTTTAACCTATTTAGCCAGAGTGCCCTGTAAGAATTACAGATTTATTAGAAATGAGGGAGAGAGGATGTGCATAAAGGTCTGGGCAGCCTCACAGGTAGAAATCACAGATGAGAAGTAGACTGAGGTTTTCTATTCTGTTTGAAGGTTTGTAAGCCACATAAATTTATCTGTGATCAATTCTTTCCTTCTCTTAATTGTGCAATTACACCCTGAGTGTTTCCCTCTGTTAAAGCCAAATAGGTACAGATATCCTGATACCAAAGTTCTCTCCAGCCTGTTGTTATCTTCTGAGCTTCTGGGTCAGAAAACATAACTCAAACCTGAGTCTGGCAAGGAATTTAAATAACTCAACCTGCTGTATCCATTTCTGGCTCAATTGAGGGCATTTTCTTTCCAGTCAGCACAATCAAACCAGCATACAGTGAATGTCCTTCCATATTTACTGGAAGGAATTTTTATTGTTATAAATTATGTAGACTGTTGTGCTTTAGCTCCTGTTCTTACCTTTGGTCACTGACTTGCACTTTTTAATACTAATAATTTAATAAATATTTTAGCGTTCATTATGATGTACATCATTGCTAATGTCAGAAATTAGAACCCACTGAACAGAAGGGGGTTGAGGCAGCACCTTACAGGAGCTGCTCAGTGAGGAAACCTCTGTTCATGAGTCCACAGCACCTTTGTGAGACAGAGAATTGTCTTTACAACCTTTACAGACAGAACATTAGCTCTGCTTTTATTTGACAGTATCGAGTGTATTTAACACCATTTCTGACAATACAGCTTAACAGAACTTGTTCTCTTGATGCCATTAGTGACTTGGCATTTATCTGCACAGATAATAGAGATAACTTGCTCCAGCAAGCCAAGGTCTGGGTCAGCCTCACTCACTGGAATGGAATCAGAATAAAAACATGAAATCTAAATAAATGTGGCACATTAAATCAAAAGAAAAACAAAGAAAGGCTAAAAGTTACTGATATGAATTGTGGAAAATATCACTTATATTATGATGATGATGACAGGTTTTTTTCCTGGAGTGCCTGTAGAAGTCACTAGGCTGGAGAGAGGCAAATTTGCATTGCAATGTGATTATATAAAAAATAACACGTCAGTTTTATTGCATTTATTCCATAAAATATATATTACAACTTTGCTGAGGTTGTAATATAACCACAACTAAATGAAGCATGTGATAATATGCTTTCAGATCTAATCTTGAGAGAAGAAACCAGACTTTTCTTGGATGGGTTTTCTGCCTTGTGGAGAAGGAATTGATTATTGCAATCCTTGCAATCGGTGTTGTTTCAGTGGAAATGCACTGCAAGATCAGCCTTAGGCTCTTCACCAGGCTGTGAAATCTCCACCCTGAGAGGTTTTTGGGACCTGACTGGGTAAGGTCAGACCAGCCTGGGCTGATCTCACAGAAATGGACAGAAACTGGGCTGGAGACCTCCTGAGATCCTTTCCAACCCAAAATTTCCTGTGATCTTACGATCCTGTGACTGCCAGTGATTCAAAAACTAGAAAGAGGTAATAATATATTTAATGAGGGTTTCAAATATAAAGTGAAAAGTCTTTAAGTAGATTAACGCGAACACTTATCTGTACCCATCTCAATGTTTAAGGGTGGCTTTAAAGCACTGATTCTCTTCATTCTGGAAATTGTTGTGGTTTAGCTTTTCTTTTAGGAAATTTCTGACAGTTTTCTCTTGTGACTGTAGAAAACTAACAGTTGTTTAATCTTCGTGCAATATCACAACATATATATTTAAGGTGCTCCCACTGACTGTGTTCCCCAGCAAAATCAAATCAGAGCAAATCAAATGTTTTAGGGGCAGTTCAGCCTTTCCTGCCACCTTTTGTCAGACACTGTCTGCTGAGCACCTCTTTATTGAATCAAATTGATGTTCCCTCCAAATTCAATGTGAAATTCAATATTAAATTTAGCAGGCCAAGCTGTGGCTATATTTATTGTACTTTGGGTCAGGACCCTTTTTTGCTGGGGTTTTACCTTTCTATCTTGCCAGGAGTGTGCAAACCAGCTTAATGTATTGCAAGTCTTTCCAAATAATCTACATTAGAGATTGGTCTTCCATTTTGAGAGAGTATTTGTGGTATAGGAAAACTGGAATGATCTCACCAACAGTTTATAGAATTAAAAAAGTAACTGATAAGAAACTTACAAGCCTACAAGTTAGAAATTTCACATTTCAACTATGTTATTCTCCAAAATTATTTTAAAATAAGCTTAAGATTGAAAGCTATTTATTGGGAAAGGTAATAGATTTACAAACTGCCATAGCAGTAGCCAGTAAAAGTGAAATAAAAGCATTTTAATCAATTGCTTGACACATGGGGAAGAGCAAATACTGTTTTAGGAACTGTAGAGACTCAAAACAACTTGTAAAAATTGAAAGATGATCTATCAGTCTGATGCATTTTTTAAATATATAAGGAAACTATTTCAGATTCCAGATGCAGAATGAAAGCTCAGCATCGTGCAAGTAAACCCAGCACAGGTCTCCTGCTCCACTGAGCAGACCAAATTGTCCTTCCAGCCCTGACTTTGTTAATTTATTAATTGTGTTAAGTTCAGGTTTGGATTCACTGTAAGACCAAGTGAAAAAGCATAAAGGAACTTAAAACAGCTGAGGAGCAACTGAGCTCCATTTGAATGAAGTGAGAGGCACATTTGAGCTCTCCTGCTTTGTGGCATCCCATGGGAGCCTCCTCCCGAGCAACTTCACCAGCATTTTGTACCAGCAAACCACTCTACATCTCTTTTGTAGGAGAAACTGGGATCCTTTAAGTGAATGAAACAAATTAAGACAGAAGAAATTAGTCCTGACTTACAGCCTTGTCATGTCTGTGCTTATCTCACCAGCTCATTGTGTGCTGGTGGAACAGCCTGGCTCCTGCAGCATCACCAGGCTGGAGCTTCCCAGGAGGTTTTCTTGCTCTGCTCCTGAATCCAGGCTGACAGGCTGCACCAGGAGGCTGCACTGCTGGGGGATTTTACTGGGTCATCCCAGACAGAAAGATCAAAAGTCCATCCTCAGCCTCTGCACCAGCACACAGAGCAGGGTGTGGGCAAGGAATGGCACAGGGGGAATTTCTGCCTTTAGCTGTAGTTTTCCATAACCTGAATGATGAGCTGGAGAGAATCTTCTGTGAGAGATCTTTGTGAGACAGTAATGAGAGTCATGACCCAGAGCCAGCATTTTCATCTTTAAATGATCAATATAAATCAGTTAGAAACATAATAGAGCCCCCAGTTTTTGTTCAGAATATACATTTATTCTCTGCTCTGCTCAAAAGGGTGGCCAGAAATGGTGGTGTCAGAGCCAGCCTCTCTCCTTTGCCTTTTCACTGAGTGTGAATGTCTAAATCTAAATGTAAAACCCAAAATGGATCAAAATGGATCAAAACTGAAGGCAATGTTTGAGCAAATATTCTCAGTCTGGGATCACAGCTTTTGATCAGGTGGTCACAGCAGAGAGGGAAAGAACGAGCTCCCACCGAGGAGGTGGAACATGACTAAGACAAAATTACTGAGGTATTTTTGCCTGCCTGTGTGTGTGTGCACCTCTATTCCTTCCCATTCTGCAGCGTTCTGAAACGGTCTGACATGGAGACAGAGCTTTCCTGAGCATCTGTGCTAAATGAACACTCTAAAAGAGGTTTCCCTAGCAACGCAAACCATATGTAATAGCTTAAAATAGCTTTTCCCCAACTCCTAGGATTTCTTCGTGGTTTGCTCACAATTTCCATTTAAATCAAGGTATATTTGCCCGGTTCAAAAAGGTTCTTCATTTTCTCAACTTCTATTAAAATGAACAGGGTTTGAAAATGCTCATTTCTTGCCAGAATGCCTCCCTTCCTCTTGACTTTTAACTCACCAGGTAAACTGCAGCATGGCAAGCAGTGACAGTGGCTCTCCACTTTCTCAAATGTATTGCCTTTATTTGCTGTTCAAAACATTTTATTAGAGGTGTAATGGTCTCTACTTATTGTAACGGGATGGTTCTAGCAGGCTTTGATTTCTGTGATGTCAGGATAATGAGAAGATAAACTGTGCAACGATAAAATAAAACGAATCAATCACAGAGTACACGAATTCCACTCTGCATTGGAGTAGCTGTTTGCAGGCAAATCTGGATATTTGAAAACCTGCTCAGTTCCTGTTGTGTCCCCAGGAAAATGCACTTTTATATGAGTGAGCTGTGATAGCAAGAGGCTGAGTGATTGCTCTCAGGTAATATTAGAAGCAGGCAACAAATCTGAGCCATAACCCATATATTGATTTTCAGATCCTAGTTATACAGGTAAAAATTTGATTAAATCAAATGTCAATACCCAGGTAAGAAATCTAGATTCTTTTCCCAAGGTTTTCAAAATATATACAGCAAAACTGAAGGAAGGACCAGGTATCAGCCATTGCTTTCTTTTCCACTAAAAATGTTTTTTTGGCCGAAATGGGTTGTAGTTGAGAATGTGATGAGGCAAACTTTTTATCCTCTAAACCAGCATGAGAACTCAGTGCCTATTTCCTGACAAAAAATTTTTAAACTGTGTTAATTTAGATGCTATAGCATATATTTAAACCTCAAATGAAGGCAGGATGTTCCTTTAAACACTTATAGTTATCCTCTTGTTCCCTGTGAGCAGCAGGCAGGTTTTAGTGAAATATCCTGACTTGTCACAGAGCATGGAAACAATTACTACAATGAAATCAAAGATGTCTGAAGCTAAGAATTATTGGATGGGCAGAATTTTTGTAAAGAGCCAAGCTCTCTGGTCTTGTTCTATCTATTTTAATTTGCTTTGAATTGAGTTTTGACTATTAAGCATTTGCTTGAAAAGGGAGGGGAGGAGGTGGCCTGGGAGCAGATTTGCTGTCAGAGCAGGGTGGGGAGTCCCAGTGCTGGTGGATCTGCTGGCAGAGTCACTGAGGAGGAGTTTGATGTCACAGAGGAAAAAATTTGGTTATATCTTTGTTTTAGAGATTATTTTCTCCAAGTTTATATCCTATACTTATCTTCAGCTCTTTCTGTGAATCACAACAGTATTTTGGCTTCGTTTTTTAATTCTTTTCCCCTGCACACCACCAGGTGTACCACGAGTAAGAAACAGTCTTATCTAATTTCCTGATATAGTCATTCTCTAAGTACATTAGAGAACTGTTTCATTCTAGCAGAATGAAAGGAGCTAACCAAACTGGTCTGGTTTGGTTGGGCTAATTTAGCTGTCTGATTATAACAAACAAATCCCTTTATTTTTTAAATGTGAAGGATTTTAGTAATGTTCCTCATTACAGTATTCCAAAGTAAACAATTCAGCCACAAACCAAGGGTGAAAATAAATAGTTTCTTTCTTTTAGGATGCTGTCTGGCTATAATTTCCAAGCCAAGCAAAACCTTCTCCCCTTTTTCCCCAGAATGTTTCCCCAACCATCTGATTCCTCGTTGATCTTTCAGCTGCATGTGCTCGGTGTGTCTGTAAAAACCGCTCTGCATCGGACACGTGTGTTTAATCATCTCCTTAACTTTTTCTGGAGACATTAAGGAGTGATTTTAAGAACTGTAATAACTCTTTAAAAACTCATTTAACAGCTGTCTGTGCTGACAGTGAGCTCTACGGAGTGAAAATGAGAAGATAATTGAATCATAAAAAAATTGTTTTGAAATGACTGGAATTGTCCTAGATTCTTAAATTACTATTAAATGGTATTTTTTTCCCCTTGCCTGTAATAATTCATCTTTGAAAGCTAGGCATATTAAATCTTGGTCTGTAAAATATTGTGTGTTTTCTAGTAAGTCAGATTATTTCTCATTATAGACTTCTTGGTGGGTAGACAGGGTTAGACTTGATGACATCCAGAGCCCGCTTTCAGCTTCAAGTTTCCTATGATTCTATTTATCTAGCTATTAAAAAAACCAAAATATTTTGAATAAACACCCAGTCCTTCCACAGGGTGAATGTAAAATTAATTTCAAAATACAATTCTACTCATTCCTTTCATCTTTAATAACTTTTTCAACCCACTTTAATACCCCAGCTTTTTGCTTTTTCAAGTTCCTCAGAAGATGTCATAATAGAAGGTAAAGAGTACGAATACATCCCAAGGATGCCTTTGAAACATTTTAATTCTAATTTCTGTACCAAGAGCCCTTGTGTGAGCTCACAGCATTTGTTTAGTCATAATTAATTCATTGGTCACTGTTCAGGGCATTTGCACTTGGCCTCCAAAGGCCTGTTCCTCTTTGTGAATTATCGACTGCTGGGAAAAGGGTGATTTTCCTCTTAGATGTTAATCCTGCATCAGATACCACTTATTATATATATATATATATAAAATTAAAATAAATAAATAATTAAATAATTATAATAAATATTATAAATAAATAATA
>VZRO01005607.1:862580-917912 GCA_013397915.1 Daphoenositta chrysoptera | reverse complement strand
ATAAAATAATTAAAATAAATAAAAATGATATATAAATATAATATATATATAAAATATATAACTTTATAGATTTTACACACTTAGCAAACATTAGTTATCACATTTTCTTGCTTGCCCTCACCTACCATATTTCAACAAGTTGCGAGTGAATTCCCGTAAAATGCTGTCAGAATTCGGCTTTGTGTCACTCAGTGTCTCAGGTTCAGCTCCTGAGTGCAGCCAGAGGAGCCCCTGGCACCTGCGGGGGCAGCACCCAGTGCCCCAAAGGGTCACCCCCATGCCTGGGGTGTCACCCAAAGGGTCACCCCCGTGCCTGGGGTGCCACTCTAAAGGTCACCTCCATGCCTGGGGTGTCACCCAAGGGGTCACCCCCGTGCCTGGGGTGTCACCCTAAGGGTCCCCCCCGTGCCTGGGGTGTCACCCAAAGGGTCACCCCCGTGCCTGGGGTGTCACTCTAAAGGTCACCTCCATGCCTGGGGTGTCACCCAAGGGGTCACCCCCATGCCTGGGGTGTCACCCAAGGGGTCACCCCCGTGCCTGGGGTGTCACCCTAAGGGTCACCCCCGTGCCTGGGGTGTCACCCTAAGGGTCACCCCCGTGCCTGGGGTGTCACCAAGGGGTCACCCCCGTGCCTGGGGTGTCACCCTCACCCTGCTCCAAACGGAGCTTCCACCTCGCCCGAGCTCCGGGACGCTGCTCCAGCTGCACTTCTGGGCCCTCTCACATCAGCTACAACATTAAACAATCCCGTTTCAAACTCGTATTGTGACCTTTAGCTAAAGATCATGGTTAGAACACAATTAGTTTCTGCTTGTCCCTGAGGCGACGATGAAGAATTTTGGTTATCCATTGCAGGCTTGCAGAAAATCATCTTTTTAAAACATTCTGCTGGATTTGATATTAAATTGTTATGAATACTAAAGAAACTGCAAAATTCTCCACAAGACGCAAACATAATTTCCTTGTTGTTCCTTCTTGCCAAATTATACAGTGTAAAATTCATGTAATTATTATTTCTAAGCACTTAGAACTAAAACTTAACAGTCAGCAAGAATTTGCCAAGAGTAACATGTCACAGTAAACCAAAGTGCCTCATTAATAGGTTTTACCAGACATTATGGAGAACAGAGAAGAAGTAGTTGTCATTTATATCTTGAACATGAGAATATTATTTTTTAGTGTCTCATATCAGACAGTGCTAAGTTCAACCTCAAGGTCGGTCTGGAGTAACCCATTTATGGAACAAGTGTGAAGCTGGTTTGAAATCGTGCTGTTAAAGCAATTATCAATGGTCCACTGACAAATAGGAAGGAAAATCAAACTGGGTTCCTAAGGAACTTAGCACTGAAGTTCCTCTGTAACTTCTCATAAATTTTCTAAATCACTTGAAGGGAGGAAGAAATAAAGAGAAATCTTCGATATTATACATTACAATTGGAGATTGTGCCAAGCTGAGAAGAGCTGCAAGTATGGTGGGGTATTGGATCAGAACTGAATATTAAATCAGTAAATCAGGCTTATTAAACAACATCAGAACTGAATATTAGCTCAGCCAGCTGGAGACATTATCTGATAAACACAAGATGGAATTTATTTGTGCAAAGTACTGGTTTTGGGAACAAATAACTGCAAAGATGTACAGATGGTTTGGGAACAGGTCTCTGCTATGGAGGCAGGAGTTTCACATGAATCACAGGCCAGGCATGAGCAACAGCACCATGTTGATAAAAGGAAAACAACCACTATTCAAAGAGCTTTGAGTCAGGATGACACAGAAGTGACCCAGCTCTCTCCAGAGCTGCCAGACTCCAGCAGGAACTCACCCAGGTCTGGCCACAGAGCTGCAAGTCCAGACAGAGCTGCTGGAGACAGCAGGACAGCAGTGAAATACCAAAGAAACAGGAATTCTGAGACAAGGCTGCAAGAATTGCAGCTCTTTAGACTTGCAGCAATTTTCAAACATAAGCAAAGGGTGTAAAGAAGGAAAGTGTGGCAGTAACAAGAATAAGGGGAACAATATGCTACCTATACCCGAGGGGGAAAGACCAAGGCAAAAATGAGCCTAAATTGTGCTGCAGACAAGCAAGGAAGCACCTAAATGTAGCTGGTCCAACTTTGTCACAGAAGGGTTGAAATGATATCTGACTGCATGTCCAGCATTCTTTATCATGCTTCATAAACATTTATTTGTTAAAGTTATGATTTTTGGAGTTTTTTTCCAAAATGCTGGAGGTTCAGTGAAAATAAAATTGGAGTAGTTCTGTTTTAAAAAGTAAAGACTGCCGTGATGTGAGATTAGGAATCATAATTTCTAAACTTTTGGGCACCAGAGATGGTTCATGGAACTGAATTCTCACCCACACAGGGAAGGAGTGTGGTGATGTTCCCCTGTGAGTGCAGCCCTTTATCACCTTCAGTGCTCAGGGCACATCCCAGTCCTCCCATCTGCTGCTGCCTCGGGGTCCCTTGGCAGTCATTCCTGTGCCTCACTGTTTATTTGGATACCCAGCACTTCACTCTCGGTGCCAAAAGCCCTCTCAGTCTGGTTTGACCAGTGGTTTCATGGAATAACTCATATGTTCCATTTTCACCAGGAAAATTATCACCTATTTTCTTTATTTCCCGCTGGAATGTGAGCCAAGACTGTCATCTGCTACTGGAGTTAAAAGCAGAACTCGAGGGAAAACCCTCACATAGGAGACAACATCTGAAATAGTACACGTGTGTGTGTGTTTATGTGTGTCAGAGACAGCGAAGAAAATAATCTGATAGTTATTCCATATGTCTGACAAAACCAAAAAAATGTGAGTTTTCAAGTCTTAGGATGAACTATCAAAATAGCTGTACACCAAAAATAGCCACCATAAAAAGGGATTGCCTTTGGGAGGATGCTCCTCCCAAGGATCTGTTTCCATGTGCATCAGTATTGACTGACTGGATTATGACATGAAAAGATTCTATTAATATTAATTAGATGTATATTTTGTCTCATATGGGAAATTAGAAAACATTTGTCTTTAACAAAACTAGAGTTGTCCCAAACTAGGTTTTGTCAGCAATTTTTCAGCCACATAATTAGAAAAAAAAATGCTTCAGAGAAAAATGATGAATGGATGCTAGATTTACTATTGAAATCTGACTGCCTTTGGGCAACTAGGAAATACTTCAGCAGCACACACGTGAAATCAGAAACCTGGCAGGCGTGCAGGGATGGACGTGGTAACGTGGCATAATGTTAATAAATGCTGGGCACAGTGGAGAAGTCAGTATCTGTGAGACCAGAACTTATTAAGGGAAGTAATTGAAGTGATTTAATATCACAATTCTTCTTTTTAGGAGGCTTCAGTGCTTTGTCAGCCCGAGTGTGCACATGTGTGATCAGGGAGTGCACACGAGAGCAAAGTTTCTGTTGGCTGTCCAAATCTAACAATCAAATCCTGCCAGCATGTGCTGATGTCTCTGAACCACTGCCAGATCACCTTCTCTGACAGAAAGGGAAATGTTCCCTGTTCCCCCTGGCAGAGGAGCCCGAACCTCACAAGATTCCAGACAGGGCAGATCAGAGATGTCCTGAGCAGCTCGAGCGCTCAGCTCCCCCAGCCCTGCCCACTGCTGACCCACAGGGCATTTCCCAGGGCTGCTGTCAGAGCTCGCTTCAGCTCCCTCTCCAAGCCAAACCTGAAATCTCTGAAGGTGTTTGCTCTTCCTTGGCAGTGCCAGATTCCCCAGGTTTAGCTCCCTGATCACCCCAGAAAATGAGATCTTGGGAAATACACTCTACAAACAAAATAACTTGGTGGCTATTCAGACTTTAGCTGGTTTCTCTGTTTTTCACCTGTGAAGAAGAGGTCCCAATCCTCATTCAAAGAGCAGAGTGGTGAGAATCAGATGAGGTCACTAAATATACACTGTCCACTGTTCATCCTTTTTCCAAACTATAGATGTAACTTCCGTGAGGATCTTAGAGCAGCAGGTCAAGCATCCATTATTTTGGATGCTCCTCGAAGGCTTTTTGCCACCTGCTGAGCAGGGTCCCTGAGCAGCACTGCACCAGCCCTTCCCCAGCACCCTTGTGCCAATAAACCACTTATTTATGGCCCAGAATGTATTGGTTGACCACACATTAACTGGTAACAATTAGGACAAAACTAATGAGTTTTAGCCACTTGAGCTTCATTTACTTTGTCACTTGTCATGGGATATAATTCAGGAGCAAGCCCATGGGTCAGAAGGGTTTCTTTAAGTCTTGCAGTATTAAATTTGGGGACAGGAATACCGAAATGGATTGAAGGAAGCAAGAAAAAGTGTACTGATGATCATGTATTCCAAATGAACTGCTGTTTGGAACTTTATTATTTACATTTCCTCCTCAATAACCAACCCTCATTTCATCAAACCCCAGGGTTCTTTCTGTCCATCACTGACAGCATTAAGTCCTGAGGTTTCTAGAGAAAGCTCACATCTTTCTGAATAAATTCAGAGTATTTGTTTTGTTTCCAAAGTTTTTCATGGGATGCATTAAACTCTAAGTAGAAACTGCTTTCATATTCTGCTCAGAGTTGAGGTATTGGCCAGATTCTCTCTCCTTTTCTACTGTTTTGGATGTCCACGTGACACTCAGCAGAGTCCTGCTTTAGGTCCACCTAAAAATGGGACTCCTCCAGGCAGAGGTAAATCCACTGGTTTAGAGAGAGCTGCTTTGAAGGTACAGAGCTTTTATGGTATAAAAACCAAATTTATCTTTGGTGTCCTCAGGTGTGGATGTGAAATTTGGCTGGAGAACCTGCCCAGCTCCTTCTGTGGTGCCTTTAGCAGTGTGAGGACACGGGCTCAGGGGTTCCTGGAAACACCTGATTTTATGTGTTAACTACCCATTGATTGCCATTGATTGGGACTATCTGGACCTTCTAAAGGAAAAGGAGATCTAGAAAAATTTTAAAGGATGATTTCAAAAGTATAAGATGAGACATTGTTTCAAAGAGATGAAAATATATCCAGATATAGATATCTACATCCCAGATTTAGGTAGGTGTAGATATAAGGCTGATTTTCCTTATTTCTTCTCAGTACTTCATTTCTACCCAGCTAATTAATGTATTAATTAATGTGTGGCCTGTGCTGGATGCTGTAGGGGGAGGGAACAGTGTTGTACTTAATGACTTCTGTTGGTTCATGTTTAAGAAATTGGAGCTACATTGTCTTTAATGGTCAGTTTTATTTTCTTGAAACAAATTTTAATTATAGAGACACTCATAGTCATGGATCACTTTCTAAACAATTTCTTACCACTTCAGCTTTTTAAGATGAATTTTAAGATAAATTTTAACCTACGACAAAGGCTTTTACTGAAATCCTACAACCCCCACTTACTTGACTGTAACTCTATGATATATCCATTCCCAAAACTGTCCTAAAAGCTGCAACTTTAAACAGCTCAAGAGCAGAACTTAAATTGGAACGGATATGAAGGTACAAAACTTCAGGAGGTCTTAGCAGAAACTTTATATATAGCTGGAGAAAATGTCACATCTTATTTTAGAACGCAGTGGTTTATTACCTCCCAAACTGAACTGATTAGGCTTTTTTTTTACCTCCTTCTTCACGTGGTGTAGAATCTTATTTTGTTGAATAGCTGTTCCTATTTCTCTTCAAATTAAATCAATTTTCCTTCTCAGGTGTGTCTAAAATGACCTTTTGAACAGGAAATTTGTACTATCATTTAAAATGTTGTACCAAGAGTGTACTGCTTCAACATTCCAAACCAGTGCCCTTGGAAACACAGAACTCCCACAGTCCTTCCTCAGTGTTTTTATTCTGTAATGACTTTATCTGGTACCTATTGACTGCTGGGACTGTTTTCCAAGTGACATTTTGGAATGCAGTTTTTGCAGTTCAGTCTGCAGATGTTCCCCACAGCAGATGCACAACTTGAAAAATAATAACTGCTAAAAATATGCAAGCTGTCAGCTTGGTTTTTACTGAGAGAACTATAACTTCGAGTAAGAGAAATTTGTATTTAAATGCAATGCAATAGATTTAAATTATTCCCAAAGACTGATGGCAATCTCAGCAAATGGTGCAAATAATAGTATCCCAAATTCTTGATTTGAGTCCCAGGTGGGGTAAAGGTGGGATAAAAATGTTGCTGTATAAGCTAAAAATACTGACATGAGTTTTGGAAAAGAAAACATAAAAAAGATTAATCAAATAAGGGGTATTAATATTGCATTCTCTGTTATTCACAACTTAAAAATAGCTCATCCTTTGTGCTTACACCTTTAAGGGCTCACAGCTGTAATGCTTTTTCACCTGACCTTGCAGAAAACATTTCTCTTAGCATACTAAACAAGCTGTGAAAGTACTGGGATTTCAAACAAACCTTTAAAAAAGCAAAGAATGATGCTTCCTTTCCACTTAGTTCAAGGTTAATTTTACTTGTCAGGGAGACAGTAAAAGAAAATCAGTGAGAAATTTGAGAGATCAATGGCAACCACAGAGCCCGTGCACCTCCAGCAGCTCCCATTTGCCAAAGTTGCACCCATTGATAAAGTCAGAATGAGGGCAGGATTTCAGGAGGCTCCTTTTTTCATTGCACTCACACATAATAAATCAAGAGAAAAAACTGATATGCTGTGAATGTTGATAGAGAAAATTTGACAAAGTGGCAGGTTTTATGCATATGGAAGAGTTATGGAATGATGTACCTTGAGCAAAGATCAAAATTTCATGACAATGTTTCTGTTCATTTTTCTGATGTGAGAGTGTTCCTTCTCTTTGAGTGTGGGTGTGCACATATATAAAGTGAGATTAATGCAGTGAGGAACTCTGGCTAAAAACAAAGACAGCTTTAGGGAATAACTTGGAAACAAGTCTGGCTTTCCAAGTGCAGACTCTAAAACTCCTACCTCTCCGCAGATTCATCTGCATTTTCTTCTGTGATCATCTGCAGCTCCTGTGTGCTTTTACTTGAATCTTCTTTCGCAGAGTTCTCCTCCGTGCTTGCTTTGGGCATATCCTCATTTGCTCGCAGCTGCTCGATGAGGTTCTGCTGGTGCCAGGTTTGGATGGAGCGGTGGTGCACCGGCGTCGGCCCCGGCACGGGGGCCAGGATGTTGTGGTGGACGGGGCTGCTGTTTTTCTTCAGCCCATTTCTGTCCCGAGAGTGGCTCTTGAGCCTGTTCTGCACCGGAGTCCCTCTGTGCTCATATCCTTCCTGCTGATGGCAGCCCCCGGAGCCCGCCGAGCCCTGCGAGGGGTGGCTGAACCACCTCCAGCGGAGCCTCAGGATCTGCTTCACATCAAACTCTTTCTTGCCAGACACTGACATGTTTTTTCCCGAGAAAAAAAAAAATTTAAAAAAGACCAAAACCTATTCTTTCAGGAAGGAAACGGATTCTTTGTTATCTCTTCTGTTTCAACTCCTCTTCTTAAGAAAAGCCAACAAAAGAAGGAATAGCGGTCGCTCTCCCCCTCTCTCCCGATTACCGCGCGGCGAGCTCGCAGCCGATGCTGAGCTGCTGTTCGCTGGAAAGGTGGGAATCCATTCTGACAGGATGATGAGGTCAGACCTCAAACAAGTAAATCAGCTTAGCACAGGAAAGCAGCAAGCAGAGCGCTGCCCGGCTGCCAGGCTCACACCCCCGGCGCTCCAGCGCGGCTCCCGATATATAACCCAGCCTCACATGATCCCCGGGGAGCCGCGGCTGCCACTTAGGATGCAGGGAAGCACAAATAAAGTGACAAGACTTTCTGTCTATCTCACGGCGTTCTCCATCACGCCTGCTAGTCAGCGATGCTGCGTTCCGCGGGAGATTTAGGGAGGATGCTTTCAGGCGGATTTTTGGCGGCGATTCGCTGCGAAACTCTCCTGCAGCTCACGCGTCTCCTTAAGGGTCTGCATTTGTTTGTCCTGCTGTGTAAAATTCCTACAAATGGCCTCGGTGTGGTAGCACTTACCTAAAGGAGAGGCAGCGTGTGAGTGCATGGTGCAGCACTGGCTGTCTTTTCTCACCTACAGACAGATTTCTCAATATAATTGCAGGGCTGGGAGAAGAGAGGGAGGGAGCTCAGGAAAATCGGAGATGGGCTCCCCGAATGACTGGGTCTGTGGAAAACACAGTTTCCTGGCTAAGTGCCTGTGTAAACACCCCTTCCCATCCTGCTCTTAATTTCTCACGGACAGTGAAATGCTCGTGGGGTTTTTTAAAAACACCTTTCTTTTCTTTCTTTTGATAGCGTGCACTGTAACATGTTTTCAGGAAAAAATGTGTTCATTCCCATCCCTTGGTTACCAGGCAGGGCTGTGAGAACTGTTCCCTGTGTGGTTTGAAATAATGTACACAGAATGTTTTCATGTGCAAATTGAAAATAAATGAATGGGCTGGAATTTTTTTTTATGTTATATTCTCCCAGGTTGGCTACTGATGGTCTATCCAACCGTAAGCAGTGTGTAGAAATAGAAGAAGCTGTAACAGGGTCAGTAGAAAAAGCTGTAACACAAAGTCAGTAGAACAGGATTCAGATCTAAAGGAGGGCACCCCTCTCCAACACACCTTCTTACCTCTCTTCTCAGGCCTTCTGACATTAATTTCATTTTTTTCTGTCTTTGCTGTGAATTTTTTTCTTTTTTAACCTAAATTCTATGACGGGACGTTGAACCTTCAAATCAAATCTGCTTTTTATTCTTTTTGGGCTGCATATAATACAAGCAAGGAAACGTGGAGTTAAAAACAAAGAAGAAAAAGAAAAATGAGAGGATAGGACTAAGGAATCATCAGTTTTTATGCTGGGCTCTCTATTCATGATATTCAAGGAAAGGATACGCAGCATCGTGGACTGGATGTATATGAGCGAAATTACAGGATGAGTGAAGAACAATAAAATAATTGAAAGATATTTTACTATCTAGATACATAGAGGGAAAGACTTTGTACCAAAGAAAACCTGTGTGAAAGGCTTGGCCATAAAAGGCAGAAAGGAAGAAGCTGAGGGAAGGTTTGACAGACGTAGCCAATGCATATTTGTTGCTATAGAGAACATTGAGGCTGAGCTGTTGCAATTAAATGTACATTAACAAGACTTCTTGTAGGTGTTCTAGGAGTAGAGAGAAGCTGGAAAACTTATTCAACTTCTAACAAGTCACATTAGGAAGAAGGTATATAAAGGCCTCTTGGTGCATTTAATGGGGGGGTTCAATTCAAGCTTGTTGAGAATATGAGCTAATAAAGAAGCTGCTACCAAACTTCAGGGATATTAAAGGATTTATAGGGAGTGAGTGGATCAGTGAAAAGGCTGGGCATTGAGCAAGGGAGATTATTGTATATTCAAAAGTCAGTGTAAAACATTTTCACACTTTAATGATGATCTTTTACAACAGTCAAAAACTTTCTGGAGACCCAAGTGTTTCAGGTGTTTTTTCTTGCATTACAAGCATATAATATTCAATATAATGTTTCTTGACTTTTCAATTTCAGCCTGCACACCTAAGGACGTTTTTCTTTTCAATTTCACACAAGTAATGAGACCTAGTGGTATCCCCATATATTCCTCAGGATTGCCTACATGGCAATCTGACATCTATTTTAGGGAGGGAGTCTCTACATACCGAGCTAATGAAATAATTTATGATGAAATCTTGTCGAGGTGGACAGAGAACAGGTTTCTCACTGCTCTTTAATCAGGTCATTGAGCTATCTCAGCAGCTCTGTCAGCTCCTCTTAGAAGCAGCTCTGATACATTTAATCCATATTTTTTCACCGTGTCACAAAGCTTCTGTCGGTTTTCTTCCCTTAAATCCCTTTTGCAGAAGTCATCCTTTGCTCTGAGATATCATCAAAAGCACATTCCTTGCATTGTACTGGGAAATGTACAAACAGCACTTCTGCTCGTGAATTACTCCTGTTCCTGCTAACTCAGTGTATGTTTTAGCAGATGTAGTGAATCGAGCTAAAATTAAAATAGTCAAACTGGACATTTGCTGAAGAGACCGAATTGCTCAGAAAGTCAGCTTGAGTCAGCACAGAATGTGTTTCAGGTAGGGCATAAGGAGATTATTTTTTTACAGAGCTTGTTAGTGTTCTGGCTAAAATTTCTATGTGCTCTACTAGGTCACCATAAGTGATTTGATAACCCAAAAATTCAGGCCCGAAATTATTGGAAGTGGGTATGTGGCATATATAGGTATAACCCTGGAGCAGCTTTATGCCATGTACCTGCTTTTCATCATTTAAATCTATCTTCTGGTGAGAAAATTGGTTCCCTTGAACCTGAATGCAATGAGTGTTTACTTCTGGGCCATTTCTTTCTGAATCCCTCACATACTTTTAGGTGTAGCTCTGATTTTGCTAAAACTTCTGAATGAGAAAAGAGGTACGATATAAGATTTTTCTGTTGTTGCTATCCCTAATTTAAGGCCTTTGGTCTCATTTAGATGAATAACCATGTAACAGTGTTATTTTTCCCCCTCATGGCTGGAAATCTCCAATGAATGGGATTTCCTAAGACTACAGCAAATCCAGCCAGGGCCACCAGGAGGGTCAGGAGCATATGATGGATGAGAGGAGGCAGCTACAACAGGATTTGTTCAGCCCTGTGAAGAAAAGGCTCAGGGGCATTTTCCTGCTGCCTGGAGGTGCCTGGTGGGACAGGAGGGAGAGGACAGAATCAGGCTGCTCCAGAGGAGCCTCTGGCAGCCCTGGGGAAAGCAGGCACGTCTTGGGCCAGGGGAGAATCTGAGTGGAGGAAAGAAAAACTTTCCACCTGTGAGGGTGATCAGGGTGGTGGGAGGAGGCTGCCCAGAGAGGCCGTGGCATCCCTTCCTCAGGGAGAGTGGGATCCACTGAGGGTGGGGAGGCCCTGGGTGGATTTCCCAGAGAAGCTGTGGCTGCCCCTGGATCCCTGGAAGTGCCCCAGGCCAGGTTGGACAGGGTTTGGAGCAGCCTGGGACAGTGGAAGGTGTCCCTGCCATGGCAGGGAGTGGAATGAGATGAGCTTTAAGGTCCCTTCAACCCAAACCAGTCTGGGATTCTGTGATCCCAAGTGGACTCGGTCCTGTGTCGCTGCTCTAACTGGGCTTGCTTTGTAGTAAGATTTGAGTAGATCTTTGAGTAGATCCGACTGGGTGAGCTCCAGAGGTCCCTCCCAGCCTGTTTTCTGTGACTGTGTGACGTGCCAGGGACTCTTTGATGTCTTTATCTCGTGCCTGTGGTAGAGCCAAGTAAAATTCCTGCGGTTTTCAGCTGTGAAGAACAAATCCATTTCCCGAAATCTCCCCTCCAGTCCGGCAGCAAAGCTCCCTGCAGGGGTGGAGGGTGGCCAGCTGCTCATCCCGAGCAGCCTTGCCAGGACTTTGAGGAAAAAGAAGTCTTTATCCACAAGAAACCCTGCATTCATTCGATGGATACAAGATTTTGGGAAAGGTCTTTGCTCCCGTTAGGAAAACACGTTAAATTTGAAGGTAGACTGACACCCAGCTGGAAACTGGGAATGATTTGAAAAGCTTTGTATAAACACGTTGAAGTTGCAGATAATTTGAATGATGTGTATTAAAAGTAAGAGTCTAAATAGGTTTTTGTAATAATTTTAAGATTACATTGAATACCTAATGGACCATTTGATTTAGCAAATTATGAACGTACTTTCATCAGGAACTACCTATAAAAAGAAATTGAGAATCTTGTCACAAATCATGTTTTAAATAGGCTTCAAAAATGACTTTTAGGTACAGCTGCCTCCCAAGTTCATCTGCCACCAAAACACCTAACAGAAAGGAGTTTTGTAATGCATTTCAAAATGTCTGGATTTTCCAGTTAATAACTCAGTAATTTCTTTCTTTGAAAATTCAAGCAAGTGGAATACATCCCTGCAGTTACGTAATGTTTATTCTTTTCTCAATAGAGACACAGCAAATTATTATTTTTTTCTTTTTTTTCTTTGCCCTGAGCCTGTTAGGACAGTGTATCTATGGAAAACCTGTTAGAAAAATATCTGTTTCAACAGGACTAGCAAAGAATAACAAAGGAATCATCCACCTTTCTTGTAGGATAATTCCAGAAAGATACCACTTGTGGAGTCTGAAGCCAGGGCTATTGCTAGGACTAGGTTAGTAGCAAGAGCTGATAAAACAGTTCTTTACTGGATATGAGGCAGGCCATAAAAAAAAATTGAATTTTTTATTAAAGTCAAGGGTAGCTTTGGACCAGAGTCCTTCAATGCCAGGTAACTGACTCGTCTAGGAAAGATCTGCATGGGCTGAATGAGACAACCAAAAAGTGAGATAAGCACAGAAAGTGAAGAATGTTTTCTCATATTTTTGAAGACATTTGGTGCCTGTTATTACATTTTTTAGAATGTCAAGTTGATTACTCACATCAATATTGTTTACTCTACAGTGTTTGAATTGGGGGGAAACAGCACAATAAGATTTACACGTGCACAGATTGTTGATCACTAAACCAAGCCCTATGTCAAAAACGACTCCCTTTCTGCCCAAACACTGTTCCGCAGGGTCTGCACACTCTGTGTACTTAGCCACTCCCACTGCAGACCAGGCCAGGTACAGACAACAAGAAACTGAATATTTTTATTACCCTGTTTTGAAAATAATGCTAAAAAGAACTCCCATTAGTCCATCCTTTGTGGAAGAGATAGGCCAGGAAACATCTGCATAGCACAGCAGCAGCTTACAGGAGCCAGAGTCAAGTGGAAAGGAACAGGACAAAACCCAAAACAAATAACTAGATTTAAACTCTGCAGGAAAGCTCCACTTTCTTCTCAAAGAAAACTTTGAATGCCACAGACAGAAATCGGTTTAAGACAATCAGTGACTTCCCACAGTCCCCACGGAAGGAGGCAGGAGAGATGATCCACTCCAGGGAAGGTGTTGACACATGGAGACGCAATTGCTTCCTCAAATAACTGGGAACTCTCCTACGGATCACAACCCACCTACACAGCTCCGTGCCCAAACTGGAGAAACATCACAGCATTCCCACGAGATCCAAGGAAAAAGAAGGTGAGACATGAGCCCGGGATGAGTCTGATTAAGATCTTGATAAAGAGTGGCAACGTTGTCACCCTCAAAATGGAACCAGAATGTTGGAATGAAATAAGAAATTGCAAATATCCACTGGGAAGGGTCTCCCATGGATGAGGGCTTGAAAGTGATGCCACTACAGCAGCAAAAAATAAGCTCAAACTCATGACTTGAAACTGAAACAAAGGTCAAGAACAAGATATAAAAGAAAGGAAAATATTTAGATTGATGCAAAGATTCGTAAAAGTAATTCGTACTGATTTTTATTACATTTAGTAAAATCTGAGTTGTTTTTTTCAAACAGATGGTTTTTTGCTCAAGAGAAGCCAACTCTTACATTAATTATTTCATTGACCCTTCCATCCCCCTCCCTCCTGTGATTCCAGCCCTGTCCAGCAGGAACGAGGAACAAGGAACAAGAAAAAAACAAGTGACCCTGCTGGCGTTTTTCAGCATCCACCCTCCCCACCTGCAGGGACAGGGCACAGCTGGGCCAGCCCTGGCACCGAAGCAGTGACTGCTCCCCATCCCTGCCAGCTGGAAGGAGGGTTTGGAAGCAGCTCTGCCGGGCTGCTTTTCCTCAGAGCCTTCCCTGGCTGCTCAGGAAGCCTGCAGGGTTTCCTGGTGCATCTCATGGATAAACATGGAATTTTTGTCACAAGAAATAACAGGGAACTACTGGTCTTGCAGAAAATCTGTCCTTTATGAACAGTAATGATGCCATAATGATTTTTTGCCTTTTCTTTTATACTTCTTTTGGATGCCTTTGTGGCCTTTTGTTTTCTTGGTGTTTCTTTTAGCCCACATTCCTAGACTTGATGTTTTGTTGAGTGAGGAGACCGAACATCTTGGAGGCCTCAGACACCAAGGTCCTCTCTGAACACATTTTGTAAACTCAAAGATGGGTCTGGCCAGGGGAGGGTTCCTGGGGAGGGGGGTTCACTTGGCCTCACTCACTGGGGAATCTTTGATAGATTTGCTAATTTGTAACACCTATAATTCTATACCCAATCTATCGTGGGTGTGCATTCTGGGGTGGTCGTTTTGGGTGTGCATGTTGGGAGTGTTCCACCTGGACAGAGTGCACCAGGGATCCTTGAAATAAATACCCAGGGAAAAACCCCTTTTTCCCTTCTGACCGTGCTCGGCTCTGATTTTAAGAACAGGGATAAGGCATCAGTCACACTCCCGACTCTCAAGAAGGATTTGCAGAGGGAGAAAAAGGCAATCTGTAATTTTGCAGGTGTTATATGGAGAGTAGAAAACGGATAGGTGCATCCTGACTATCTCAAAGCACATTACTAAGGAAGCATTTTCCCAAGTGGGTTACTTAAGATAACTTTAAGTATACTCAATTGTAAGGAAAAATTCTTACAAACTTTCCAATGCACAATTTCAAACTTAATATTGATTAGCTTTTGAGGCATGAAATGACATCCCTTTTCCCCTATTAACTCTGAGCAGCACAAAAATTTCACACCCCCTCATGCAAAGTTCAATCCTAATGTATCTACAGGTGAGTCAGAAAGGGTCTGCTTGGTTTTGGTTTACTGAGACTGTTTTGAGGTTTTTTTATTTGCTTATTCTTGGACTATCCTATAATTTCAAGTACTCCAGAACGAGTTATTTTCATTCTTCTCTCTCTGGCCCTTTATCATCTTCTGGGAGAGCATTTTCCGTAGAGTTTGAAGCAAAGTAAGCCTTTCTACTTAAAGAAAACTCATCTGAGCAGGTCATTGCCAGGCAGCAGCCATGAACACACTTGTTACTCCCTCACTGCAATAACATCCAAACCCAGGAAGGCAGCTGTGATATAAATAGAGTATATAAATAGAAATATATCGATTATGTATCAATTTATATCCATATAAATAACGAATAAATTCATTATTGCTCATGTAAAATGCCATTTCTCAGTAAAAAACCCCAAATACACTGACTGACGAATCAGAAATTGAGCTATATACAGTGAAATTCCAGGTGTTGTATGCTTTAATTTTTCTGCCATTCTCCTTTTTGATAGCAGGTGTGAGGTCAGAGCAGGCCACTCAATGTTTTATTTAATTTTGTCATGTAAGTCTCTGGGACAGATACATCAGAACACCTTGGGAAACTTGATCCAATAGTAAAATCATTGTCCCAATTGTAAAATCGTTTTTCTTAGAAGTGGTCTGAACCTCCCTTGTTTTGATTCCTGCCCACAGCCTGATCTTTCCTCCTCCTCCCACAGTCTGAGATCTTTTCTCTCCTCTCGTGCTCTCTAAAGAGCACAGCTCCATCTTCTTGATGACCTTCCTGTAGACACTGGGAATTCTCCTTTCTCCAGGCTGAACAAGCCCTGCTCCCTCAGACTTTACTCTTTGGGCAAATATTTCAGCCCTTATCAACCTCAGGGACCTGCTGTGAGCTCTCTTGATTTTATCAACATCTTTCTCGTGCTGCTGAGGCAGGGCTGTGCAAACCTGGCAGTATTTATGTCTGTTGAGTTAAAGGTGACTGCTGCTCACCTGGTAACCGCTAGTAAATCACTGGTAACTACCAGTAAGTAGTAGAATGGTAGCTGAAACTTGCATTTATTACATGAAACAGCTGCCTCAAACAAGCATATGATGGCTTGTGTTGCACAAATGTAAAAGGATCGTGGCAGTCAGGTTCTTGCAGAAAATGCCTGAATTTTCTGCACACTCAGTGATAACAACAACCCCTATTTAACCCCCAATTATTCCTGTTGGGTATGAAGGAGCATGGAAAGGATCTGGCATACCCTCAACAAAGCCCAGTATTTAGATTTGACACTTGTCAGTACAGCTCTGCATCATTTGCCATCTGAAAGCCTTGACAGAATAAGGACTTATGCCCAAGGTCAGTCTTCTCTGGGAAGTTTTTTTTTTTAATGTGACTCTTGTTCATTGTCTCTTAAAAAGTAATAAATGGCACCTTTAATTGCAGGAGATGGGATCCTGGAGGCAGCTGTATTTCTGTGCACTGTAGAATGTAATGGTTCTTAGAAGTATTTAGGTTTTAATCCCACAAATGTGTTCTGAGGCTCATGAACGGTGCTTTATGTCAATAAAACCCCTTAAAATATGTAGTCCTGCATCTCCTCTGAATCCCTGACTTCGGGGGTTGGAGAGCTCTTCAATTATTCCTGGGAAAATGAGCAGCCTGGGGCAGGTGTTGGAGAGGTTTGAGACGATTGTTTCGTGTTTCTCCTTAATGACTTCTGTGACTTCCAGCCCACATTGCTGGGAGCACAGCACACCCCGAGGTCCCTCAGCTGCTTTGTGGTCCCTGCAAGGGTGCAAAGAACAATTCTGCTTCACCAGCTGCTTTACCTTTACATCAACAAGGGATCAGTGCCATTTTTTACAAGTTGAGTCTCTTACTGTCTGAGTTGGGTAGCACAATAATCCATCAACCTTTTCCCTACCTTCAGTTTCCCCCCAGTTGTCATCATTCCTACCAATTTTCCCAGAGGTTTATCTCTCCTTTGTGATTCCATAAGAACGCAGGGGACAGAATATTTTTTTAAATCATGTGTTCAAAAGCATCACAGTCAAAGCTCATCTGTAAAAGTGCTGTGAACCAATATCCCTGTCAGCAGCCTGTCTCCCAGCATCCCAACACCATCCCTTTGCTCATGGCACCTGTAAAAGCACACAATAACTCAATTTTTACTTTGAAAAAAAGCCATCCAGATCCACATCACAACATTATTGTTGTTCATCCTGGCTCTCGCTGCTGTCAGCTGCCAAAACACCTTGAGGCTGCACTTTCACTCTGTGATACTGGCACAGAATATAAAAACACAAAACCACATTTAAAACACTCAAGTCCCATCCTTCTCATGCAAAAAAAACTTTGGTTCTTTCATGTTTGCAATTTTTAGAGTCGAGAGACTCAGCATTTCTATTTTGGTGTGTAAGGAATTTTTAGTAAGGGTTTTCATGTTTTCGGGGGGAAAAATAGATGTACATGTAAGTACTGCACTGTCAGATGAAAACTGGGAATTGATAGGAAAATATAATATGTTTTCTCTTCATATCTATTTCCTAATAATAAAAAAGGTACTGAACAACATAGTGATTATATTTGCAAGTGGTAACAAATTTCAGGCAGAGAGGGATGACGTGAAACCTCCAGAAAACACAGATTACTGAAAATAACATATTCTGAGGCAAAGCCTATTAATGACAGATTCCCAAAGGACCAGAGATACACAGCCTGCTAAAGAGAAACAGAGGAACAGAACCCAACACATTAACTCTGACTATTTAGCATAAAATGGCTGAAAAATCCAGTTATGGCCTAGGACAGGGGTGTGATCAATAATATCACCTCTTTTTTAGTGTAGATTATGCTGTTTTAATCGTTTTTCAGAGTTTCACCAGCAGTCTTATGTGATACAGTTCCTTATCTCTTAATCTTGAGTTTTGCTGTGATTTGTGCCACCCCAAACACTAACGAGGTGAGAGGAATTCCTGTAGGTGTGACAGAGATTCTGTGTTAAAAGCTGTAGATAAAAACTTGGAACCCCTTTTCAGTTTCCCAGCTCATTCTGGGATGTCTGGGTGAGGTGCAGTTGGTCCATCCTCGGGGCTGAAGGTGGGAGCTCTCCAGCCCGAGCTGCCCAGCAGGAATTTCTGTGCTTGGGTGATAAAGTCAGGTGTCACCACTTCCTGAAAGGTCCTCTGGGGAGCTGCAGGGATCGATGCAGGGCAGAAATACCCATCGCTGCTGGGTGCTTGTGCTCTGATGAGATTTGGCCATGGAAAGTGGCCCTTTTCCCTTTGATTAAGGAAAATACTGTCAGCTGCATACATTAACTATAGGAATTCTATAGCAAAGACAGCTCTGCTGTAATAAATTAAATCATATTGCAAACACACTACCAGGAAGCTGTTTCAGGAGAAATTAAGGCTAGCAAGCCTCCTGAAATTAGGCTTCTGCTGAAATAAATTGATGATATCTATCTAATATGGTTCAGCATATGTTACAAACAAGAGAGATGCTCTTGGTTGATTGTGCCAATTTAAAAGGCTGTTTGCATCAAATCATTTTGAGGTCTCAATTTGCATATCAGGGGTTATAAAGAACTTTAACTTTACTTGAGAACACATATTAAGGTGTTTGGCACAGTTGGAGTGACAGTGTGTGGCATGAATTTCCTAAATTGAGTTACTGCTAATACTCTTGTTAGTGAGTCCTGGTGGCTTTGCACTTTCTTGAACATTTAGGAATATTGGATGCCATCACCATTTTCATGTAAAATACCACTGACTTTAAAGAACTAAGTCTGTAAATGTGGTGGTGCTAATGTGGAATTAGTGATTACAGGGAAAATATAACTCCCAAATTCCTCTGCTCTAAAATCCACGATTCAGCTAACCACAGAAACGTGCAGAAAAGCCTTGGACATGTGATTGCTTTTTAATCACTGCTAGCAGCTGATTATTTTAGTGCTTTATTTCTTCATTTCATGTCTTGTGTTGATGAAAATGTTATGGGAGAAAGCAGTGGGAAAAGAAAAGCGATTTGCCTCTCCTTACTTAATAACTGCTTCTTGCTGCTCCACTGAGGTGTTTTTTCCCTCTGAAATTGCTTTCTGTGTGCTGGAACACAGCTCATTGTTCTTCTGGCTGGCAGTCTCACCACTCTGCCTTGCAGAGCTCTCACTTACAGCAAGCACACCCCACAGCAAAGGCACTGCTGGATTGCCAGGACATACAGTCCTCTGGAAAATAACACATATTTTACCTTCAAAAGGAAACAATACTGAAATACTGAAAATCTCTGGTGTGATTCACAGCATTTATATAGCAGGATCTTTAATAACCTCCTTTTCACCAACTTGGTAAAGTCCAAGAAGCTTTAATAAACAGGAGAAGATTATTCTGTCTGGCTTTTTTAATACCAGTACAAGAATTATTTTCTTTCTGCAAAATTCCAGTTGCCTTTTCACCTAGCTCAAAAGCAGAGAATCCTTTAACTTAAAGATCTTATTTTGGCCAATATTTTGATTACCACTACACGACAATTTCTGCAGCCCTGCCAGCACGGAGGTGACTCATTAATCTGGCTGCACAAATCAGCTTTGCAGGACTGAGGGCTGAACCACAAAAAGCTGCATCTTTAGCTGCACGTGTTAGCAGAGACTCCGGGAGGGTTTTGTGGCAGAGGTGTCCTGAGAGCCAAAGTGCAGCCCCCTTGCCTGGCTGTGTTTGAAGAGCACAAAGAAGTGCATATTTAGAACAAATACAGTTATTTGAATTCCCAGCATGTAGGAACCAACAGTTTTGCTCAGTGCTGCTGTGATTTGAAGAGAGGCTTGGCTTTGTGTCCCCCCTCTTGAAGCTGTTTGGGGACATTGTTCACCTGTGATACTGATGTGTGCCAGCAGTACAGGAAAGTAAAGGGGGAATGAGGCAAAATAAAAGGTCCTCACTAGTCTTTACAAATTTTAATTAGTGTTCCTCAGCTGCTGCTGGTCCTCAGCCCAGCTCAGGTTCTGTAAATCAGCCCAGAACACCCAGGGAGAGTTTTGCAGTGCAGGGCACATCCCAGCTGAGCCTCTCAGAGGAGGGGGTGGGTTTGAAAGACACAATAAAGACTTTTCAAACCGCTGGACGTGGTTTGTGTGGCACCTGAAGCTGTCACCAGGCAAACGGGCTGTGCCTGGGGGGAATGAAATGCCTGAAATGCTGCCTGGGCCCTGCAAGGAACAGGTTTGGAACCCTTTCAGCACAAGGATTAAAGAGAAATGAAATAGAAGATTGGAACTTTTTTTGTTGGAGCCTGTTTAAAATACTGTCAGCAGTGTAAAATGATGTCAAATGGATCAGAGCTGCCATCTCAATTTTTAATGAGATAATCTGAAATGGGAAGATCTCGGGCACCTAGTCCAGGTCAGTGCAAAATTGTCCTTACCTGATGTTCTCTTTAGTAAGCTTTAAAGTACTCGAAATAGATCATCAGTTTCCCTGCAAAGGAGACAGCTTTTGTATGAACAGACCCACTTTCTTTAACTCCAAACTAAACTTTCCTATTTTTTTTTCCTGTGCTTGGTTGTGCTGTCATTCCTATAAGGAATTCAGTGCTGAATTCCATAGCATGACTAAAGCCTTTCCTTGCTGTATTTTGTTTTAGCTCGAGGCTTTAATATTATGATTAACATTTCATTCTTTATTTTCTCTCTCTTCCTGAATTTCCTCAAAGCCTGTTTTTTCCTATTTTTTCCTGAATTATTTACCCCTAGGCTCAGAGCACATTTCCCACCTCCTTAATTTAGCAGTGGGATGTGAACACAGCCAGATGGAAATTCCTGTGTTGTATTATGTAATCCATAAAGTTCCATCAATAGCCTATCTAATATAAATAATGCCATTTTGAATTCGGAACTCCCTGAATTGCTCATTTTTAAAGCAAATAAACATAATTTAAAAACTAAAAAAAAAAAACCTTAGTCAGGAAATTATATGATCCACCAGCAGAGTCATTAAGTTTGTCCAATTCTTCAGTCCTGTCAAAAACCTATTAGGCTCCAGTGGGTTCTCCCAACACATAAATCTTGCCAGGCATCTATTTCTTAATTACATGGCACAGGCTGTCAGCTTGCAGATGTTGTATAGTAAATTAAATTGTCACAAACACAGAGTTTCAAGTGGTTATTTGTGCTACTGAAGCTGTGCTGCAGAACTGTCAGGGCTACTTTTGGGCACAGCTTTCATTACTTACAGTTGGGAAAACATTTTCAGGTGGAAAGAAATAAGCTTGTATCCAACAGCTTTAGACTACAGAGCACTCTGATCAGCCATAAAAGTCAAGGTAATGAGATGCTTCCTGATATTTTTAAGTATTTGGGGTAGATTTCAATGTCTCTCTTGTCTCCTTGTACCAAATCAGGTCTGTGAGGGTGTGCAGCTACAGATAAGAAATAGTTCAATTCCTAGAAAGCAAAAGCAATCTGTTGAAAAATAGGGATTTTTTGGATGACAATGTCACAGGGTTGGTCTAGAAGTTATAATGAGAATATGTACTGGGTATTTTTTCATTATCTTTGATCCAAAGCTCTAAGAGCCTCTTCAGAAATCTTTAAATGATTTCTTAGAAAAGCAATATTCCCCTGTCTTTGCTTTGCCATATATAAATTAACTTCATGCTCTCTGTGACCCTTCTCTCTTTAAAGCAGAGAGCTGATTACCTCGATAATTAATTGGGCCTGAGCATTGTCCATGTCCTTCTGTGAGTCACCCAGAAGGAAGTACACTGGGTCAGAGAATATATTGACTGTTCCAAGAAGTGTCCACGCTCCTGATTCGCCCCAAACGGGCCAGGAGACCCTTCAGAGACAGAGTCAGAGCAGTGGGTATTTGCTTTATTCGGTGTTCGGTGTGCGTGGGGATCTCTCCTCCAAACACACACACACCCCCCAGCACTTGCTACAGCACAGGATTATGGGTAAAATTAATGGATATTCATCACATTCCTTGGGATATGAGTGGTTATATAAATTAGTTCTTGGAAGTCATTGATATCATTAGCATAGGTTTCACACATGTGGGGTGTGTCCTGGTGGTCGCACTGAGGAAGGCTCCTCCTCTTCCTCCTCAGGGCTCTTTCTGATGAAGGCTGGTAGTCTGCCTCACAGTGCACTTTTCACCTTTCTTTCTGGAGCGTGCGTGATCTTTCATAGAGTGATTCAGCGGCTTCTGAGATGATCCTTGTCCCCTCTATCTTGACAAGATGAGGGCAAATCCGGCTTCTTAGGTTTTGTAATTGACATTTGCTGTCGGAATCAACATTTGCTGTCTCCTAATAGTTAACTGTGCTTACACGAGTTAGCTCTTGATCACCCCTTTCTCACTCCCAGCCCAGAATCACAGGACAAAGCCAGTTCTCCATTCCTGGGTATCCAATACCCAGCCAGGATATGCCCCTGTGCAGAATAACACCTCCAAAGAAAGTAATGCAATATTTCTGTCTCATCAGGACTCTCTGGTCACGGCGAGGGTGACTTCAGTGGAGAGGTTTTAGGGCAGGATATTTGATTTACTGGAAAATAATGCCGTGGACCACAATAGTTCAGTGCAACTGTTCAGCTACTTGAATTTTATCCTTAAAATAAAGGACTCAAGGAGTTGTGCATCGCTTTTCTTTGCCTAATAGACTTGTGTATTTCAGAAAATCTTGTTGCCAATTAATTCATCTGGGTAAATATCACACACGTTCACAATTTTTTTATTGAGATGGCAGAATGTTGTGCAGCTTGTCAGGCTGTGGGGGTGCTTTCTGAAATGCCTGATGCCAGTGGGAAACAGTTCTGTAAACACCCTGATTTAAAGTCAGTCTGAGCTGGGAGAGAGCAGAAACTCAAATGTTTTGTGTGTTTTCATCAACTGCTGAGCTGGTTCAGGTAGATAATAACTACATTAAGGATAGATAAGTGGTTCTGTGATGCATTTTCATTGTCTTAAGATCAGGATCATGAAAATAAAGTAGGTATTATTTTGTGTTTGTACTAAAAAAACCCAAAAAATCTACTTTCTTGTTAAACTTGTACCACAGAATGTCCGAAGTTGGAAGACGTTTGTTTCCTTTTGGAAATGTGCCACTCTGCAGCACTTACACTGTGTATAATTTATGTGTATTTTAAATATATGTATATATATATCATGGCTGTACATTATCAGTGAGACATTGGCAGCTGATTGCATCAGTCAAGGGAGAATTTTCCCAACTGCCACAATTTTAGTTCTGTTATAGGATAGGATGGAGAGTTTTTGGATCCTAAATCTGAGAATGAAACTGGCAACGTTTCTACTGATCTCTTTTCTGGAATTAATTTCTTACATTTCCCTGCAGACACTTTTTTCTTGAACTCCAGATTATTTTGTATGAGTTTTCCATAGAATCATGGAATATCCTAAGTTGGAAGGGACCCACAAAGATCATCCAGTCCAGCTCCTGGTCCTGCACAGACACCCCAGAAATCCCACCCTGTCCCCTGTTACCCAAACACTCCTGGAGCTCTGGTGGCTTTGGGGCCGTGCCCATTCCCTGGGGAGCCCTCTGGGGGGAAGAACCTTTTCCTGATATCCAACCTAAACCTCCACAGAGACCAAAAGAAGAGCCTGTGTTTACAGTTAATTTCCTAAAACACTCAAGCCCAAATTCCGCTATCTCTGGAAAATTTGACGTGACTTCACCAGTTTTGCTGAATATTTCCAGTCTGCTGAACCAGGGCAGACTCCACTCCCACTTGGGATAATTTTTTTAATGTGGTGTGTTTCAATATAAAACTTTCTCGAGGATGTAAGAGATGCTGCAAAAGGAGAGGCCGGAATAATTTACTTTGCCCTGTTAATCTGCTCTTAAAACGTCACTGCCTCTGAGCATCCCAGGGCAAAACCAGACACAAACTCTTCCCCCAAGGCCCTGAAAACGCACCACAGATGAGAGATGGAGAAGGGAAGCCCCTGGTGGCAGAGCCAACCATCCCAAAGACAAATTTCTTCCCTGCTCTAAATCCACAGAGTTCTTACATGCTCAAAATCTTCCAGGAACCACTGAAACCTGCGAGCACCACTCTGCCGCTGGGATTTATGACAGCCTGAAGTTTTCACAGAGGTTTTAAAGACAGGGTCATTTCTTCCAATCACTGCAAACAATGTGTCTTTAGAAGTCCTCTGTTGTGTTCTTGTGCGTGAGGAACATTATCCCGGAGCCTTCCCCAAGGATCCCGTGTGCTGCTGTCATCTGCTCACAATAACCACATTTGCAGATGTGCAGGCACAGAATGATAGGATGTACAAACAAGGCCCCTGTGGAAAGCAGAGCACAACGGAGAACCAGGGAGGTTTATGATTCAAGTAGTTTAAAAGAGTTTTTAATAGCCAGTGAAGGAGGTTGTTTGCTTTAGGAAAGTACATACAATAATAATGCACGCACTTAGGGCAGAAAGAGGGGAAACAAAGCAATTATTCTGCTCTGTGTTGATGTTATTTGTACAATGAACCACCTAGAATGAGGTGTTTTGCCAAGATAATTGTTTAAAATACTTTGTCAGGCAATCTGAATTGTAACTTATGCATGAATCAACCAGACCTGATGTGCTTGATGGGGTTTTGTTCCCATTACTTTGCTTTTGCAGCAAACAGATCTCAATGATTTAAAACTTTTGGGGAAAGCTTTATAAATCCCGACATGAAATTGCTCAAGGCAACCTCCTCCTAGTTCTTGGGATTTCACCATCCATAAATGGATGTTATTTCAATGTTATAAAGTTGAATGTATAACAACAAGGACATGGTGCTGGTCTGTGCTGGGGGATTTGCTGAGTGCTGAGCAGTGCAAAGGTGAGACACAGACATTTCATTTCATGGACAAGTGAGGTGTGCAAGGCAGAGTCTGTGCCAGGTTCTGGTCTGCTGGTGCTTGCCAGGGATTATTGCATTTGCTTGACAGTGAACACTGGGACAGATCCATGGAAATGTCCATCACTGAGAGCCTTTTGAAGATGCTGAGGGTATTTCTTATCTGAAATGTCGGTGATTGTTAAGCTGCATCTCTCATTTTTAACTGGTTCTAAGCGTGGACGCTTTTTGAAGACTGAGTGGAGAGACATCGACATTCCTTGGAAAAAAACCCTTTATATACTGTGTTTCCTGGCATTCTCTCCCTGTGTAATAGGATGTTTGACTTGATGCAGATTGTTGGGTTGTTTTTTTTTTATTGTAATGTAGTTTAAATACATTGAGAACTTAGAGCTGGGAATTGGAAACCCAAATTCAAAAGCTCTAAGAATTGGAATATAATGATAAAATTGTGCCATCGCTGCAGTTTGTGAATGACATCCAAGCTCCATTATAAATTTAACTCCTTCCTGCATTACCTTCCATGTATTTAAACCTGTCTGATAGGTCTAGGGTTTTTTCACACTGCCCTAAATTTCATAGAATTAGGGCAACTCTTTCTCCTGCTCTTTCAGAACTTCCAGGGGAAAAAAAATTAGTTATTGGGAAACTTCTGGTTTGAGTTCTGCTGAGGTTCACAGGGGCACAGGGCAGTGCCCAGGGGTGCTTTTGACAACACACACTAACAGAACTGCTTTTAAACTCAGCTGCTTGCCTCAGAAGTGGCATTCTTATCTTCTACATGCTTGAGTAGAAGTATATAAATATTGCATGCTTGATTTTAAGCCAGGCAATTTCATAGTGGAAATGTGGCATTTTAGTATAAGAGAAGCCAGTGCTGAGGTCAGAAGAGCTGGAGTAACAGCTCTGGAAGTAAATGCCAGAGCGAGGACTGCCTCCTTTTATGTGGGATGGATTTTTCTGTTGTTTTTTGGGGTTCTTTTTGTTGTTTTGTTGGTTTTTTTTGTTGTCGTTGTTGAGTTTTTTTGAGAGGAATATGGCGGTGTGTTTGCTTTCTTCAATAAGAGCTTAGAGATTTTTTGGAAAAGGACCTTGGTTTGAGATCAGCTTTTAAACTTGAGCTCCAGAATTTGGCAGCAGGCAGGAATGTTGCCACGGCAACCCATTATCTAAGGCTGTGTTCCTGAACCTCCTGCCAGTTCATCCACAGTTGAATGCTGGAGGCAACCTTAGAGGCTATTGTATGTTCTGTCCTGGAACAGTCCAGCAGGCCCTGCCAAAAATAGCTGGGACTTGAGGATACCAGCAGCTGTCTGGGAAAAAGAGTGAGGGGACAAGTTTTCCCTTTAGAGGTGAATGAAAACGCTCACTTTTGATAGTGAATTTCCCTCCTCCCGGTTAAACCAGTGGAGGTTCTCTGGTGAGCAGAGGCGCTCACAGACGCTTTCAGTCTGAAGGGTGGTTGTTGAATTTTGTTCTGGAGTGGCCTTGGAGTTTAGGATGCTGTCATCTTCCTTTCTGCTGCACGGAGCAGCGATTTGGGTGGGGCTGGGAAGGGCTGTCCTGAAGGAAGATCACCAAGGGCCACCTCTCAGGGTGCTGAGAAGGTCTGGAAGATGTTCTGTGAGCCACGTGTGCCATCCCTTTACTGTTCTGCTGAGCTCTCTTTGTAAAATCCGCCAGCTGGTTGCACTGAAGCATCCTCAGCCCAGCCAATTTTTAATATCTACAGTCCTCAGTATCATCTGTTCAGTCTCCCTTTTTTATTCACAAACAAGCACAGTGCTGCTCAAAAAAAAACCCCTCTAAAAACGTAGAATGAATGAATTACATTACTTGTGCTCGTATCCTCATGTGCAAAACTTGAGGAGTGTTTTCTGTATGTTTTCTATATGTTTGTTATTGCCTGGGAAATATTTATCTCAATTTTGGCATTCTGCTCTCCGAGAAGTTAACCCAAACACCTCTCTGCTCTGCATCTCTCTGGCTGCTTCCTAAACTGTTTCTTTGTATTTAGAAATACTTGTACTGTGATACACTTGTCAAAATGTTCTCAGAAAATAAGCCCCAACTGGAAGTGCCTGTCAAATAATGCAAAACTGACAGTTTTAGGCAAATTAATGATAACTGATACCATTTGCCATAAGCATCAGAGCTTCCAATAACATTTTCTTCCTGGCAACAAGCAAAAAATTATTTCTTTTTCAGTTGAATTATTTTTTTTTCCATTTGGTGGTATGAAATGAACAAGGTTAGCTTCATATTTACACAAACTCTTTGTTATTTATCTAATAGCCTATTTAATAGTGGTGCTGTTTAACAGAATACCACACCCTTCATGACACGAAATTTTCTATTCTACTCCTAACAAGCTGCAATAATGTATATTATATAACCTGTGTATTAATACCTTATGCACAACATCCATCATTTCATATATGTTTATATATAAAAATTTCCATATTTTAAAGTAGCTTTGTGGGTGATCTTTAGGTGGAGGAGTAGTGTTGGGAATTTATCTTTCAAGCCTACTACGAGCTTACAGCCCCAGGCTGAGGGACTGCTGTGTTCTGTAGCTGAGACTGGGGCAGAGGAGACACCAAATGGGAATTACTGGCAGAATTCCTGTTGGATTCAGGTGCTGTTTAACAGAAATTCAAACAAAACATTGACTTTTGATGTGAAGGTATTACAGTAGTGCAAGAGAGAGGAAATTTCATTGGATTTCACATTTTTAAAACACTTTTTAAACAAATGAAATGCAAATTCCACCTGAAGTCCATTCTCAATTTACTTATGCTACATAGAGGCTAAAAACCTTAGTGATGAGCACTCCTTTCAAAAATTGGAATATTTCCTCTGAGTTATTGAAGAGCAGATATGTTTAATGTAGTTAAGTTAGTTTTAGATCCTTCGGCAGGAAAATTAAGCAGTGCAAAGCTCCTTGCACTAAAGAAAGCAGCCAAAACAGAAGCCAAGGGCTCACATGTTATAAATCACACTGGTCAGATCAGCCTTTTTGTGGGTTTTTTCCCCCTTTTTAAACACAATTTTTCCAATGGGCTGTTTGCTGCATAGCTGGGGTGGCTCACCTGCCAGCTACAAGCTATTCCATAGGAATTTTTTTGTTAGTGCTTTTTAGGAGACTGGATTTATGGATCCTCCTGGCTGCATTGGGCAGCTGGGGATCTAAGGGTTAGAGCGACAATCCTTGGTAAGCTTGTCCTCCTTTAGCCTCCCTGGAGAGAGAGCTCTTTTGTCTTAGAGAGGATTATCAGACACAGGAATACGTGGAAAAATAAACAGAGTTGCTGTCCCACGGGAGCCAACTCAAGCCTGCCACATTCATAGTGAGTTTAATGCATGTATGGTAAAGGACAACCTAAACCCCATCCTCTTTTGTCCTTTCAAATTCACTGTTTTGGGTCCCGTGGCAGTTTCAGTAGCTCTGGATCCACACCCAGGATGTTTGGGCTGGGAGAGCCACAGCTGGACAGAAGGAAAGGGAAGGAAAGGGAAGGAAAGGGAAGGAAAGGGAAGGAAAGGAAAGGAAAGGAAAGGAAAGGAAAGGAAAGGAAAGGAAAGGAAAGGAAAGGAAAGGAAAGGAAAGGAAAGGAAAGGAAAGGAAAGGAAAGGAAAGGAAAGGAAAGGAAAGGAAAGGAAAGGAAAGGAAAGGAAAGGAAAGGAAAGGAAAGGAAAGGAAAGGAAAGGAAAGGAAAGGAAAGGAAAGGAAAGGAAAGGAAAGGAAAGGAAAGGAAAGGAAAGGAAAGGAAAGGAAAGGAAAGGAAAGGAAAGGAAAGGAAAGGAAAGGAAAGGAAAGGAAAGGAAAGGAAAGGAAAGGAAAGGAAAGGAAAGGAAAGGAAAGGAAAGGAAAGGAAAGGAAAGGAAAGGAAAGGAAAGGAAAGGAAAGGAAAGGAAAGGAAAGGAAAGGAAAGGAAAGGAAAGGAAAGGAAAGGAAAGGAAAGGAAAGGAAAGGAAAGGAAAGGAAAGGAAAGGAAAGGAAAGGAAAGGAAAGGAAAGGAAAGGAAAGGAAAGGAAAGGAAAGGAAAGGAAAGGAAAGGAAAGGAAAGGAAAGGAAAGGAAAGGAAAGGAAAGGAAAGGAAAGGAAAGGAAAGGAAAGGAAAGGAAAGGAAAGGAAAGGAAAGGAAAGGAAAGGAAAGGAAAGGAAAGGAAAGGAAAGGAAAGGAAAGGAAAGGAAATCTCAGTGAGTGCCAGGGGGAAAAGAGAGAAAAGAGCTTTCCCTCTGCATTGGGGTGAGCAAAATCCCGTCCTCTGCACAGCCTCCCCCTTTCCGTGGCAGCAGGAGCACGGAGCTGGTGCTGTGCTCATGGACAGACTGGCACATCCCAATTCTCACGGGGCAGCTCCTGGCTCCTCGTTTTGGAGCAGCAAAATGGAATTTTGCCGTTTCCCTGCTGAGGGTCTGACACAGGGGGGTTTTCAGGAGCAGAAACAGCTTTTGGAGGAGAGGAAGGCTGAGGAAAACTTTCCCCTTGCACACTGAGGCAGGTGGGCTGAGTCTTGGTGTAACATTTGCATTTCGTTATTTGAATAAATTAATGATTTAAAGCGAATGCCCGAGGATATTGCAATTATTTTGGCAATTCATACATTTATTCAAGACCTATCAGAAAAGCTCCTGTTAAAGACAGGAGGTAATCTGGGGTAAATGTCAGTTACTGCTGGGTTATGTTAGGTCTATAGCTGGTGCATTTGGAAGACATTTTAATATTTAACATTTGAAAACTTAGAGTGCCAGATTTTTAATGATGCTGCTCCTGGTTCAGCTGTTTTCCTGTCTTCAAAAATTAAAAACATTTCAATATTTAAAATAACTGTACTGCTCATTTCAAGGCATATGTTACCGCATATGTTTGTAGCTCTGTTTTTCTGAATGTGTAAGATTTTTTGGCATATATTGGTATTTCATTCTGAACCTGGGGGAATTAATGTTTAGAGTCACTGTTTGAACTCATTTTGGGTTTGATTGTTAAGAGCTCCTCTGGGAGTAAGGGAAGGAATCCCAAGGAGGTATAAATGGAAACAAAGGTAGGAGAAGAAAGAAAGGCAGATGGTGGCAACAATGGCTTATCTTTTTTTAGATCATTGATTTAGTACAAAGGAGACTGTCGTATAAATCCTTTATAAACTCCATATTCATTTCCAGTGATAGAAATACCATATTTTCATATTCACAAAATACATTTCGAGCCATGACATTTAGCTAATAAAAAACCCTGAATTAATTAGTGCGACTAAAACCCTCTCTCATGGTCTTACAAAGGATTGACCATCTCAAACCCCATGAATCTGCAAATTAAACTGAAAGTATTTCTGCACCAGCAAAAAACTGGTGGTGCCTTTGAGAGATCTTAGATTATTTTTTATTAATTTATTTATTTATTTTCTGTGACTTGCTATACAATTAATTCCGTTTCTGTGTGTGAAATATGTGGGATTTTCTTTCCCAAAGGAGCAGTAGTTAACAAGCTCAGAAAGGAATAAACTAAGAGTGCCTAATGGTGAAGTTGTAAGCACTGAATGAACTGGTTTGTTTTTCCCCTGGCTCCAGTATTCTGTCACCTGTTAAACTTTGGTCACCAGCACTAAATCAAATGTTAACCATGTCACATTTGACAAAAACCAAATTATCAGTACACTGAACAATTTGTGTAATAAATGTTTCCACCCTATTTTCCAAGTAACCTGTCATGGAATCACTGCTCTGAAGAGAAAGTGCCCTGTATTTATCTCAGCAGGGATTTTTTTCTTCTCAAGTCTCTCCAGTCAGAATTAAAATTTAGCACATGTACATTTAGCAAAAATATTTTCATGTCAATGTGTCACTCAACATTCCTTCCCTGTTAACCATGAAATATTTTTTCCAAGTCACATCTCGAGATAAAAGGGAAAATCTCCCATTGCCTTTAGCATTCAGAAAATAGATTTCAGTTTTACTTTTGCAAGCCACATAAAAGGAATGAATTCCATTTTCAACAACTACATCTCTATTCTGACAGGCACAAAAACTGAAGGTTTGTTGGTTACTTTTTTTCCCAGGTTCTGCCTGTTCAATCAGAGGAACTCATTCCTGAAGTTGATAGAGAGTAAGAATTAATACAAAATGTGTCCATTTCTTATTAAATGTGTTATTCTGGCAGAAGAATATTTTCATCTCCAGATCACAGCAGAAATAATTAAAATTCAAGGCATTAATTATACTTTAATTAAACCAAACCATATTTCATAGGATTGTTTTGGCAGTATGAGGAAGAGTCTGTCTCCTCAACAGCTCGTGAGGTGGTTATGACAAATTATAAAGTCACTGAAGCCAAGTAGAATTGTTCCAGTCAATTAAGTGTGTCTGTGAAGGGACAGCTACAGTCTGTAAAGAGGGAAAAATATAGTGGTATTTTAAAGTTTCCTAGACATACACATTAAATTGGTTATTTTTTCTCTCCATGAAGTTTTAAGAAGTCCATTGTTTTTGCTTTGGCCAGTAATTCCATTAACCTGTTAGACAATAATGATACATCCATTGATCTGTTAATTTAATGGCTCAAAATGCTTCTTCTCTATATGAGAAAATGAGTTTAAAATCAGAGAATGTGTTAAAACCTATGGCACACAATGTTTTGAAACTTACTGGGCCCCTATTTTATTTTGTCTTCACTGTTTTCTTCCAAAATATTTTGCACCCAAATGTAAGTGTGATCTATAAATGTGTGTGATTGTGTGATTAGAATTGAAATTATAAGTTTCTTTATATCCTCAAAAATATTAGTTAGCGGGTTTTTTGGTAGGGAGGAGGGGTTTTTGGTTATTTGGGTTTGGGGAGGATTTGTTTTTTGACAGAATGTAGGCAGTTGTTAACTGCAAAGCTTTCTTGTTACTGTGGGTCACATCACAGCAGGCAGAATTTTCTGTGACTGGGATGTGCTGCAAGGAGGTCACAGGTACAGCAGCTTCCTCAGCCCTCACCTCTGTGTCTTAAATCCTAACTTTGGTGAGAAAAAGGCATAAATATATGAATTAGCTGTTGGGATTTTTATTCCCTTTGATTGGTTTTGATCGTTGTGTTTAAAGCCTCCTGTGCCCTTTGCTGCTCAAACAGCAGTGGGCACCGTGAGCACACCTGGACGTGGTGGCTGAGAACCTTCAGCCAGTGCAGCATTTAACATCTTTTCCACAGGTTTAATTAACTGTAGGCAAGGCTCGGGATCTGGCAGCTATCCAACTTCTCTCTCCTCTGAAATCAGTGAGGTGAGTAATTAATACTCACGGGACCACTCAGGGGAATGGCTTTCTCTCACACAGCAAAGAATCCGATGTTACCAAGGCAAACATTGAAAAGGACGGCTGATACAAAAATGTGTGAAGTGTGCAAAGTATTGACAAGGTATTGATCAGGTCGTGCTTGAAAATCTGCGTTGGAAGAATGTATTTAACTTAGGAAAATGGGAATAAGGCTCTATTTGAGCCAGCAGGGAGCTGTTGGGGCACATCCAGCAGATTTCAGCTCTCCTTCTCTGTGGTGACAGGGAAGTTACCGAGCTCAGCTTGGTGTAAATGGCTCTGTTGGTCCTGCGGATGATGCTTCCTGTAAATGAGCTTTTCATGGCAAACAGAACCGGGCACTGCCAAAGGTGTTTCTTATCAGATTGGCGTGGATATTTTGTAACTCTATATAAAATGTTTTTAAGGCATGTCAGCCACATTTACAGCCTGATATAAATGTGTGTAGCTGTTCAAGTTACAGCTGAACTTAATCTTTAGTGCAGGAGCAGGGTCCAGGTGAGATCCACGTCAGGGATCCTCCTGTAGCTGCACCAGAATAAATCCTGGGAGTGAGTCAGGCTACAAAAAGGACACGTGGCTCAGCAGTGTTTGTCACAGCTCACTAAACCCTTCTTGTTCTTAAAACTTCCAAGAAATTTCTAATTAGCATTTGTATACAAGTTCATTATAAACCTTGCGTGGCGTGTGACAATGACAGCAGGGGGATTTGAGCAGTGATGCTCAGTAATATGAATGATCCCACATTATTTCACTGTAATCTTTCATAAGAGTCTCAGTTATTTCCCAAGTTTCTCATACCTGGCAGTACTTAATGACTAAGTCTTGGCTCTGTTCAATGGAACTGAGCTTTTCAAGTGGATATTGCACAAAAGATGCAAATTGAAGTAGAGCTTTGGGTTCTGATATGCTTTTTATTCTGTGCTACTTGCATGAACCTGCCATGTTGTTGAACTTTGATTCAGTCCTTTTGTATGAGACCCTTATTCTTGGTTTAAAAAAAAAAAATCTATTTTTAATTTTAGAGGGAATTGATTAGCTGAGAAAGGTTAACATATGCTTTTCAAATTGATCAATGATTTAACCTGTTACAAATTTTCTGCAATTATACAGCATGGAAATATCATTATATTACATCATGTAAACACCTTCTAAGTGCTCTTCCATTCTGCTTTGCTAATTTAAGTACAGTTAGTGAACATTTAGAATCATAGCAATAATTAAGGTTGGAAGAGGCCTCCAGGATTGAGTCCAACCTTTAAATACCCACAAAACCATATTGTGAAGTGCCAAATCTACTCATTTTTTGATACCTGCAGGGTGGTGACTCCACCACTGTCCTGGTCAGCTTGTTCAAAGTTTAACCACTCTTTTAGTGAAGGAATTTTTTCCTAATACCTGGAAGATGTGGAGAAGGTCCTGCTGTGAGCCTTGCTGTGTCCCTGGGGGCCCTGAGATTGCCTCAGGTGGTCAGAGCTGGTGCTGAGAACCCCAATTTTGTGGGGTTATCTCTGTGTGGGCCACTCCCTTTGCGAGTTGGACCCCATGATCCTTGTGGGTCCCTTCCAACTCAGAATATTCTGGGATTTAATGCTTTGACTGGTCACTGATCAAGCTGCAGGAGGGTCAGTGACACCCCCGAGGGGTTTGGGTCTGATGGTGACAACGTCTGATGGTGACAACGTCTGATGGTGACAACATCTCATGGTGACACGCAGCCCTTCCCTGGGAAGGTGGCTCTCCATCAGGCCAAGAACAGCACAGAGCACCCCTCACACCTGGGGGATGCTCTGACCTCTCCGTTTTGTAAGAAAAGCAGGCACAAATACTGATTTTCCCACCCCGGTCTCATCTTTAATGAGACTGGTTTTGGGCACTGTAGCGACCAACATTGGTGTGCTCTCAGTACCAGATCCTTCCTTCCTGGAGGTCAGGTCAAAAACCACCCAGTCTGAAAGTCCTGGTTATAGAAAATTCTCAGACTCTGAAGTATTACTAGAGAGAAAATCAAAACACACGGGCTGATTGAATAGATGTTAGGAGTTTTGAGCAAAGCTTTTGGATCATGAAGGGTAATTACAGGGATGAACATTTAAGTCTCATATTTTGTGGTTCAATACACTTTTGCTTTCTGAAGCTCCTTCACAGAGGTCTCAGAAGACAATCTCTCCTGGACACAGCTCCATGTTTATCCCTGACTTTTAATTACTTTTTCTTTAATTCTGTTGCCTGTACAGTGGAAATAGACTTTGTGGATTAACTTAGTTCTAGGCTACTTTTCCCACTCAAGTCCTGTTCTGTTTTCCCTTCAAACTGTTAAATCTCCTGTTTAAGTCATGTCCTGAAGACAAAACTTCTCATGACAGAAGATGTTCGAGGTTGCTCTTTGAGGCAATGTGAAATATTGAAGGGCTAAAGGGGAATCCTCTAAAAGGAAATGCAGACCGGGGTGAGAGTGTTTTGGCCACATGCAAATAGATAAAAGGCTGTTTTAGAGTGAAAGCCTTTCCAAGACGTGTGAGAGTGTGTTAGCAGGACTGCAGTGCCTCCTTGGGTATGACTCAGGCAGCTGTTTCTGTTTAATTAGACAGGAAAATTGTGGCACAGCCATGGCATGTGCCTTAGAATAACAGGAGTTCGGAGCAAATTGCAGTGAATATTAGAGCTGGTGCTGCAGAAGGGAAAGCGAAGCATAAATTTGAAATTACTTATTTTTTAAACTAGAAAATAGCTTTTTTCCTGTTCTTCTTATAGCGTATGAATCATTACTATTTCTTATTTCATTATTTCAGCCCTTTCCTCCCTTCTGGAGCTGGCTGCCCCTGGTTGCTTTGCTTCATGGCCAGGATAAAACTGCCTGTTAAATAAGCTGTCAAAACACGAACTGTTTCATACCTTGGAGCTCAGTAAGGAAGACAATTTTATACAACTTAAAATTAAAGTCTTTCGGTGTCACCTTGGTGGAAAGCCTGGAGATAGACTGCACAGAGCTCCTGTTCATTATGAAACACCTGTAGGCTCTCCAATTTCTGTAAGGAACGGTGAAGGAAACATCACAGTCACAGCAAAACCGCCACGATAAAAGGCAGGGTTTTTTTTTTCTTCAGGAACAGGTTTTAAATTAAAATGAAAAGATTGTAAATGGGGTTCGTGGTGTTGGAGAAGGATTTGGGCAGATCTGTGTCAGACATCTTTGGATGTGGTAGAGAAGCCTGAGTTTCAGATATGTGAGAAAATATCACTTTGAGTGAAAACTCGAGTACTTCAGAGCAAGTGTTGGACGTGCTATTTTTGCATTCTAGCAAGGGCTCTCTTCTGAAGGCTGACTAAAGGCAAATTTTTATTTGATGAGGGTTTCATGTTAATTCAATTACATGTGTAAGCTGCATTTCATTTGCACACATGACAGTGTGAGAACTGGCGGAAAGGTACAAGAATTAAATACTTGTTGTAAGTAGAAGCAGCACATTTTTTATTTCAGTAGGAATATTTTCATCTTAAAGCCAAAAGCTCTAACCATCACTTTTTCCTAAAAATTCAGCTATTAGAACCTAACCCTGCTCAAATGAAACTCAAAGGGCAAACTGAGAATATTGTTCTTATTTAGATATTTGATTCAAGCAAGTTTGCTTGCATGCCTCCATGCCACAGAATATTAACTTGGAAACAGACAATATTAAAAGAAGGACATTTTTTAAATAATCAAGTGCTAGCAAAAGCACTATCATTTCCAGCTGTGATAACTGGACCAGTCTGTCTTTGCTGTAACACTAATGAGTGCTAACATCTTAGAAAACATCTAATTATAGAGCAGGGATTCCTTGTAGTTTTGACATTTTTAAATACAAATAATATCATTTGGGGTGAAAACGCAAAGGGTAATGATTTCTTCAAAACAAATGTCTAAATAGAAGATGACATTCATGTTTAGAAAAGATGTCTAAAAGGAAAGAAAATTGCTGTTGACTGCTCATGGGAATGTTAGTAGACAGTAAGAGACCAAGGGGAAAAGAAATAATGAATGTTAACCCCTAGGAGGGGAAAAACTCAACTTTCTAGAACAACCCCGAATAAAACCCATTCTCATTGGGTCTGGCTGTTCTAAGATGCTCCCAAAATCACTTGGTAGTGCATTAGTACAGCCTTTAGTCCCATATGTGGCATCATAGCACTGAAAACAGCTCTGTAGTCCTAGAAAATATCTAGATCCCAGTATTTACCATCATTAAAACATGTGCTCAAATATGGCAGTTCTTTCCAGAGGAGTTTTCAAGGAAAGGCCTAGGTAGCCTTTTCTTTTTAAAAAACCCAACAGCATCTGATTCAAAATAGGATTTTCTATGGAAATGCTTTCATCCAAGGTTGCACCTGAGGTGGGAAGAATTATGGTGTGACTGATGAGCAGCATTGGAAGTCTTCTCTTTGTTCTATAACCAGAGAAGCCGAGCTGCAACTCTTCATTTCCCTTTTCTTGTCTGCTCTCCTCTGCCATGCATCAGTTTCTGATTGATCACTCATTTCATCCTTACATTAAGCATGCACACAAGCACCAGTAATTATTGAACCTCTGTGCTTACAGCTCCTGCTGCCTCTTGGCAAGTGTCTCACCAGGATATTTCCTGGTCTGCACATCCTCTTGTGATATGTGATAAGAAGGAAAGCAGATAAGAGGAAAAATAATTGGCTGAAGTGCTGAATGAGGTGGGAGTGCAAGCTCGTCTTTAACCTTGAGGGAATTTATTAGTGGTTACATAAGGCTTGGAGGTTGGAACTTTGCTGTCCAGCATATTTATAACATCTGGGGAAAGGATATGAATTATAAATTGTTAGCGTTTCCTGATGATGCTGAGCAGCAGATTATCACACTCAGACTCTTGCAGTGAAGAATTGTAGATTTGAACAAAAAGTCAGCAAAGTTCAGCAACTGGGCAATAAAAAGGCCCCTGAGGTTCAATGCAGAGAAATGTCAAATGATGCACTGGGGGAATGATGGCTCTGAGTCGAGTGGTACAGCCAGGAGTGAGATCCTGGGTTATGATTACAACCTCATGAAAATGTAAAAATTATCCTCCCTAAGAAATATTAACTCTGGGGATGTTCAGCTGTGGTTGCTCTGCTGTTGCAGGATTTCCTGATGTCTGATGGTGGTCACTGAGAGAAGAAAGCTCTGGTGTCCCCCAGTTTCCCCCTGGTGTCCCCCAGTTCCCCCTGGTGTCCCCCAGTTTCCCCCTGGTGTCCCCCAGTTGCCCCTGGTGCTCCCCCAGTGGCTCACCCTGCCCTGGCTCACTCACTGCTTTTAAACTTAACCACAACAAGAACCATCAACAGGCCAGCATAAAACAAATGGAAAAGAGTGTAAGAACACGGAGAAATGAGCAGGTCTTACATTTCTATCTAATTTCAGCCTGAATTTATGGACTGAAAAGAGGAACTCACACCAGATTTCTCTGGGCAGAGCTATTGGTTTAACAACCGAAAAAACCCAACCAAACACATGTTGAATTCTTGTATAAAAAATGAACCTGGTAGTTCTGAAATCCCTGGGTGTAAGCCATGTACATCTTATAAATGCACACTCTGCCAAAAAATATAATCAGATCTAGTATAAGGATTTATCCACAACCTCAATAATATACCTTAAAGCAAGAAATGAGTCATATCTAACTTTAAAAAAACACAAAACACAGCAAAGGAAATATCACTGATTTCTTTGTTTTATAAATCCTTCCCTCCTTGACTCCAGAAATAGCCTTTATATTTGCTATATTTATGCATTTTCTAGTTATATTGACATAGTTCCAGCCAACAAATCCAAATGATACAGAAGGATGGCAAACGGAATAGCTTGGAGTAAAGTAGAATTCCTGTTATTTTTTATGCCTTTCAGCTGAGTTCAAAGATTAGTGCTGTAAGCACAGTTAAAATGTATCAAGTGGTAGAACATTAATTATGAATATACTTTAAGTAGAGACTGTTAAACTTCAGCAGGTTTTAATATAGAACAAACAGTAATGAAAATTATTATCATTATAGATGCCAACAACAAAAAAAAAGAACTTTAGAGGACCCAAAAAGAGTCATGGCTGTGACACATTTCTGTGGGTTTGTCTGGGAAAATGAGAGCCTTTTGCTGCTTTTCAGGAATGGAAACCCATTGGTCCCCCACGGAGCTAAAAGCAGAGAGGATTTTAGAGGCAGTGTTTTACCCTGAGAGTTTTAAAGTTGAATTCAGTTCTTAGTTTAGGCTCTGAGCATCATCTGTGGTTATTATGCCAGTCAGCCTTGGTCAAACCCCTCAGGGCTGAGATTTTATTGATCTTCCTGACGGATGTCCTGTCCTCCAGGGTGAACTGCTGCTTAAGCAATAAATACTCTTAAAAATATATTCCCCACAGTGAGGGAAGAGTGATTAGGACCAAAAAAACTCAACAGCTATTGTCAGAATTTACAAGTGTTTGTTGCTATGGCTGTAATTAAAATCCTGAATGAAAATCAACCTTTTAGGCCAACTCATGCCATCCATAAAAGAAACAAATGCCAATTTATTCCCAAAAATTGTCTTCAGCACATTTTGTTGTTTATCAAAACAAATACTCATGTAAATACTGTCTTGATTTTGTTAATTATATTCCCACCAATACACCAGAGACTATTCTTTCGGAATATTAATTTCTTTATGTAAATGAGGAAGGGGGTTTAGAAATAATGCTGCTGTTGCAAACCATTTATCTGTTCTGTGGTGTAAAGAGATCCAATTTCAGCCGATTGCAGGATGATAATTGTGGTTACTGTTGTCATTAGATTCTTTAGGAAGGAATAGGGTTTGTAGCTTGTGGCTTGCAGGACTGGTATTTTCAAATGAAAAATTTTTGTATGGACCTCGTTCAAGAAATACTTAAAATTTGCAATCAGAACCAATTCCCATTCTTGCTCCCAGCAGCCCTGTGCTCACAGGACTCATTATTGTGCTGTTCATGCCCTTTCCCATTCACCAGACACAGAGTTTTTCGATTTTTTTCGTACCAAAATGGAGAGGTGACAAAAACATGATCGAGGGAACAGGTTTTTTGCTCTCTGATAAACAGCTTTCATTCCAACAGTGGAGCTCTCTCTGGGCATTCATCTCGTGGGCATATGGGCTGGCATTTCTTTAGCCCGTGAAATTCCCAGCAGTGAGGGAACTCTTCCAAGACCAAAGGTGAATAGTGCACAATAGGCTGCAGAGAAGTCATTGCCAGGCTTCTACTTTGTCCCAACACGGTGGTGAGGCTGTTACACAAGATTTTGATGCAAAGTCTGTCCAATGAAACTTTTGTTTGCAGTATCTCTATTACAGATTAGTGCCATCAGTTCAGAAGTAACTCCTTAGAAAAGGAGTTGAAAAGAAAGAAAATTTTTCTTTTGCTTAGAAAAAACTGGAGGAAGTTTTCTTCAAGAATTTTCTACAAAATTCTCCCAACCCAGCTGTCAGGAAGGGGCTGAGGAGCCTTTAGGAGAGGGAGCAGGGGCAGCGGTGACTGTGAGAAGCACAAAGCCTCTGGAGCTGCTGGGCAGGGACACGGACACATCCGTGGGGCTTCAAACACAGGAGCTCTGCCAGCTCCACACAGGCGGGAGCGTTTTTTGGGGAAAGGGGGCCCAAGTGTTGGAGTGAGAGCTGCTCTGGACCCAGGCCCAGAGGAGGCTGAAAGCACAGAGATTGAATTAAAACCCTTGGATAAGTTGAGATACATGAAGTCATACCAAAGTAAAATAGAAATATAGATGTTTAACTTTTAGCAGAAATATATGTTAAGTTCTTTAAGTATTTCAAACACTGAAAACCTGCAGCAAAGAGACCTAAGACACAGATTTGTGCTGCAGCAGCTTCACTCTTTCATAGAATTTCACCAGTTTAGACAAAACATAGATAAAAGTATACTCTTCATATTTTTTAGATAGAGTATTCACATAAACAATAGAAACTGATAAAATTACGAATGCAAGTTTGTGTGAGACTTACGATTATTAAAATTAAGTCAGGATAGGTTGAGAGAAGAAGGTTTGAACCATGTGTTAATTTTATTGGTCAATTAGCAAATACAACCTGTACTTCAGTAAGAGAAGAAGCAGCAGAAAGAAGAAGATGCCATTTTTTGCCTGCTGTCAGCTTGCTGCTTCTTCTGCTTCCCCTTCGAGCTCCACCTTTGGAGCCACGGGACACCCAGGAATGGTTTCACAAATGTGCTGCCCTGCCCTGGGTCTGCCCTGTGTGCCATGAAGACATTACATTTTTTGTTTCTAAACAATCGGTTTTCCAAACCCTTTAAACATAAGCTAGCCCTTTTCTTGTTACAGCATAACACTAATAACAAACCTACTGGTACCTCTTGAAATATAGTTGTAACATTTATAAATCTATTGTGACTTAACGTTTCCCTCAGCAGGAACAGCGCCAGCAGTCAATTAAAACGCTGAAGGAGAAATTAACTGAAGGAGCAGATGAACCAAACAGATGAAAGACAAGTAATTATTTCTTATCTATGAAATACTTCTTCAAACAAAATAGATTTGAAAGAAGCATCACTGAGATGTTTACATGGAGAGAAAATGGTTCCTTAAATGACTGAATTCTTATTTCTCAGATTTTCAAATAAGGCCTTCAACTGTTTGATTCCTCTTGGAAGTTAATTCTCTTTCAGCAATTCAGTAAGGGATACCAGCAAAATCATTTTCAGTGTCTGTTTCAGCAATACAGGACTTAAATCTTCTTTATGAAGATGTTTCCAAACACTAAATTATAACAAGGATGTAAATTTCATATAAAACATATTCCTTCTACTTCTTTCGGTGAGTAAGGAAACTCAGCTATATTTGTATCATTTTTCAATTGTTGTAACTTTTCTCTGACTTTGAATGTGTAAAGTTAATGGCTTAACAAAACAGTTTTAGGACGAGAATAAGTATCCAGGGTCCAGGGATAATTGTTCCTAACTTGCTGTTAAAGCACTTAGTGACTTTAGCAGGTTACATCCTGGCATGTCTTATGTATTTAATCCCTTGTCTAAGAGGATATTTTATGTTACTAGAAATGGAGAGAGAGAGAGTAGTTTTATTTCCCATGTTTTCCAGTTTTACCAGTTCTCTCCAGTTCCAGTTCTGTCCTTCTGTGTAAGTCTTGAAGATGTTTGTCACCAAATAAATGAGCTCCTGTCCTTTGTATAGGCAGAGATCTCAACTGGTGCACAGCTTTTCTAGTGCATTAAAGTCACATACAAAAATTATTTGAAGTTGTTGTATTAAAAATTTTCTGTCATCAGACTATATCAGCAATACTGAATTCATTTCCATGGCCTTTTTTTCTGACCTTCTCAAATAATACTCCAAAATGCATTAGGATTTAAAGGAATTCAGCTTTAAGCTTTTTGTGGTCACGTGTCTACTATTTTTAGACAAATACTCAAGTTAGACTTCAGAACTTAATTTCTGAAATAAGTTATTTGAAGCATGACCTGAGTTTACTTCCATGTATGAATATTATATGAAAGGATTAAGACTGGCCTTTGGAAAGCAATCCTAGTTCTCTGAGAAGACACCATTCCTTTTCTCAGGCAGCTTTGATCTGCTATTCTTTAAAACCAGGCAGATTTTCCTTTCTTTAGTAGAGGTTTTGTACTGGATATCTGCTTAGGAAACTAAGTGATATATTCAAATTCTTAATTAACACTTGGCGAAAGACTCTAATCCATACAAGATGAATAAACATCCAAATATGAATAACTTAGAATAACTCATAATAATAACTAACTCAGAATAACTGAGTAAAAGATGAATAATAAATGCTGTGCTCCAAACGATAAAAATATTGCTGTCAGCAAAGAACAGAATTTACTGAAAAATTTACTGAAACCATGTTTCAAAAAAAGCCTCCAGACACATTCCAGGGTTATGTAAGAATTACTTCTTATGTCTTTTTCTACCTCTGTTCAACTTTACAGCATTTCTTCCTCCCAAGACAGTCACAGTTCACAGCTCATTGCCCATCACTCCGCATTCACTGCAGCCACACCAAAAGCTTTACTGTGGCCAGGGCTTTGTAAAACTGTCAGAGGAGCAGAAATGGGGGTTTCTGTCCTGGCCCTACTCCTCTGCAAGCTGCTTGTGCCCACTGAGGAGCAGCTGGGAAGTGTCACATTGGACACCAAAAGAAACACACGATGCTCAAGTTCAGCCAGGTCAAAGCCAGGAAAAAAGACCCGGCCGTTTATTTCTCTCATATATATCTGTTTCTAGGAATGACCATGGATTGGAGGATGAGGTTACCACCTCTTCCACCCACACTGGTTAACAGAACAGTCCATCAAACTTTCTCTGCCTCAGGAGAAAGAATGAAAACAATAGGAACAGTTAACAAAACATGACTGTGTTTACAGAAAGTGCGTGAGAAACTTTATCACAAAGTGAAAACATCGAAAGACTGCAAAAATCAGGGCAACACTGGGAAGGAGGGAGGATTTTGCAGGGCTGATAGAGAGAATGAGGCAGGGAAAGAGAGGAACTGAAAGGTGTGCCAGCAGCACAGCCAGGCGTGCTGGGGAGGAGAGCCCTGGGGGATCTGGGGTGACGAGGTTCCGAGCCAGTGGAGTGGAAAGAGTTCGTGCAAAGTCTGAATGAAGAGCAGTTAGCGGGACTCTGAGAAAAAGGAAATAGTTTAAGCAGTTAGGGAAAAAGGAATAAATAGGTTCATCCTTGTGATTTTCACCCCCCAAGGTGCTGGAACGTGTTTAACCCAAGCCCCACTGAACGGTCATGTACAAAAGATGAAAAGGGACTTTGGTGACCTATGGACAGATGGATCAAGTCAACATTCAAAGGTGACATATGGAAAAACTCCTATTTTTTTTTAAAAGATACTCTTTCATCATGCCTTTCAAAACAAGAATGGAAATCAGGACAGGCTCTAATCATATTTCAAATTACTCGCAGAGTTTCTCCTCACAGGTGTAACATTCTTACAGCCACCACAGATTATTTATCTGCCCTGGGTTATCTGCTCTGCTCCATTTTCTCTGCCCATTACTGCTCCCTGCCTTCTGACCTACAGCACAGTTTGCTTGCTGGATTTCTACAGGAGTAGCTTCAATCCTCTCCTGGTATCTCTAGAGCCTTTCTGTGCGTGATATCAGCTCTCACAAGCTGATAACGGTGTCACATGTTCTTTCCCATTCTGATGGAGTGTAATACAAGCTGTTGTACAAGTCTTCACGTCTCAAGCTCTTTTGATACAGTACATTTATTTTGTAATTCTGAGAGTTCTCAGACACCAAAATGAACCAGACAAGTGTTGACAGCATGAACAGTAGGCACAGGGAAAAAAAAGCAAAAACTGGAACAGAAAGGGAGTATTGGAATTATAATTGCAGTTTTCAGTATTTGATTTTTTAAAAAACATGTTTATAAAGTTAAGATCCTTAAATCCCTTAAACTAAAAGCTGCAATATTATCTGCATTGCAGTTTGCTTTTCTCTTTGGATTTTGCTGGGTTTGGGAGGCACTGGAATTTCTTTGTACCTCACCCTGTCAGACAGGAAACCCACACCGAATCCTCGTGGGCCAGGTTGTCTGTGGGAGTCACAAACTGATTTGCTCTCCCAGATGCGTGGCCTGAGGTAGTTCAAAGAACAGGGAGAACATTTCCCTCCGCTAGAAACTCCCACCAGTCTTTTCAGCCCACCTCCGAAGTGTGATATTTTAGAGCTGTTTTCTCCATTGTTGCTAAACCAGGCTGGGGGTACGAGTCTGGATCAGTCATGAACAGACACAATTCTCCATTCCCTGTGTGATCCCACATTGCTTTCCTCTAAAAGACTGCAAACCAGGGAGGCTGTTGGTTCCCAATGCTTGTACTGGGGAAAGTATGAATAAATTAAAAAAAAACCAACTTCACTCTTTTTAGAGAAAACATTCTTGTCCCTAATTTTGGTAAATGTGCGCCAATGATTGTTAAATGTTGCTAATTGAAAATCTGATGTGGAAATATTTATTGGAGTGTCATCTTTCTGCTGTTATAAGTCTTTGTATATCTTATTTTATGAAAATTTAGTTTTAACTATCAATTATTTCATAGTTGACCCTGCCTCCAACAGGAAGATTGGGTTAGATGGTCTGGGACCTCCAGAGGATATCCCCAGCCCGAATTATTCTGTGATTCTAAATTGTTACACATGTATTTGCAAAGGTCCATGAGGTAGACGGTGACAATCCAGGTTTACCCCAAAATCCAGGTTTACTCCAAAAGGCCCCACAGAATTGCTGCAGTTCATGGGGTTTATCCATTTCTCAGTGGCTTTTGAATCCTCTCATTTATGAATACTGGCATTTTTTTAACAGTAAAATTTGCAAAGAGCCTTAAAAATGCTGTAACCTTTAATCATGCTTTGTTTACTGATTTTATTTGTATCTATCCAGCCATCTTTAAATGGAATTACAGAGTAAAATCACCCCACTGCTCAGTTCAGAGAGCAAGCCAGCCGTTTGAGCATTCCTAGAGTTTCACCAGCACCGAGCAGACGGCTGCCTTGCGATCCTGACTTTTTTCCTGGTGCATATTTTTGCAGGTTATTTCTGGCGCGGTTCTTTGTGGAGAACGCTCCAGAGTGTTTGAGAGAAGGTGCTGAGCTGCATTTGCACCCCGGGAACAGCAGCCAGGCTCTGCTGCCGTGGCAGATGTGTGTCCCTGCGGGAGGGGAGGGACAGGGATGCAGCTCTGACCTTGCTCAGTCAGCCTCGTCTGCACCGCGTTACACCAGCCTTGGATCTGCTTGTAAATAGAATATGACACGCAGACTTTGATGGAGCTGGTCTCCCCTTCTGGGTGTTTACACGCCAGTCTGTGGGCTAAATTTGGGCACCTTTCTGTCTAAAAATTCTCTGCAAAGGATATACAGTGAGAGAGAGGGAAAAAAACACCACCAGAACTCCTCCAGGGGATGGTGTTCCTTGATATTATTATTCCTTGGACATATTCCATGTAATTTATAGTATCTTCAGCTAGCTAATGGAACAGAACTGACACTGCCTTAATATTTGACAAGCTAATTATCCAACATGTAGTAAACAAGGTTTTATGTAAAGACTTCACATTTTCCCAAGTGAAACAGAAGCAGACAGTCCTGTTCCTTTTCTGAGAAAAACATTCAAGTGTTGCACACTTCAAATTATGCAGTTTTATTTTTGATGTTGTAGTCAAGCAATTAAATCCTGCCTTATCTGGTTGACTTGAAGAGTCATTGCATCAAGCTTTTGAGTGCTGCTGCTGAACATTCAGTGGCCATAAGGATTATTTTATCCAGGTATGTTCTGTGTCCAGCTAGGTACTGCAAACATTTTTAATAACTTATATATTTATAATAATTTCGTAATAGCTATATATTCTCACATATGTATGTATTAGATAAGGATGACTCACCTTCTCTGTGCCCCACTCTAAGTTGGTTTTTGTTCTCTAAAAAGGACATCTGTGGATTCAGCTGTTTCACATATCCTGGCATCCCTGCCTATTTTTATCTTCTGTATTTACAGAGAGTTTTTTTATCTTCTGTGTTACAGTGTCCCACATAGCCTGATATCAATTATGTCTCATCAGAAGAGACAGAGTGTTAAGGAACCTTGCTTTGCATGGCTGTTGCTGTTTTAACAAGCAGCTTCCAAATGGAAAATGGTCAATTCCTCAAGAGTTATTAGTTCTTGTTTTCCTGCCCTGGAGTATGCTCCTGTGAGTACAGAATATTTATTAGACATGGTGGTTTCTAAAAATCATACTTAAAATGATGCATTGTCTTGCTCTAGGCAGAGTTTTCTGAGGGATATTTTTTCTTTGGTAAGTTTTTGACAGCGTGAGTGAAGGCAATGTGTTCTTGTTACAGTCTGAAATTGTTCAGATTTTAACAAAAATAGTTACATCACTTGATTCTAGGATTAAAAAGCAATAAATATATTGGCTGTTTCTCAGTAGATGGCACAAAATGTCTACCAACACTTAATAGTAAAGTCTAAATCTTCTAGATATCCGTGCAATATTTACAGGAAGAGCGAGAGGATTGCAAACTTCCTCTTCTCTGTGATATTCCCAAATTTATTCTCCAAACGTGCTCCAGTGGGGATCAGCTCTACTGCATAAGCAAATGAGGCAAGAGCAGTGCTTTGGATTGGTGGTGCCAGCAAGGTGGTGGAGGTTTCTGAAATGAACTCTCCTAAAGAAATCTCTCTGGATCTGCTCTCTCCCGTCATGCAGGCGGATGTAGAGTCAGCTGTCATCACTACCTACACAGCTTTAACGTGGCCAGGGCTTAAAAAAGGGTAGAACCACCTAAATATATAGAAAAGTCATGAATCTCGGGGCTAACTGGATTCTTTTCTTCATGTATACAGCTTCTCCCCTTTTTAACTCCTTCACTGCCAAGCCACTTGACTTGTCTAATAAAAATAAGAAGCGCGGTATAAAAATTTCTTCAACATCCTTTTCATTCATCCTTTTCATTCACAACAGAGCTGTGACACGTGCTGGCATCACTTGCTGAATCCGAGCTTCAGAGCAGCCTTGAGGCCGTGTCTGCCCGTGCTGCTCTCCAGCCTCGTGTCTGCACCCCGCTTCCCCCGGGAGGGGACCGAGGTGCCCCGCTCCGTGGTGCCCTCAGCTTTCCTTCCAAAGGGAGAGAAGCTGGAGAAGCAGCCCTGGGGCAGCCCCAGTGTGTGCAGCGGGCAGGGCCGGGGCTGGGGGCTCTCAGCTCTGCTCCTGAGCTGGCCCAGGATGAGTCCAGGAGTGCCCAGCTCGGAGCATCTGTGCCAGGCAGGGTCTGTGCCTGCCCGGACCTCCAGCCACGCACAACTGGAACCCCCCCAGTGCCCCCCGTGCTGCAAAGGGAAGCACAATGAATTGCAGGAATGAAAACAGAGCCGAGAATATCTTTGTCACTGAGAATACCTGAGAACATCTGTAGTGCTTTCTGAGGTGATCACATCTCCCGACTAATCTGTGTCATTTCTTTGTCCTTTTCTCTTTCAGCCGAGCCAAGTTGAAATTCCTTCTGCACTTGTGCCCTGCTCTTCAATGCTCTTGCATTCTCACTATTTTACTGTCAAATTTCTCTGCATCAGCCAGAGTCCTTTTATACTTCTTGTTGTTATCAAGCTTTATGAATGAGATACCTTTAACCTGTTTTTTCCTCACTGAGGAGATGCTTTGTAAGATCCACTTCCTCTGCTCATTTACAATGAACTAAAGCCTGCTTCAGAAATGTGGTAAGCACTGAGGCATGTGAGTACACTGTCTGGTTGAATCCTTTTTGATGAAGTCATTTATTTATCTGCATTATAAATTAAGGAAGTGGTGAGGAACACATGGTACTGTAGTTTAAAACAGAAAGTGGTGTGAGGGAAAAGATACGGAGAGCGAACAATGGAGACAGGAGAGCAGACAGACAAAGACAAGCACCCAGTTGAGTGCGAGATTGCAATCATGCTGATTATTTTCCTCCTGTAATTCTTCCTGGCTTGCATTTTTTTATATCCTCTTGATACCATCCGTTGTAGGACATATTCACTTTGCCTGGCTTCACGAGCCTTCAGAGTGCCATTCACAACAATGGGTCTAATTTGGTTGTCCTAAATCACCCTCTGGAGGGGCCTCTCTTTCCTGCTGAAGCACCTAGAGAGTATTGCTTCGTATTATTGGTATCTGGAATTAAACACTGTGAATATTCCATATAATGCACTTCTCTCTCTTTCCTGCTGTGTTTTCAGATAAGCCTGGAAAGCATCTGTCAAACCTAGGAAATTACTACAATTTCAGTAATATTTTCTTGAATAAAAACTCAAGGATACTGGAATTCAAAAGATAATGCAACACTCATTGCAGCACTTATGATTTCTAATATCATTTTTTTCACCTTTGAGGAAGTTGTTAGGGGTTTTTTTTAAGCAATGTGGAGAATATAAGATATGGCTGAAAGAAGGATTGTTAGTGTATCCCTCTGTGTAAGGACTTACCGTTCTGTTCATTTGAGCAACGTTATTACTATAAAAACATCAATAATCTAACTTTAATAAGCATCTATTTTGTCTTCACTTATAAATGTGTCTTTATTACCTGTAATGAAGGCATTCTTGAGTTTTAGTGCCTGAATGGTCGAGTATTTCAAGGGTAAAAATGCAGAGTTCAGAGCACCATCTCTTTTTCTGCCCCTGCCCAGGTTCAGTGTTGCCTGTGAGGAGGAGGTTTCCTCCTTACATCAGCTCCCAAAAGCTCTGCTCCACCCCTTGTCCCAGCCCTGGCAGGCTCAGAGGTGCCACCCCTCCCAGAGGTGTGCTCTGTCCCTCTGAGATTCCAAAAAGATTTTGGCTGAACCCTCGGCATTTCTGCGCAGGCTGTAAAAAGCCCCAAAGTCAATGGTTACAGCATTTCTGAGATGTATTGTTTCCGTGATAAGCTCACGACTTTCCTATGAGTTACTCCAAAGGCTCAAATAATAAACATGCAAATGATGTGTCAAGATAAGACCCAAATTAAGCATTTTATCCTACCTTGAAGAAGTTCGAATTGGAAGCAGCCAACTCTCAGATAATTCCACAATGCTGCAAAAGGATCTTGACTTGTGGAAGGCTTTAAAATAATAGGATAGGCAGGAGACGAGGCTGTTTTCTCACATTTCAGTGACAGATTATTTCAGAGAACTCTCTAGCCCATTTCCTATTTCCTTTGCCCTTGGCCTGCTGAGTAATATTTGCATTTTTCCCTGCAAAATATCTCGTCTCTGCACGGAAGCCTCTGATAAATGTTTTCCGTCGAGCTTCCCTCAGCATCCACATTAAACAGCGCCTTTGCCAGGGACCATTTCCTGAGGCCTCTTTTTTCTGCTCCGAACGACGCCCACGGCGTGGCACTGGCATTGCAGGGCATTTCCCCGTCCCTAAATACCATTATCTCAAAAATCCCGCCAGGAAATTTCTCAAGAAATCGAAACTCTCCTTGAAATTATAACAGTACTTCCTGCAGGATGATTGCAAAGCTAAGAAGTAACAATTCTGGAGAATTAGAGCTAAGAAGTAACAATTCTGGCTAATTAGAGCTAAGAAGTAACAATTCTGGCTAATTAGAGCTAAGAAGTAACAATTCTGGACAGTTAGAGCGAAAATGTAACAGTTCTGGAGAGCTAGGACTAAGAAGTAACATTTCAGGATAATTAGAGCTAAAAAGTAACAATTCTGGAGAATTAGAGCTAAGGCGTAATAATTCTGGAGAGTTAGAGCTAAGAAATAACAATTCTGGAGAGTTTAAGCTAAGAAATAACAATTCTGGAGAGTTAGAGCTAAAAAGTAACAATTCTGGAGAGTTAGAGCTAAGAAATAACAATTCCGTCGAGTTAGAACTAGGTTTTGGGGGTTTTTGTGAGCTAAGGATGTCCTTAGAGGAGCAAGACAAAGGTAAAATGTTCTGTATTTTATGCCCTGGTGTTGGCAGGTGATTGGGATTGTAGGAGACCAGAGATCACACCAAGATAAATTAGAGTGAGACTGCTTGGTAACAGTTTTCATTTATTTTACAGAATAATATTCAGCAATATACCCCTTCCAGCCTGCTAAAACATTTTTGTGTTTAGGGCCATTTACCTCTGAGTCAAAGGTTTAATAATTTTTCTGTTAGAACATTCAGGTTTTTTCGTGCTCAATTTAGTGGCAGCTAATGATTCATTAGACTTTAACTGGGAAAATAAAGTTGATAAGTGAGCTACATTCATCTCAGAATTAACTTTAAATTTAAAAATCTCTTAAAGCAATCCTTTCAAGATGACACAAAAAAGGTTGTCCTTTAAGCTGGCAATTCTTATCTTAATTTTAGTATCTGAAATTTCTCTTCAAAACACACTTTATAAATAATATGGAGGTAGATCTGACCTCTACTATAATATTCTCCAAAAAGGCCCATCTTGAAAAGCTAGTTTTTTCTAAAAATGAAGTAATTCCTACAGAGTAACTTTTTTCTTGTCCTAAATTTCTCTTTTTCTGAGAACTGCAGGCCAATGCTAACCTGTTCAATGTTTCTCCATGTATTGCACAAGTATTGGAGTGTCTCGATGAATTTGATTATAAAACTTGCACCATTTTCCCTTACAGAAAAAAAATCTGTAACATCTTCCCTTTTAGATGTGCTCCTTGGATGCATTTTTCATTGAAGAGATTTACAAAGAATTACACCCAGTGTAATTTATTTTAGCTCATGTACTGATGCCCATATTCCCTCAAAGTCTTGTGAAAACTGATAAAAAATATGTAGTGCTGGCTTACCAAAAATAATTTTTAAATCTTAGTAATTTATCTTGAGAGACTCCATAATCAATATCACACAGCACTGTGAGCCTGCTGCTTTATTATCCTTTTTATCCAAGTATGGAGAGATAAAGCATTGATTTTTGTTTGCTGTGTCTACTGCAAAAACAAAGGAGAAATGTCATTTTTGAATGCCAAGGTTGTATGAGTATCATTTTATTGATTTTAAATTAAATAAAAGTTATGTAAGGCAATAGTTGGCATTGCTATGGGGAAAAAATAAATGCCTTTGAAATGAATTTTTTAAAAGCCAAACAATACCTTTGAAAATAATTTATGGCAATTTCATCTCTCCAGCTGAGCTTTCAAAAATTGCTTTGCCTTTGGATTCAAAGTAGCGTAGTTTAGATAATTCTGCACAAACTTTAACATAAGTAAGGACTGACAATAGGAAAAAAGAACAATACAGTTCTTTATTTTGGTGATTTCCCCCTTTTGGGGTTTTTTGTTGTGATGACACAATACATGACAGCTGAGTTCTCTCTACGGAACAAACTGAGAGATTTCGTATTTTCTCTATTCCATTTTTTCCCTATTATTGATAATGTATTCAAATTTTTTTTTAATTTGCTCATTTAAGTAAATTTTATTCATTCAGAAAGACCAATTGTTTAAATCTGTGGTGTCTTGTAGGACTAAGATCTTGAAATTTAACACAGGAGGATGGAAGCCACCTGCTGCTTGGAGATAGAAAACAGAAAGGAGATAGAAAATTCTGGTGTAAAGGCTGTATAGCAGGGACAGCCTTTAATTAGAGATAATGTACAGGGAGAAATTCCATATTTAAATGCATTTGGAAGTGAATTTTTCACGCCTGTGCTGTAGGAACCACGGTTTCTCCAAGCACACCCGTGCACTGAAGTGCAGTCAGACCTCAACCTTTAAAAAATGGGAAGGATTTTTATGGGCCTGTAGTTCTGGATTTAGATTTTCTTCCCTTTCTCTTTAACTGTGCACTCCAGAAATGTCAAACACATTTAAATTACTAGTGAGGAGTTTCTGTAATCCCAAAGTGCCAAGAATTTAGCTGCTCTTACTATGAAAGTGCTGTAAAATTTCAAGAATTGGAAATGTGGGTGGAGATTCTAAAATACATCCTTATATATAGTTTACATAGATATTGATCTATATAGATACTCTTCAGAGATCCTCAAATTCTCAATTTCTTGGTTATTTTTATAAATATATGAAGTAAGAAACCTTCATAGAAATGCCCCAACAGATTCTCAAATAGGCAGATTTGAGGAGTCAGATAAAATAATCCCAAACCTGCTCATTTCTTTCTGGTTTTGCTGACCATATGCTTTCTGCCCAGCAAATTCTGGTCATCCACTGAGTTTTTCAAACTAACTTACAAGTTGTTGTATTCCCTCCCTACACGGTGATCAAAAACTGTCCGTGTGCCAGCCAGGTAGGAATTGGCATCTGCCTTCTGTCTGCAGTGGGATCCTCGTCAGCACACGGGGGAAAGAATTCCTGTGTGTGCCCTGGCAAAAAAAAATCAGATTTTGTTCCTTTTTAGCTCCCTTTTGGGAGCAGGAGAACCCAAAAGGTATCAGGAATGTGGAAAACAGAGCTCGAGATAATCAGTGAAAGGAGAAGAGAATATATTTTAATGATTAGGTTGTCTCTTTTGTTGAAGCACTAAATGAAAATTTTATCTTGGCAAATTATCAGAACTGTCCTGTCATAAAATAATTCTCTGCAAATTGTTCCCTGTTATTTCCCATGTGGCTATTCTGATACATTTATAAATTTCTCCATCACCTTGGCATAGATAATCAAAAACTTATTTCCCCAAGTGATTTTTTTTAACTCTAGGTAAATTTTTACATGTCCATCAAACATGATGAAAATTTGAAAAAAGTAGAAACTCTTTCTGCTGACAATCACTTTATTCTGCAAGGCAATGCAAGTGGAAGAATGTTTGAAGGAGGACTTGAGTTATTAAGATGACATAAGGGAACGGGAGAGGATTGGGAGGGAAGGAAGGAAGTTCCCAAAGAGCCTGAAGAGGAAGGAGATGAATTTTCAGACAAAGGGCACAGTGAAAGTATTGTGGTGTGTGCAGGAAACTGCTCCCTTCTGTCTCACTGTTATTGTAATACCACTCTTATATTGACAAAAATGAATCTTTTTGTATCATAATTAATAAATAGGTTCAAAGATACACCTGCCATCACTTTTCTGTCTAATCACGATGAGTTACTGGACTGTAAATCTTTTCTATCTGTGGAAGAGGCACATCTGTAAAGGTGAAGGGTTGAAAGATTCCAGGCTGCCTTTTTCTCTGTAAATCAGATCATTCATGAAACATTTATAGCGATTAGAAAACAAGATGCTTTTCCTCAAAGCTCCTTTGAGTCTCCCCACCTTACCCAGTTCCACATCTAAGGAACAAAACCAGGTTAAATCTGTAGTGCTTGGAACCTGATTTGCTTTTCAATCCCAGTGTAAAGCAGAGCTGTGATGGCCCAGTGGTGACACAACCTTTTTCGTGTGGTTTGGAACATTGCAAACCACTGGGAAACAGCACAATAGACTCTTTTCTGAAATTGCATTTCCAGAATTTCATATTTTACCGTTTTTTTTAATAGAATAAAAGTTGTAGAAGGATGGGGGCTGTCACATTGCAGTGTGAACAAGCACTGGTTATAAAGGTGCTACCCCTTTTAACTAGAAATAATATTCTGGAAGTTAACAGAATCGAAGAATAAAATGCAGAAAGTTCTAAAATACCAAGTTCCTGCAATGTGAAAAATTAATTTTTTCTACACCAGCATGTCTGGCTAAGCTGCCATGGCAACAATTGCAAAAGACACACTCCCTGATCAAATTTCCCCTCAAATTAAAGATGCAGTTAGGGAGGGTTTGCTGCAGAACCACACTTTGTAAATATGTGTATTTCAGCACCACTCATCAGCATTCTTCAGCTGCAGAACTGCAGGATGCTGTCTGAAATCAGACATTCTCTGCAGCTTGGGATTGTTGTAGTGTGGTCACATTCCCATGGACATCCTGTTTGATTCTGAGTGAGGAGATGGTTTAAATGAGGAAGGGACAGTTTGGGAGAGGAGTTCCTGCTCCTCTCCCGGCCCTGTTCCCTGTTTACTCTCAGGGAACAACATAAAATACAGCCGGGTGATGTTCCTAACTCTATCCTGACACAGTGGTATTTAGCAAATGGGTACCAGTCAGCCTCAGTATTATGTAATTGAATGGGAATTAAAATATCACAGCTGTTATTGGAGATGTAAAAACACAAAAAAGGGATTTATTATTTTGCTTGAAACCTCACTGTCTTCTATCAGAAATTCACTACTTTGTGTGCCCTTGCTACTTTCGACACTATCTGGGCCTGTCCCTAAGTAAAACCCTGGCGGGTTTTGATTCAAGGGTTGGGTTTTGGATGATTTTTGATTTTTAACTGAAGGGGTCCCTCTGCTGGCTCCTTCCAAAATTCTTTCCACAGGTTTGGAGGGCCTGGATCTGTTACCTTTGAAATGTAAGTGCACCATTAATAACATAAAGCATTTTCATAATGAAAATAATGAAATATTACATAGTGAACACAGTTGTCTTCACATGATTTTAGAAATTAGTTTTACAAAGGCATTTGCAAGAAAAAAAATATTTTTCCTAATGACATCTAAATGATAATTAAAATACATCATAACCATATTTGAAGGAAATTGTGAGAATAATACCCCTCAAGTCTGAGGGGGGATTGACCTTTTTGTTTAAAAAAATAAAAATCTGTATTGGAAGCAGAATCTTAAAGATAAAAATATTTACCTGGGTGAAGTAATGTCCCTGTCTTTGTTTAGAGCCTAATTCCATTTACGTGTTAGATTGCCTCTAAATCTTTCAAAGATATTTAGAAGACAAACACGTTAAACTTTTGTGTTTATCTATATTATTTAGATATTAAATGAATATGAGAATTCTGGTTTAAATATGGATATCAGCCCTGGGCTGGGATTTTGGAGATGTAGGTTCAATTTTTAGTGGTTTTGGTCAGAATTTCTGTAAAAAGCACTGAAACATCAATAATAACGCCTGCAATGCATAGATAATTAGGTAAGGCTTCAATAACACAAGGATTTCTGTGCTTTCTGTAGATTCCCACTACTACATTAAGAATTTGAGTGCAACTGCTTATAGTGGAAATTGTTACCTTTTAAGAATGTCTTTTATTGAAAAATAAGATTATGAAATTTTTAGTGAATCGGATTGTAATTTCATACTATGTCTGCAATATATTCAAGTAAAAAAACAATTTTTTTTTTCTATTTATCTTAGCAAACTGAGCCTTAATTGCTGTTATTCGTCAATGTTCAGCCAGGAATAAAAGTGCTGCTGTTATAAAAAAATATATATTTTGGCTCCATCCACTGAGTTCATTGGGACAATCACACGCTGTCCTCCTGTAGAGACTTCTCTCCCTGCAGCCAGGTCCTCTCATCCCTTTCTGTGGGGTTACAAACCTGCCAGCCCTGACGGGGTGTGCCTTTCACACCTGGATCCTGCCTCCTCCCGGCATCCGCAGCTGGGAATTCGAGAATTTCCCTGCCAGCACCTCTGCCACTCTCCCAGCAAGTGATCCCTGCCCAGCTATCACTCCTTCCCCCGGAGGTTTGATGCAGAGCCTCGCCAGGGTGTCAATTATTGTTGGGTGTTAATTATACCCTCCTGCGCTGATGGGAACTCTCCCAGGGGCACATTCATCATCTCAGACCAGAAACGGGATCAGCTCCGAGCGTTTTGGGCTGTGGTTCCTGCACCCGGCGGGTCCAGGCTCTGCCGTGGCCTCACTGCCCGTGGGTTCTCCTGCAGGAGCCCACAGAGAGGAGCACGGGCATTTCCACCAGCCGGTACCGCTGAACTCACTCGGGAGAGAAAGTTCCTTCCAGCCTGCTGAGAGCAGCTGAGAGTGCGGGATGTCCCCAGCAAAGCCCTGCCCCAGTCACCTCCCACACTCAGCTCTTCCAGCCCTCCTGGGAGCAGGAATCCCTGGCCAGGTGAGCAGGAATCCCTGGCCAGGTGAGCTAGAATCGCTGTCCAGTTAACAGGAATCCCTGCCCAGGTGAGCTGGAATCCTTGTCCAGGTGAACAGGAATTCTTGTCCAGGTGAGCTGGAATCCCTGTCCAGGTGAGCAGGAATCCCTGTCCAGTGAGCAGGAATCCCTGCCCAGGTGAGCTGGAATCCCTGTCCAGTTAACAGGAATCCCTGTCCAGGTGAGCAGGAATCCCTGTCCAGGTGAACAG